>UESW01004174.1:637787-674539 GCA_900491605.1 Calamus simplicifolius | reverse complement strand
CTGATGGCATGTCAGAGGCGGACCAGGCGAAGATGTCAGCGTTGCTTCGGAGAAACCTGATCAATCTGTGCCGAGGTTCGCCCTTGAGCAGCGACCCGATTTTTATGGTTCGGTCGGGACGAGCCTCATCCAACGGCACCTCCTCCAGTTCCTCTGCTGGTTCTCCTCGCTGTTCGGCGAAGTCCTCCCGAGCGTCTAGCCCGTCAACCTCCGGCACTCTGGACTGAAGGCTGGTAACGAAGCATTGCCGAGCCATGGCTTGACTTCCTCGAACAACTCCAACTCCCTGTTCGGTGGGGAATTTCATGGATAAGTGTGGGATGGAGACAACTGCCTTGAGGGACATTAGGCCGGGCCTGCCGAATATTGCGTTGTATGGGGACCTGAGTTTGGTCACTAGGAAGTCCGTGTAGACAGTGGCCACAAGGGGCCAGGCTCCCGCGCGGACCGTCAGGGTGACGACCCCTTCCGGGATGATGACGTCGCCTGTGAATCCCATTAGGGTGGAATCCACGGCTCGAAGGTTTTCCATGAGTAGTTTCATCTTGGCAAACACATCGAGGTACAGAACATTCACCGAACTTCCACTGTCAACAAGGATCCGGCTTACATCATAGTTATTTAAATTGAGGGATACAACTAATGCATCATCATGGGGGAACTGTATCCCTTGGAGATCATCGTCGGAGAAGAGAGCTCGCCCGTCCGCGCCTTCTTTGGCGCGATCCTTCACCATCGTCCCTGGGGCTCGACCCGCCGGCCTCTTCGATCATGTTGATGCGGCCGATCACGGGCGGATTTGGTGGAGGAGGAGGTTGTTGAAGTTCGGGCTGGCGGTCACCTCCTTGTCCTGGCTCGGGCCCTCCTGAACTGATTCAGTCGTCCCCGCTGGATCAGCCTCTCGATTTCATTTTTCAGCTGCCAGCATTCTTCAGTATCGTGGCCGTGCTCCCGGTGGTAGCGGCAGTACTTGGTGGGGTCTCTTCGGGTCGGGTTCCCTCGGAGAGGAGCTGGCCGGGGGAGCTGGCGCTCTATCTCCATGAGGATCTGCGCCCGGGGCACGGTTAGCGGAGTGTAGCGATCGAATCGCCTGGGTGGGCTCCGGGAGCGATTCCTCGGCGGCAGCGGGGGAGCTCTTTGGCGGCGAGGTGGACTCGGCCGACGGGCGGACGGTGCCTATCGGGACCTTTGGGCTCCTTCTTCTTTGCCAGCTCGGCGCGGGCAACTCTCCGCGATTCTTCGACCCTAGCGTATTTGTCCGCCAGGGCCATCATATCAGAGAGGTTAGGGGGGTAGCTGACTTCCATAGCCAGGTAGAAGTCGCTTTCCTTTGAGACTCCCCCCGCCAAGGCGGACATAGCCACCTCATGATTAAGGTGGTCCACCTCCAACATGGCCTTATTAAAACGGCCAAGATAATTTCTCAAGGACTCCCCCTCTCTGCTTGACTTCGGAGAGGGAGTCAGATCTTCGTCGGTGGCGGCGGCTGCTGACGAACTGGCCAATAAAAAGATGGCTCAGCTCGTCAAATGAATCAATGGAACCTGGCTTCAAGGCATTGAACCAGGTTCGGGCAGATCCTCTGAGGGTGGAGGGGAAAGCGCGGCAGAGGATCGCGTCGGATGCTCCGTGGAACATCATTATTGACCGGAAGCTGCTGAGATGGTCGTCCGGGTCAGAAGAGCCGTGGTAGGGTTCGACGGCTGGTTTGACATGGGAGGGAATCACTTCCTCCATGATCCCTTTGGAGAAAGGGATGCCCTGCTCCGCTTTGGGCTGAGGCGGATGGGCCTGCTTGGCAGCGTCCAGCTCCTGACGCATCTCCTGGATCTGCCGACGGATCTCCTCTTCAGCGGTAAGAGGAGGAGCTGGGTGAGAGGATCGCAAGGACGGCGTCGAATCATGGTGGGAGGACACTGGGGAGAGGATCGGGCTCGCCGAGATCTGGGAGGATCCCTGTCGTAGCCGCCTCGCGGGACTGGTTTGTCCCCTCTGGGTCGATGTGGGGGGTCGCGGCTTCATGCGGACTGAGGAGGAAGTCGCCGGCGAAGAAGGAATCGCGGCCTCCTTATGAAGGTGCGGAGCGGGAGGAGCTGTGAAGCGCTCCTGGAACAGGTGGTCAGGGCCTGGACTTGCTGGACCAGCGAGGCGAACTGGTCCTGGGTCACCGGGATGGCTGGCGGCGATGGGGTTTCAATTGGTGGAGGCTACGGTGCTACACTACTCACCGGATCAGGTCTCTGGGGAGCGGCCTGGTCTTGGGCTTCAGAGGTTGCTCTTCTCCGATTGGCCATTAGAGAGGTTCTACTTCAGATCGAGATCCTTATCTCCTTTCTTCAAGTTTTAACGGGACTTGAGGCCCTTCCTCTAGCGCCAATCTGTTGCCGCCGGAATCCGTCCTCGACTCGGGCACAGTCGATCTCCTTGGGGCGGACCTGCACACAAGTCCTCACGCGAGAGGCGTTGGGGGTGGCCCTCCGCGGAAGACCCTCCGACGCTCAAGTCAGTGGGGGAAATCGGCGATCAATCAGAAAATGGGGAGGTGGATCTCTCCGGGGAGTCTCTCCAAGGGCGGCCGATCGGGAGCTCCAGAGGGGAGAGCACCAACGAGTAGCTGGCGAGAGTGAGAGTGAGAGTGAGCGCATACCTGAGGGAATCTGGGAGTGTCATATTTATAGGTTGTCACCTGGATCTTGAGCGTCTTCTGGAAGGTTCGAAAGTTGTTAGGATACGGAGATGGATCGAATCAGGCTGTTGTGGGGCCGTTGGGATCCGTATCCCATTTGTTAAGGGATCGATGGCTAGGAGAGCTCCTTGATGGCCTGAGATCTGGTAGGTGAGTAGGTCCTAGGTAGTCGTATTAGGCTCTAGACCACTCTTCGACATAATGCTTTGCCTAAGATGCTGTTATGGTAGGTCCAGGCTCTCCTGCACCAGGTTCTGCGTGGGGGTGAGTATCGGATCAGGGATCGCTCGGGAAAGCCGAGCTACGGGAAGCTAGGGGGAGCCGAGCTACTGAAGCTCGAAGAAAGTCGAGCTACGGGGAGCTCGGGGAAGCCGAGCTATGGGGGCCCGGAGGAAATGAGCTGTGGAAGCTCGGGGGAGCCGAGCTATGGAAGCCCGGGGGAGACGAGCTGTGGGAGCTCGGGGGAGACGAGCTATAGAAGCCCGGGGGAGTCGAGCTGTGGAAGCTCGGGGAGCCGAGCTGTGGGAGCTCGAGGAAGACGAGCTATAGAAGCCCAAGGGAGCCGAGCTAGGGGAAGCTCGGGGACATCATGGCGGGCAAAGGGATGGGATCGATCTTAGCCCTCTCGCACGAATATTGATATAATAACAATTTTACTTCTCAACATATATATATATATATATATATATATAACGTAAAGCTTTTTAAGTTTTTTAAACGCACATGGAGTGTTAAAAAGAGAAGGAAAAAGAAGAAGTAGTGGAGGTGGTCCGCTAGTTATTCAAGTGATAGCCGCCACGTGTTTTGACGTGGCCGGATGTGCGGGGTGTGAGGGCGAAAAGATAAAAACCTTGAGAATTTTGGGATGCTGAAATTACTAAAATAAAAATCTGGTGAGCGCCGGTGGCTAGGGGTGCAACTCGGGCTCATGAAACTCGGGTTTCCTTGAACCCTAACCCTAACCCTATTTGTAAAATGTCAACCCTAACCCTAACCCTAACCCTATTTGTAAAACCTCAACCCTAACCCTATTTTTAAAAATCGGGTTCGGGTTGAGTTTCGGGTTAGAATTCGGATTGATAGATATATATATATATATATATATATATATGACAATCTGAAACAAACAAGCTTAACATTGCACAAATAAGCTAAAGTTTAAAACAAATAAGCTTTACATTGTACAAACAAGCTAAAGTTTGAAACAAACAAGCTTCACATTTCAAATTACATGTCTAAAAATATACATCTTTTACATAAGACTAAACAAAAAAAAGTACATTCTTAAACCAAAATATATCCAAAGTAATCCAAATGTTGCATAACATTTCAATAGCCACTATATGCATTGATGAAGTCACCTTTATTCTTCGAAAGCAGAAAATATTGAGACGATATAAAGAGTCAGTTAGAAGACCACATAAGTCTGGTATGAGAAATCTTTTTCAAGTAGCGAGACTGCATTCGCCATCCAAAGCTCTCTGATTTTTACTCATCACCCCTTTCCCAAATGTTTTAGTTTTCTGTTCATCACCTCTTCCCAGATGCTTTCATAAAATTTTGGCAAACTTCATATTAGAAGTTTCAAATGTCTCAAAGAAGATAATTAAAAAAAATTAAGATACTAGTTTGGCCCACCAACATTACATGATAAAATGCAATGGTTAAAGGTATATTGCTCATTTTAAAAGGTAATGAAGGTTCTGGTGGAATGTTCATACCAAGAATCATCACTTTCACAAAACTATTGTCAGCTCTACATATTTTAAACCTAACAAACAAGGCTAAATCATCACTCCACAACACCAGTGGGCCTACTGCTTGTGGCTTTGCGGGTTCGGGTTTTCTCGGGTTCGGGTTGACTGCAACCCTAATCCGGCCCAAGTTGCAAATCGGTCCGGGTTCAATCCGGATCCTTCGGGTTCGGGTTAAGCAAACTAGAGTTTGAGTACTGCTGCAAATCGGGTTCCGCGGGCTGGATTCGGATTGAACCCGACCCAAGTTGCACCCCTACCGGTGGCATCCTTCCTTGTCCAGCCCTTTTTTTTTTTTTTTTTTGTGTGTGGTTTCAAGTTAATTAATTTTCACCCGACGGGACGGAGAAAGAAGATGAGAGGGCATCCGGGCAGCTCAATAATAAATAATATCCTAAAAAAACTAGGAAGGAATTAGGACCAACCACGTGGATTCACGGGCGGAATTAGTGCAGTGTCTTTAATTTAGGTACCACCAAATGGACTGTACTTGACGTGGGTCTTGGATGTCAACGAGATGCATGATGTCTCTGGTCTGTTGACGAGCAACATGAAGAGATATGGACGGTGGACTTTTGGGATGCCCAAATAAAAAATTTCCATCAGGGTCCCGCATAAAAGTTCTGTCAACCTCACGCAATATTTACGCCTTTCTTTAGCTGCACTTGCATGAATTTTCCATCCAAATCTGATCATATTGACTAAATAACATAAAGTTATATATGTATGGTTTATGAATTAAGAGCCTTTAAATTAAATAATATTTAGTACAAGTATTTAAGAAATGATTGATCATATCTAATGATTTAGATCATTGTTAATAAATCTTTAACATTTATATTTAAAATGGATTGAATATAAGTAAAAATCCTTTAAACACAATCAACTTAAATATTATATATATATATATATATATATATATATATATATATATATATATATATATATATATATATATATATATATATATATATAATATTTGTGAATGTATGTCCAGGGAATGTATGTGTATGTGAGAGTATGAGAGGGTGACTAGTATCATGTATGAAAGAAATTTAAAAGATTTATATTTCTCATACAACGAAATGAGTAGAAATGTCTATAAGGTCATGCCAAATCAAATGCGGCAGCTGATTGGGTTGCAAATCTTGCAGCTCGCCATTCAGGCTCTTGGAAATGGCATATGGGTGATCCATGCCCTCTTATTTTTCAGCAAATCATGTACTTTGACTTCTCGGGCTTGACTCACGCCAGACTGGTGTGATCGCCCGTTTGTAACAAAAAAAGAGTCTAATTTTCTAGGTGATGACATGTTTTCCTAAATCAAGTTTCTTAGAAATGGCTAATAAGAAGTGATGGGGCCAATTGACCCCATGAAAAATAAAAAAAATTTCGGACGGCCCCAAAGGCCGACGGCTCCAAGACCGAGGCCCCAAAGGCCGACACCTCCAAGGCCGACGGCTCCATGGCCGACAGCTCCATGACCGGCAGCTCCATGGCCGACGGCCCCAAAGGCCGACAGCTCCAAGGCCGACGGCCCCAAAGGCCGACATCTCCATGGCCGACAGCTCCACGACCGACGGCTCCATGACCGGCAGCTCCAAGGACGGCCCCAAAGACCGACGGCCTCAAAGGCCGACGGCTCAAAGACCGACGACCCCAAAGACCAACGGCCTCAAAGGCCGACGGCTCCAAGACCGACGGCCCCAAAGACCGACACCTCCATGACCGACAGCTCCAAGGCCGGCACCTCCAAGACCGACGGCCCCAAAGGCCGACACCTCCAAGACCGACGGCCCCAAAGACCGACGGCCCCAAAGGCCGACACCTCCAAGACCGATGGCCCCAAAGGCCGACACCTCCAAGACTGACGGCTCCATGACCGGCAGCTCCAAGGCCGGTACCTCCAAGACCGACGGCTCCATGACCGGTACCTCCAAGGCCGGCACCTCCAAGACCGACGGCCCCAAAGGCCGACGGCTCCAAAGACCGATGGCCCCAAAGGCCGACGGCTCCAAGGCCGACGGCTCGCCCTTGGCCAGTTCTCCACAGCATGGCCCCAGCGGTTCAAGAAGCCGCCTCTCTGATTCGCGCGGCCTGGCAATGCCAGGTGCACCTATTGCTGGCCATGTTGTTGATGGGACTAGACCCACCATCCGCCATTTTCTCCCTCTCTGATGGGACGTAGCCCACCAACCAGCCCAGATTCATGCAATGGCTCGGCAGACATTCTGACTTCACGAAAACCCACTTGATCGTGCCAGCGTCAACCCCTATAAAACGGTAACTCACTTTGAGAACCAGGTAACGCAAGTTTACACACTTGATACCTTAATACTCAGAGAAAAATTCCGGTCCTTCTGAGATCTCTAGAGCTCTCTCGAGCTCCTTCTCTACTGTGACCTCAATTGCTGACTTAGGCGTCGGAGGGTCTCACCGGAGAATCCCCTCCGGTCTTGGGACTTCTTTGCAGGCAACCCGGTGAAGCGAGGATTCGAGAAGCACTTCATTCCCGACGTCCAGGATCGGTGATTGAGCGTCATCAGATTGGCGCGCCAGTTAGGGGGGCATAAGAAAAAGTAGCGAACGTTCTCCCTAAGCTACATCTTTCGTCCCCTCTCTTCTTCCAGAAGCTATGGTGGTGACGCGAGCTCGGGATGCCTCTGTCAGCTGTCCGGCGGGGCTCCTCCCGCCAGCTAGGCAGCAGGAGGCCAATCCCCCTGCTACCAACCCTCCAGTTGCCTGCCCATCGCCGAAGGCCGTTGATCAAACAGCGGAGTGGCTGGTGACTCTTTCCCAGCAAGTCCAGAATCTCACCGCCATGGTCCACGGGCTCCAGCAGCAGCAGTCCGTGGCCACCCAGCACCAGACCGCTCCCCCTGTCAGTCAGCAGTCGGTGAGGGGAGGTTCTCCTCGGCGGGAGGCCGGTCGGCGAGAGACCGGCCGACGTCAAGTTTCCCCTAAGAAGCCTCGACGTGAGCCCTCCAAGCGGCCATGGTCCCCTGACCACAGCCCCAACGAATTTCCTCCCAAGCCACATCATCACGGGGAACCCAGGCGAAAGTCCCAACTTCCGTCTCCATCTCCTTCTGCCTCCTCTTCTTCTTCTTCCTCCGAGCCATCTCGGAGGGCCCCGATGATCGGCCGCCAGGCGGAGGAATGCCTAGAGGAGTACAAAAGGTGCCTCGACGAGCTCGCCAAGAAGATCAACCATCAGCCGGAGGAAGAGTTCGACACTCGTCCTCCTTACACTCGCCGCATACTGGAGGAACTGGTTCCCTCTAGGTTCCGCTTCCCCAGGTGGACCCGTACGACCGACCCCCTCGATCACCTCGAGAGTTACAAGGCTATGATGCAAGTCCAGGGCGCCTCAGACGCCCTTCTCTGCAAGGCCTTCCCCGCAACTCTGCGAAAGGCCGCTGGTGCATGGCATTCGCACCTATCCCCCCACAGCATAGACTCCTTTCGGGAGCTGGAGAGGGCATTTTTGGCCCACTTTGATGCCTACCGCCGGATCCCAAGGGTGCCAGACAGCCTTGTTAGCCGAGATGGCAACCCAAGAGGGGGGGTGAATTAGGTTCTTAAAATTTAAGTCTTTTTAACTTTAGTTGAATAGTTAGCAAAATGTGCAAATGAGAGGCTAACTTTAATCAATACACAAGCAAATAATAAAGAGAGATAGAGAGAGAAAATATAGCACGGCAAACACAAGATAATTTTATAGTGGTTCGGTGCAACCAACACCTACGTCCACTCCCAAGATTCACTTGGGTCCACACTATAATCTCTTCGATTACAGTCGAGTTGTTTTACAAGTTCACAACTCAAACTTGTTGTTTTTCGGGATTACAACGAACCCAGCCGGTTTTACACGGGCTCACCAGCACAAAACCCTACACGTTGTTTTTCACGGGCTCATAACTAACCCAACACAAGCACTCCGGCTTGCAACGAGGTATAATAACCTCCACTGATTCAATCCACTGATTGAATCACCAAACAATCAAAATAACATAGTTTAAGTATAGAAATGCTCCCCTTGAGCAAATATACAAATCAAGTATAAAAAGGGTTAGAAAAGCCTGATAGGATTGCAGATGGTTGTGGCTTTGACTTTCTTCCTTCTCCTCTTTAACTCCTCTTGACGTATTGAATCAGGTCTCAGCAAGAATCTTGACCGTTTGAAAACTTTGGAGTTGAGATGAAGCTTTTTCTCCTTTTGTTGAATGTTGAAAATCCTTCGATTTGATCTTTAAAAAGCTTTTGGATTTTCTTTTGACTCTTATGGATTGATGATCTGGAGCAGACGAAACTTCCTCTTTGATTTCACTCCTTTTGAATCACTCTATTTTGAACTAGAAGATTTTTCCACTAAAGCTCTGTTTTTTCCTCTTTTTTGAAAGATATTCTTTTCTCTCTTTTTGATATTCTAAAATGATTGATTTGATATGAAAAGAGCTCCTCTATTTATAGATTCTGCAAAATATATCCGTTAGAAACACAGAAATATAGCCGTTATTTGAAAATCTTACCGTTGGAGCTGATGTGTCATCGTGAAAAATCGTGCCCAGATTTTGAGGAGTCGACTCGAGCACTGTGTGAGTCGGCTCGAACAGTCGATTCCAGAAACACCTAACTTTCAGGGGTCGACTCGAGATATGCGGGGAGTCGACTCGAGAAGTGCTCAAAAATGAGCCTTTCTGCCGTCTGAGTCGAGTCGGCTCGCACAGTCCATGAGTCGGCTCGCGAAGGTTCAGGGGTCGACTCTTGAAAACTCAAGTGTCGACTCAGGACAACATTGAAAAACAGATATTTGGGGAGTCGACTCGGAAACCCTTGAGTCGGCTCGGGAGCGATACAAAAATTAGAAAAATGTTCTGATAGACTTTAAAACTTGTCCCAAATAAATTTAAATATTAATGTGACTTGAATACATTAAATATGACATTAAGCATGAATTCAAGACATGTTTCAAGAAATCATTGATTGAAATATAATGTGTAAAAATTACTTTTTGAAATCTTCAATATAGAGTTTGAAACTTCTTTTTCAAATTGATTCAAACTCAGTGAATTTAAACATTTAGAGTCCATTGCTTTCATTTTGAATAAGCTCAAGGTTTTTGATAAGTAAACTCATTGTTTCCTTTAAAATATTCATGGCTTTTGGAAATCATCAAAATCAATAGAGTTGGGGCAATTATGTTTCAATAATTTCTCAACAAGCCTCTTCTCCGTCCGCTAGAAGAAAGGAGAATCACTGCGGGACTTCGTGTCCCGATTCAAAACCGCCGCCTCGAGGTCTACCATCTCGACGATGCGGTGGCCACCCTGACGCTGAAGCGAGGACTCCTCCCGTCCCGCTTCACCTTCTCCCTGGATAAGAAGCCCCCGAGCTCTTACTCCGACCTCCTCCTCCGGGCCCAGAAGTACATCAGGGCGGATGAAGCCGACCTCACCCACCGGGAGTCTTCGAAAAGCTCCAGCCACAAATCCCCTCGCCCTGAGCCGAGCGGACCTCCCCGACATCGCCGAACCGACCCACCTCGCCGGTCCGACAATAGGCGCCGAAGCCCTGTCCCCGACGAGAGTAAGCTCACTCCTCTCCTTGCCCCTCGATCCCACATCCTGATGAGATCGAGGGCGAGCCTTACCTCCAACGTCCTCCCCCCATGAAGAAAGGTGCACCCCGCGACAGAAGCCACTATTGTCGATTCTACCGGGACTATGGCCACGACACCGATGGCTACTACAACTTGAAGTGGGCCATCAAGGAGCTCATCCAGCGGGGCTGCCTCGGCAAGTATGTCCAAAAAACGCAACAGCCGCTGCCGGCCATCATGGCGCCTCCACCAGCTCAAGCCACCATCGACAGCACTCCCACGGAGCGGACGATCGGGATGGTGTCCTGGGGATCGGCTTCTGCACCTAAACGGCCGAGGGGAGAGGAGTTACCGAGTAACGTACTTCCTAGGAGGGTCCCTACCGCATCACCGAAACACTTCACAGGGGGGCATGCAAATTAGAGGAACTTGATGGGAAACCCATTCCACGTACCTGGAATGCGGGCAACCTCCGCCAGTATTACCAATGATGTACTCCCAGAGGCATGAGTAATAAAGAAAGCTCCTTCTAATGCCACAACTTGTTCTCCCTTGCGCCAAGTCTCTCAAAAGGAGCTCACCAGCATCGCGGCCCATGGGACACCACTCGGCCCTGGCACGGCGGTGCCCCCAAGTAGGTTAAGACCCTAAAGGCTCCGTACCCGGTTGAGTCGCCACTTGGACGGCACACAAACCCCCAAGATGGTTCAAAAGGAGCTCACTGGCATCGCGGCCCACGGAACACCACTCGGCCCCGGCACGGCGGTGCCCCCAAGTAGGTTAAGACCCTAAAGGCTCCGTACCCGGCTGAGTCACCACTTGGGCGGCACACAAACCCCCAAGATGGTTCAAAAGGAGCTCACTGGCATCGCGGCCCACGGGACACCACTCGGCCCCGGCACGGTAGTGCCCCCGAGTAGGTTAAGACCCTAAAGGCTTCGTACCCAGCTGAGTCGCCACTTGGGCGGCACACAAACCCCCAAGATGGTTCAAAAGGAGCTCACTGGCATCGCGGCCCACGGGACACCACTCGGCCCCGGCACGGCGGTGCCCCCGAGTAGGTTAAGACCCTAAAGGCTCCATACCCGGTTGAGTCGCCACTTGGGCGGCACACAAACCCCCAAGATGGTTCAAAAGGAGCTCACTGGCATCGCGGCCCACGGGACACCACTTGGCCTCGGCACGGCAGTGCCCCCGAGTAGGTTAAGACCCTAAAGGCTCCGTACCCGGCTGAGTTGCCCCTCGCAGCGGTTCCCACACCCCCGAGGCGGTTCAAAAGGAACCTAACGACTCTCAGTTCTCAGGTCATCCTCCGGGGTTCAAAATACTTCTAGACTCCGCGTTGGGGGAGGATTACTAGCTGCCCTCAGCTAGCCAAAGAAGGCACGCAGACGTCCATACAAGGCAGCACAAGAGGAAAGGGGTTTCCCCACCTAGAAGGAATCATGGTTGAAGTTAACATGAAGAGCAGATGCCAAGGTAAAAGTTCTACACTCCTCTCGCTTAGCTGATGTGGGGTGCGCAAGCTCAAGGAGTGTGGGAGGCATTTGATGGGGCCAGTTGACACCATGAAAAATAAATTTTTTTTGGACGGCCCCAAAGACCGATGGCCTCAAAGACCGACGGCTCCAAGACCGACGGCCCCAAAGACCGACGGCTCCAAGACCGACGGCCCCAAAGGCCGACACCTCCAAGGCCGACGGCTCTATGGCCGACAGCTCCACGGCCGGCAGCTCCATGGCCGATGGCCCGAAAGGCCGATAGCTCCAAGGACGGCCCCAAAGACCGACGGCCTCAAAGGCCGACGGCTCCAAGACCGACGGCCCCAAAGACCGATGGCCTCAAAGGCCAACGGCTCCAAGACCGATGGCCCCAAAGACCGACGGCCCCAAAGGCCGACACCTCCAAGACCGACGGCCCCAAAGACCGATGGCCCCAAAGGCCGACACCTCCATGACCGGCAGCTCCAAGGCCGGCACCTTCAAGACCGACGGCCCCAAAGGCCGACACCTCCAAGACCGACGGCCCCAAAGACCGACGGCCCCAAAAGCTGACACCTCCAAGACCGACGGCCCCAAAGGCCGACACCTCCAAGACCGACGGCTCCATGACCGGCAGCTCCAAGGCCGGCACCTCCAAGACCGACGGCCCCAAAGGCTGACGCCTCCAAAGACCGACGGCCCCAAAGGCCGACGGCTCCAAGACCGACGGCCTCAAAGGCCGACGGCTCCAAGACCGACGGCTCGCCCCTGGCCAGTTCTCCCCAGCATGGCCCCAGCGGTTCAAGAAGCCACCTCTCTGACTCGCGCCGCCTGGCAATGCCAGGTGCACCTACTGCTGGCCACGTTGTTGATGGGACTAGACCCACCAATCGCTGTTTTCTCCCTCTCTGATGGGACGTAGCCCACCAACCAGCCCAGATTCACGCAACGGCTCGACAGACATTCTGACTTCACGAAAACCCACGTGATTGTGCCAGCGTTAACCCCTATAAAAGGGTAACTCACTTCGAAAACCAGATAACGCAAGTTTACACACTTGATACCCTAATACTCAGAGGAAAATTCTGGTCCTTCTGAGATCTCTAGAGCTCTCTCGAGCTCCTTCTCTGCTGTGACCTCGATTGCTGACTTGGGCGTCGGAGGGTCTTACCGGAGGATCCCCTCCGGTTTTGGGACTTCTTTGCAGGCAATCCGGTGAAATGAGGATTCAAGAAGCACTTCATTTCCGACGTCTAGGATCGATGATTGAGCGTCATCAAGAAGGTTTTTCTTCTTTCCTCAGCAACTTGCATGGATCTCTCTGGCCCAATATTTCTTTGTTTTGATATAAAAACAAGAAACCGTCTCAATTTATTAAAAATATGAAATGATATGTCAAAACCTAATGGAAAGTTTAGGAATAAATAAGTAAATAAACAGATAAGAGGGGCAGAATAAAGTGGAAGGAGGAAAAGTACGTGAAGGTTGGAGGCTCAAAGCTTATAATTAAATAGTTTCTTCAATTTCAAATTTTATATAAATAATTATTAAATTTTATTATTTAGTATATAATAAATATTGATAATGTAGTTGGAAAAGGCTTAATGAGTTGAGTATAAATATTGATAATAACAATATTAATTAGGGATGAAAATAGATAATATTTTGTTAGGTATCCAGAATTATACTTAAAAAAAAGTATGAATAGTAAAAAATCAGATTCGATTATGGTTTTAGATTTAATGTTTTAAATCCTTCAGGCTTAGAAAACTAGGTACCCAAAAAACAAAGTTTTTTAAATATTATAAAAATTACTAATATATAACTCATTTAAGTGAAATGATTAATTTAAACTTCTTAATTTAAAAGAAACTCCTTACTAATATATGATTTAATTTATTTATATTATTGAATTGATATATAAATATTTTTATTATTATGTAAAAAATAAATTTATTTCAATTTCATATGAAATAACTTATTTAACTTGACCTAGTTTTTATAATCAATTCGGATTATAGGTTTAAGAAATCGAATCATGCAACATATTGCCATTCCTAACACTAAAATTGGTTTTAATTTTTGGATTTTAAAACTAGATGTGGGGTTCAAAAAGTACAAAAAAACAAATATACAACATCTTGCCATTCCTAACATTAATCATAGAAAAAACAAGTTCAATTAAAATTTGGCACATATTAATGATGTTAATATTAATAATAAAATTGTGACCCATATTAATAATATCATTAATAGTAATAAAATCTTTACTTTGCTATCATTAATAAATATTATTTAATGAATAATTAAAATTTGACCATTAAATATTTTTATTATTATTTGATATATTATATTATATTTAAAGAAAGTCATATTCAGAGAATTTTTTTTTGGATTTATGAATTATTATAGCTAACTCACCATAGAATGAAAGAAATTAGGAGATGAGGGATGTGGTTCACTGGAAATAAATGAGAAAATAGAAAAGTTAGAAGAAGAAAAGGTTTCTCGGTTAGATGCACTGAACATTTTATTCAAACAAAATTTAATCAGAATGGATGGGTTTTGTGTTTATTACCTATTCTTCTGCGGTCTTGAGACTTATTGTATGTGATGCTTTAAACTGGTTAAGTAAACTGGTTCAAACTAAAACAAATTCAAGTAAAAAACCGGAGGGCGGAGGGTTAAACTTCTTTATTAGTTAGCAAAAAATCATTTCTGTCTTCCTTTCCCCAGTTAATCCATTCCCCCTCCCATCAAATCTATGTTCCATTCTTAGCAAATTTTTCAGAGCCTTCTTCTCAACTAACTAATCGGCGTTGATGGACATCAATTGCCAAGGATTTGAGGATCAAAACTCTCCAAAAAGGTCAAGAATTGAGACTTGAATGGTAGGCACCAGAAGTAAAGTTAGTGTATAGTTTATTATATTATTTAATATTATAGATATCTGATTTATACTTGAAGATTGACATTTAGATTTTTAGTATGATAACTTTAATAATATTTTAAAATATATGAGTTTAGCTTTCGTTTATGATTTCTTGATATTACTTATTTTGAAATTTAGTAGGGTGATGTTTTTGAATCAGATTCCGGATTGAGGATCATGACACCTATATATCATCCATGGGGCAAACTAATATCACATGGGCTATGCATGCAAGTCATCAGTCCATGGTAACGATGCTCATGCTACGGCTCTTAGGAAAGAGTAAGTAGAATTTTATTCCCCTTGGCCGGCTGAGAGATTGCTCGGACCAAAAGAGTACAAAGCAAACGACAAGGACTCTTATGCCGAACAAAATTATATATTGCTTTATTCTCAAAAAAGAGAAGAGAAAGCGGTCGGTGGAGCCCAGCAAGAGCAAGCGGACAATCCAAAAACCCATCAAACAAAAGATTTGAAAACTCTGCTCGTACCTTTTGAAGAAGCTCCTTAATTCCCCCCTCGATGAGCTAGCAATTTTTTTTTCTTAAAAAAAAAAGAAAGAAATATCCTTCAAATGAACTGAAATTCTAAGTCGGATGGATCCCTCCCCCCATCAACTAGCATATTTTTTTTTTCTTTAAAAAAATAAGGAAAAAGCTTCAAATGATCTCAAATTCTCAATCCTGCTCCCTCTTCTCTCCCTCTTTGCCACTGCACGTATCGTTGGCTTCGCCTCCCTCCTTTGGGCTCTCCAATGCCCTCTTCTCTTGCTCCTCCTCCTCCTCCTCCTCCTCCGCCTCGTCGCTCAGGCTCTTCGCGGCCACCGAATCGCTTCCCTCTTTCTTCTTCCTTAGGCGGCTTTTGAGCACTTCCAAGAGCTCTTTCATTGCCTTGCGCTTCCCCCGGCGGCGGTTCTTGATCAGAACCTCGCTAACATCCGCCGGAGTGATCTCCGCCTCATCGATCACCTCCTCCAACTGCTTCAGCAACTCGTCCTCCTCTCCACCATCCAATTCTTCGTCAGCTAATCCCAAATAATTCTTCATCAGAATCTTCAATGCCGGGGACGAGCAGTAGCTCATCAAGACGTGCATGTCCATCCTCCCCGACCGCAGGAGTGCCGGGTCGAGCTTCTCGATGTGATTGGTCGTGAACACGAAAATTCTCTCGCTCCCGCAGCAAGACCACAATCCATCGGTAAAATTCAGCAACCCGGACAGGGTGATCGACTGGGAGGTCCCGTCTTCCAGCACCGTCCCGGCCCTGAAGTCGGACGGTGGCTCATTCGCCGGCTTCTTAGCACTTCCCGAGCTACGGTTTGTCAGATTGATGGAGCAATCGATGTCTTCGATGACTATGATGGACTTGGAAGTGGTCTTCATCAGGAGCTTCCTCAGCTCAGAGTTGGTGTGCACCTCGGTGAGCTCGAGGTCGTAGATATCGTAGCCGAGGTAATTGGCCATGGCGGCGATCATGCTCGACTTGCCGGTGCCCGGCGGGCCGTAGAGCAAGTAGCCTCTCTTCCAGGCGCGCCCCGTTTTTTGATAGAATGCCTTCCCCTCGGCGAAGTCCCTGAGGTCGGCCATGATCTCTTCTTTCTTGGAAGGGTCCATGGCGAGGGTGTCGAAGGTGCTGGGGTGCTTGAAGGGCACCGATTCCCAGGGGTGGCCGCGCGTGTCGATGACGCTGCCCCTGGAATTGGTGTAGAGGTGGCGGTCCTGGTTCCGGCGTTGGATTTCGTTGGCGGTGTCCATAATGTGGTCGAGGTACGCGTGGAGGATGAGGGGCTTGTCCTTCTTCTTGATGCGGAGGGTGAAGCCCCGCTTCTCGTCGGGGACTGGCCGCCAGGAGAAGGTCTGGGTCTGGCGCTGGGTCACGACGTGCTCCCAGGTGGCGGTGGCGCCGCGGAAGGTGTCGACGAGGCAGTCGTTGTTGGAGAGACCGAACGTGAAGGACGAGGAGTTGAGGGCGCGGGTGAGGGAGAGGCGGTTGCCGGCGACCGACGCCGACGAGCTGAGGTAGAGTTGCACGGCGCTGTAGAGCTCATTGGTGTTGACGCCATCGATCTCGATGATGTCGAAGTAGCAGTAGGAGGAAAGGCAGTTGAACATGCGGTTGAAGAACTTCGCTACCGCGAAGCGGATCTCCGTAGGGAAGACGGCTTGGAGGAGGCTCTGGAAGAAGGCGAACACGCCCAACAGCGAGGCCAGAGACGTCCAGAACTCCTTCATTTCCTGGTTTCTCTTTGGAAGCAAGCTTTTCTGGATCGAAATAAAATGGCCCTCTCTTTTGAGACGAGGAGAAAGTGAGGAAAGTGGAACGAAGGATGAGTTTATGCCATGGAACGGAAAAAGGCAATCCTTTCGTGTTGGCTGAAATCGATAGAGCCTTGCTCACTTCCGACTCCTTTCTTCCTTTAAGAGCATTGTTCTGTTTTAAGGAAAAGAAAAAGAAAAGGAGAGTCAAATTGGTGGACGTAGACAGGAGAAAAACAGGGGAAGGGAACAATTATAACAGGAGAGGATGGTGTGTTGCCTCTGCTTTTAGAGGTTAGGAGGTAGGGAAAAGATGCCTCCGCTTGCGAGGAAGAGTGGAATTTATACAAGCCTCGCCTCTTCTCCTTTTCAAGAGATTTTGAACGCTTGAAAGAACCGGAGCGAAAAAAAAAAAAAACTTAGAGATTTAGTAGGCCGTACCTAATACCTATAACGGAAAAAAAAAAAGGGGGAAAAAGACCATTCATTGAAAGAATTGGCTCTAAAGGGTATAATTCAATGGAGATGAATGGCATGGAGACTCGAGGTAGAAGAAATATTATTGGTAGTGGGAAGTGCGGAATGCTAGCGAACAAGCGGGTGTTGTGCTCTAGGAATCCTGTCCTTATTGAGAGAGAGTGGATTCATAACAGACATTTATGTTGGTGTGATCCATGGATTTTGATATGGCTATCTAGGAATCTTATCCTTCGTATCAATGCTATATATTCTGTGGATATCCCGACATATCCGCAAAAATGCTTTCTATCCTTATAAATTGAAGATTTTGATTTGCCTCTTTAAATGAGTTGGCCCACATTAAATATATATTTTTTTGGTCAATTAATTTTATAAATATCTTACTTTTTTTTGCAACTTAAAATTCTCTCTTCTCAAAGCCATCTCTATACAATTCAACTCAACTCATCTAAGCCTTTTTCAACTACATTGGTCGGCTACATGAATCTACTTTTTTCACTTTGTTTTATTTCGGACTAAGTCAACATTCAAATTACAAATAGTTATATATTTTTTAATTATTTCTATACATATTAGTTTAGTCTACCCCTACTTCTATCGTTACCATAGATTGTTAAAAGATCACTTTCTCTATCGAAAGCATTTAAAGGTCTTCGTTGTATATGTTCAAACCATCGTAATCGATTTTTTCTCATTTTATCTTCAATTAGAGCTACTTCTATCATTTCTTTTATATATTTGTTTCTAATTCTATATTTTAAAGTTTTACCATATATCCAACTTAACATGTGCATTTCTGTTACACTTAATTTATTCACATGTTATTTCAATGAATAAAAAAATTAATTTAAATGAGTTGATCTATCTAAATTAAATATATTTTTAACATTTTTGAAGGGAGGGATGGGATGGAGGCCATTTTTTTCTCCTTATTTTTTTACGTATGATTAAAGGATGAAAAACATATTTTTACTTTCACAAGAAATAAATATTATAGGATAAAATATATTTTTAACCTTTGAACTTAGAAGGGTGTATCACTTTAGTCCTTGAACTTCAAAAAGTTGTAAAATTTATCATGACCTTCTTTTTTTGTTTCTATTTGATTTTTGTCCTTAAAATAGAGTAACACTATTAGCAAATTTTCTATATGGCATTCCATGTGTCTCCACCATATTGCTACGTAAGAGAGAGAAAGAGAGGAAGGAAGCATTGCCCTTTCACCTAGTAAATCATGTCCTCCAAGAATATCCTCTCTTGGTAATCCCAATAGAAAACAGTTGTGCACAAGTAAATGCTACATATCATAGAACAATTAATTATTTTGGTGCACCGACATATAACCCAGGAAGGAGGTCCTTCACTAGCCATCTTTCTGACGAGGCTATGCCAATCTACTTTCATTTTTTATTACAATGTTCTTTTAGTTTAAATTTTTCTTCTATCGGATGCATTCATTACATTAAACCATGTCCTCAAAGAATATTCTCTTCTAGTAAACCTAATTGAAAACAGTTGTGCACAGGTAAATGCTACATATCATATATCAATTAATAATCTCGGTCACCCACATATAACCCAGGAAGAAGGACATTCATCGACATCTTCTCAACGAGGCTGTGCCAATCTACTTTTAGTCTTATTACAGTTTTCTTTTAGTTTAAATTTTTATTTTAGTATATTTGCTTTAAACTCTTGTAGTCAAAACTTTACTTTAATTCAAAACTTAATTTGTTGCACTTTAAATCTTTGTCAATTTATTTTTTTATTCTTTTAATTTTTTTATTTTTATTGTAAGTAGTTTCTAGGGTTCAACTAGCGGATCTAGTTTTAAGTTTATTTTTTTTACAAATTTAATTCCTCTTTCTCAACTTCAATTTTTTTTCTTTTTTTTAAAATAAATATTTTAAAATTTAAAAGTACTACTTTTTGTGAATTTGATTGATTCATCACTAACTTCTTAGTGAATTGAATCGGTTAATATAACTTTGATGTGATGGACAACTAGAACAACCAAATTTTGATACCATTGCCCAAAAAGCCTTTTGTTTTCTTCAATTCTGTATAATTTACTAACTTTTCTTCTTTTGCAAAAAAAAATACTTTATTTTCTTTCTAATTCATAGTCTAATTTGCTTTTTTTTTTTTTTACTTTCTAACTTGTATAGATTGACTTAGAAAACTTATTTTTTTTGCAACACAAAAAGATTCTACATTGACACCTCATAAGTTAATTAGGAAATTAGAGACTTAATCATAAAAATTTTAAAAAAGAAACCCTCTAATTTAAAAAAATAATAATAAACAAAAGAAAACAAAGACACCACATAACACTTAATTAAAATAAAGAAACTAATTAAATCTTATAAGTTTTACTTGTGTGGATACCTTTTTTTGTGCATTACATACTTTCTTAAAAACACTTTAAGGGTATAACTCATAAACAAGATAAGGTGGAAATTTCATTATCATTTCTTGGCTCACAAATCATAATCTTGCATATTGCATTAACCCAAACCTTTAATTTTAATTAGACATTGGCCCCTAAGGTGATTCGAGCTCAATAGGATAAGGAACCCAAAAGATTTGGATTGGGTCTTGATTGGCTTGTCAAATGGTGTCTAAGAAAAGGGGTTTAGGGATAAGAGCCTGAAGTAAGGCGGTTACTTAATTGGTTCCTATTTACCTGATCAATTCATTTGGTATTGAAGGCAAGCATGAAGAACCCCCACCAACCTTACCCTTATCTAGCTAATTGGCTAGTTAGTCCTTGACTGAGAGGGTTCCAAGGTGACTTTGAAATAGTTAGGAGCTGTCTAGATTTAAGTTAACCTTAGGATAAAGAGTCCTTGCTTATGTAACTTGATTGCAAATAACATCAACATTAATATTAATTAATCTCATTTCTTAGCTTAGGACTCCTTAGGATCACTTCTTTAAACCATTTCTCTAACTTCTTCTTAAATAAAAAAAAACTTAAAACTTAAAAAAATTGCTTGGAGAAGGATTTCGGATCGACTAGTTAGAATTGATTCAACACCTGTTGCAGACCCTTTAGCTTTTACAATGGATCTAGTAAATCAACCCCAAACCCTTAAAGATTTATGTTATCGGATTGGTTCAGTCCAACCTTCTTACATCGCGTGCCTCAAACCAATGCAACAATTTAAAAATTAAACCCCAGATCATTAATATACTTCCAAAATTTATGGAATAAAAGATGCATACATATTTATTAGGGAATTTAAGGAGGTTTGTGTAACTATCACTACAAGAAAATACCGAATAGCGATGCAAGTTTAGCGACGCATAATTGCATCGCTAAATTGCGACCACTTTGCGACGCCTATGTGACAACAAAATATTGTGACGCAATTAACGACGCATTAGCGACTCAATTAACCAGAAAATCAAAAAAAATTAATATTTAATATTACAACGCAAATAATGCATCGCAATATTTTTAAATTAATTTTTTATAAAATTTAAATATCAAAAAAAAATATTGTGACGCACCTCAGTGCGTCGCAATGTTTTGAACAGAATTAAATATGTTAAATAGCGATACATTAGCGACGCAATAAAATAGAAAATTAGAGAAATTATTTTTAATTTAGCGACGCACCAATTGCGTTGCAAATAATTTAAATGAAATTAAATTTTATAAAATTTAAATATCTGAAAAAAACATTGCGACGCAACACAGTGTGTCGCAATGTTTTTAAAAGAATTAAATATATTAAATAGCGACGCATTAGCGACGCAATAAACAAGAAAATTAGAAAAATTATTTTAATTTAGCGATGCATCAATTGCATCGCAAATAATTTAAATAAATTAAAGTTTTTAAAGTATAAATATTTAAAAAAATATTGCGATGCATTTAGTGCGTCGCAATGTTTTGAAAAAAATTAAATATTTTAAATAGCGACGCATTAGCGACGCAAGAAACCAGAAAATAAATTAAAATTATTTTTAATTTAGCGATGCAATAAATGCGTCGCAATTATTTTAATAAAATTAAATTTT
This sequence comes from Calamus simplicifolius, assembly GCA_900491605.1. Lineage (NCBI taxonomy): Eukaryota > Viridiplantae > Streptophyta > Magnoliopsida > Arecales > Arecaceae > Calamus > Calamus simplicifolius. The sequence continues at coordinate 653,320 of UESW01004174.1, read as the reverse complement.
ATAAAGTATAAATATGAAAAAAAATAATTGCGACGTAACACAGTGCATTGCAATATTTTTAAAAAATTAATTATGTTAAATAGCGATGCATTAGCGACGTAATGAACCAAAAATTAATTAAGGAAATTATGTTTTAATATAGCGACGCACTTGTTGCATCGTAATTATAATTAAAATTAATTTTTTTGACTTATATAATTATCATATTAAAAAATTACCATGCTACCCTTTGCGTCGTAATATATTTAAAAAAATTAATTATATTAAATAGCGATCGGTCCAAAATCGATCGTGGCCGATCGGAATAAGGGCTTGGATCGATCGCAACCGTTAGATCGTCACCGATCGGACCGATCGCAACGGTCCGAGATTGGTCGTGGTCGATCGGGATCACGGCTTGGATCAATCGCAACCGTCGGATCGTCGCCGATCTTGGACCGATCGCAATGGTCCGGGATCGTCGTGGCCGATCGGGATCAGGGCTTGGATCGATCGCAACCGTCGGATCGTCGCCGATCGGACGATCGCCACGGTCCGAGATCGATCGTGGCGATCGGGATCACGGCTTGGATCGATCACAACCGTCGGATCGTCGCCGATCTTGGACCGATCGCAACGGTCGGGATCGGTCGTGGCCGATCGGGATCAGGGCTTGGATCGATCGCAACCGTCGGATCGTCGCCGATCGGACCGATCGCCACGGTCCGAGATCGGTCGTGGCCGATCGGGATCATGGCTTGGATTGATCGCAAATGTCGGATCGTTGCCGATCGGACCGATCGCCACGGTCCGACATCAGTCGTGGCCGATCGGGTCAGGGCTTGGATCGATTGCAACCGTCGGATCGTCGCCGATCTTGGACCGATCGCCACGGTCCGAGATCGGTCGTGGCCGATCGGGATCACTGCTTGGATCGATTGCAACCATCGGATCATCGCCGATCTTGGACCAATCGCAATGGTCCGGGATCGGTCGTGGCCGATCGGGATCAGGGCTTGGATCGATCGCAACCGTCGGATTATCACCGATCGGACCGATCGCCACGGTCCGAGATCGGTCGTGGCCGATCGGGATCACGGCTTGGATCGATCGCAACCGTCGGATCGCCAGCGATGTCGGACCGATCGCATCGGTCTGGAATCGGTCATGGCCGATCGGGATCAGGGCTTGGATCGATCGCAACCGTTGGATCATCACCGATCGGACCGATCGCCACGGTCCGAGATCAGTCGTGGCGATCGGATCACGGCTTGGATCGATCGCAACCGTCGGATCGTCGCCGATCTTGGACCGATCGCAACGGTCCGGGATCGATCGTGGCCGATCGGGATCAGGGCTTGGATCGATCGCAACCATCGGATCATCGCCGATCTTGGACGATCGCAACGGTCCGGGATCGGTCGTGGCCGATCGGGATCAGGGCTTGGATCGATCGCAACCGTCGGATCGATCTTGGACCGATCGCAACGGTCCGGGATCGGTCGTGGCCGATCGGGATCAGGGCTTGGATCGATCGCAACCGTCGGATCGTCGCCGATTGGACCGATCGCCACGGTCCGAGATCGGTCGTGGCCGATCGGGATCACGGCTTGGATCGATCGCAATCGTCGGATCGTCGCCGATCTTGGACCGATCGCAACGGTCCGGGATCGGTCGTGGCCGATCGGGATCAGGGCTTGGATCGATCACAACCGTCGGATCATCGCCGATCGGACCGATCGCCACAGTCCGAGATCGGTCGTGGCCGATCGGGATCAGGGCTTGGATCGATCGCAACCGTCGGATCACTTATAATTACTCAAAAAAAGTTATTAAAAAGTTTTGAAAAATATTTTAAAATTATTGCGAAGCGATGCATTTTAGAAAAAAAATATTTAGCAAATATTGCGACGCACTTTATGCATCGTAATATTTTAGTCAATATAATTTTTATCAGTATTAATAAATAAAAAATATAATATTGCGATGCATAATTTGCGTCGTAATTATTTTTAAATAAATATATCTAGTTAAAAATATTAAAAAATTATTGCGACGCAATAAGGCATCGCAATAATTATCATAAATTATTAATATTAACATTAATAAATAATTAAGAATTTTTGCGACTTCGTAGCGACTCATTTTAGGAAAAAATTAAACAAATATTGCGACGACACTTATGCGTCGCAATTATTTTAGTAAAAAAAAAAATTTAGTCTTAAAAATAAAAGCAATATAATATTGCGACGCATAAGTTGCATCGCAATGTTTTTAAAATAAATTTATGTAATTAAAAATTTTATAAAATATATTGCGACGTAATTTTTCGTCGCAATTATTAACATTAATTATAAATATTATCATTTATAAATATTAAAAAAATATTGCGATGCCTTAGCGATACATTTTTTTTAAAAAAAAATAAACAAATATTGCGACGAAATATATGCGTCACAATTATATTATTAAAATACATATAGCTGATTAAAAATATTAAAAAATTATTGCGACGCATTTTTGCGTCGCAATGCTTAGAAAATAAAAATAAATTTCCCGCCGGATGTTGGCGCCAAGTTAGCGACGCATTAGCGACGCAATTATTGGCGTCGCTATTTTTCATAAATTAATAATAAAACATATTAACGATGGATTAGCGACGCACTAATGCGTCGCTAAGACAGAAAAAATTAAAAAAAAATACTAAGAACTTATATAAACCGCCTTCTCTTCTTCTTCTTCCCCGTCTTGACCTAGCCGCCGCCGCCGCCGTGCTCAAAAATTTCCGGCTCCCACCTCGCTCCTCCGGCTTCCCGGCGTTCTCATCCGACTCGGCTTCTTCTCTCGACCAAGGTTAGCCCCTAAACTCTAAAAAAAAAAATTTAATGATTTCCCTTCGGCCCAGGCCACTGTCAAAAAAAAAAAAAATTTTCTTAACAGGGGGGGGGGAACCCCCCCCCCCCCGCCCCCCCGTCTTCTCCGGCCACGGCCGCTGCCGTGGCCGGCAGTGGCCTGGCCACGGTGGCCAGGCCACTGTCAAAAAAAAAATTTTTTTCTTAACAGGGGGGGGGGGGGAAACCCCCCCCCCCCCCCCCCCCTTTTATTTCTTGTCCGGCCACGGCCGTGGCCGCGGCCGGACAAGGCGGCCACGGCCGCTGCCGTGGCCGTCTTCTCCGGCCACGGCCGCTGCCGTGGCCGGCAGTGGCCTGGCCACGGTGGCCAGGCCACTGTCAAAAAAAATTTTTTTTTTCTTAACAGGGGGGGGGGGAAACCCCCCCCCCCCTTTTATTTCTTGTCCGGCCACGGCCGTGGCCGCGGCCGGACAAGGCGGCCACGGCCGCTGCCGTGGCGGCCACGGCCGCTGCCGTGGCCGGCAGTGGCCTGGCCACGGTGGCCAGGCCACTGTCAAAAAAAAAAAATTTTTTTTCTTAACAGGGGGGAAACCCCCCCCCCCCCCCCCCCCCCCGGCCATGGCCGGCAGTGGCCAGGCCACTGTCAAAAAAAAAAAAAAAAAACAAAAAATTTGTTTATTATTTAATTTGTATAATGTTTATTATTTAATTTGTATAATGTTTATGCAATAATTAATTTAAGCAGAATGTTTATGCAATAGTATTTGTGCATTTGTAACTATTTACATTTGTTATGTCTTGATTATTTATATTCTGCTGCAAACTAAATGATGCATTAAATTATGTAATGCTAAATAAAAAGTCTTGTTGTAATATTATTTAATTTTCAGCAACAAATTAGTAGTTTCAATGATTTACATTTTAGTATTCGCAAACATTTGTATTTGACACAATAATCTTAAAAAGTTAGTGATTACATGTATAATTCACAAGAAGTTAAGAATAACAAGCATAAGTTCGATTGTCTTCGGACTTCCATAATCACAGCACTTTAACCTTTAGACCCGTTTGAGAATTTGTAAGCCTTAGTCTTGCAAATTCTCAAATTGTCCTGGTGGACAGTTTGGGAATATTTCTTGTGACATGTTAGTCTGCTAGTAATCATCGTGGGGTGAGATTTCGGTTTGCATTTGCTCATACGTTCTCCTAGTGTGGCTTATATACCACACATTTAGGAGAACATATGGGGAAATGCTGCCGAAATTTTAATGTTACCGATCGATGATAATTAATAGCAGAATAACATATCACAAAAATATTCTTGAATGGGATAGGGCCTTACCCTAGGTAGAATTATTTAAGACACTTGAATTGCTTGTGAAGTCTCATGATTAAACGGACCGCCTTGCGGCCCGACCCAAACTCAGCCCTCCATTAGCCATGAACTCTGGCATCGCAGGTCGACTCTACTGATGGGGAGACGCCCGTCGAACTCTCAGCAGAGGAGAGTCGACGTGTGTTTTTGGAGGCTGTTGGTGCCCAGCCACGAGACCGCAGGGTCTATGGTCTGGGCACTAGAGCTTCTACATTTTTTCCCCATCAGGCCTCCAGCTCGCGAGTTCCTGGTGATCTTCCTCCCGAGCGTTTACAGGAGCTTCGCAGATCTATTGCAGAGGAGGTTCGCCAGGAGGTCGAGCAGGATTTTGAGGATCGTATGCGAGGCCGGGATCAGGAGGTTGCAGACATGCGAGATGAGATGCATTATTTGCGGGATATGGTTAGACGCTTGTCGCAGAGTCTTCAGCCTCCACAGCCTCCACGTGATCGTTCAGATTCTTGATGTATTTTTTTTTCTTTTTTTATGTTGTAAAAACTTCAAAATTTTAATATATAAATTATTTTTGAAATTTATTATTGTTTGGATTGAGTGAAAAATGTTTGTATCAATATTTAGATTTAGCGAAATTGTATTAACCGTTTTAATTTTTAATTTTTTATTTTTTTAAAACAAAATTTGCGACGCATTAGCGACTGAAATTGCATCGCTAATATTTTTAAAATATTATTATTAAATATTGCGACGCAATGACCTGGCATCGCAATAATTTAAAAATAAATTTAATAGCGACGCATTAGCGACTAAAATTGAGTCGCTATTTTATCTTAAAAATTTTTAATAAATATTGCGACGCAATGACCTTGCGTCGCAATATTTTAAAATAATTTTTATTTGCGACGCATTAGCGACTCAAATTGCATCGCTATTATACCAAAATATTATTATTAAATATTGCGACGCATCTGGATGCGTCGCAATATTGCGACGCAATTTAGTGCGTCGCAATATTTAATAATAATTTTTTTTTAAAAATTAATTTTAAATTAGCGACGCATTTGCATGCGTCGCAGTTGCGTCGCAGAGAGTCGCAATATTGCGACGCAATTGCGACAAATGGGTATTGCGACGGACAGTTGAGCGACGCCGTCATTGCGTCGCTATTGCGTCGCAATATCATGTTTAGCGATGCAATTGCGACGCATTTGGGCGTCGCAATATTTTATTTCTCTTGTAGTGTATAAATTACAACAATTGTTAAAGGATGAAATCAAACTATAAGGTTAATTAATTTTGCCCTTAAGAACAATGCTAAGAAGTGGCTTTACAGTCTTCTAAAGCATTCTATCATGACCTGGAAGGGCTTTGTAAAAGTGTTCCTTAAAAAGTATTTTTTCCATCATAAGACAGTTAGAATCAGGAATGAAATAAACAAATTCTCTCAATTAGCTGGTGAATCATTTTGGAATTACTTTGATTGGTTCAAGAACTTTTTGACCCAATGTTCACACCATGGAATAGAAATTTGAAGACTTTGCCAAATAATTTATGAAGGGCTAGAATCAAATTCTAGAACCATGCTAGACTTATGTGCCAGGAAGAATCCATGTGTAAAGAACCTAATGAAGTATGGTAATTTCTTGAAAATTTAGCAGAAAAGAATCTACAGAAGAAAACAACCAATGAACCAAAAAAATTCACACCTTCAAAAGGTGGAATGCACCTAATGCAGTCTTCCTTAGCCACAGGGGCCAAAATTACAACTTCGGCATGTAGGTTAGAGGCCTTAGAATTTCAAAGATCATCCCGTGTGAATCAAGCAGATGCACCAATATGCAACGCTACAGAAAGTTAAATAGATTACGGTATATTTTAGAAAAAGATTATATTTTTAGTAATAAATGTAGTTTATATTTTAGACTATATTTTCATAATTTTTTATAAATTAAAAAACTACATCTATAATTAAAAATGTAGTCTTATATTAGCTTATAATATAAGAAGACTATATTTTTAATTAAAACGTAGTCTTATATTATCTTATAATATAAAAGATTATATTCTTAATTAGAATGTAGTCTAATATAAAACTAAAAATTTATCTATTTTTTTCTCCTAATTAAGAATGTAGTCTTTTATCCTTTTCTAAAAATTTATTCTTTTCCTTAAAAAACCCTCTCTCATCACCTTATCTAGCCGTGTTTGAAGAGGATCCACGGCTGTTTGGGTGCGAGACTCAGACGGTTCCTTTCCAAAAAAAAATAATAAATCCTAGTCTCTTTGAACATTCTCTCTTCTCCCTCCTCCTCCCTGTTTTTGTTATCTTTCTCCCTCCTCCTCCCTATTTTTGTTATCTTCCATTCTCAGCTGCGTTTGAAGAGGATCCACGGGTGTTCGGGTGCGAGACTCAAACGGATCCGGTGGTGCTTTCGCTCGGCTAGGGAAAATGCCGCGTGAGGGGTTTCGTTGGTCTTCGTCCATGTGGGATTCCAGGAACGAAGCCTTGGCATGCTACGTGAAGACGTGAGTCTTCACGGAAAGAGGACAACGCTGGACGCTTGGAAGTCCATGGGAAGGGAGACGACTTTCGCTCAGCCAGGGAAAACGCTGTGTCAGGGCTTCGTTGGTCTTCGTTCTCGATCTCTTTCGTTTCATCCCGATCAGCTAGGTATGCACAGTTTAAATTTGAAAATCAAAGGGAGAGTGGGAACATATTAACCAAAATATGAGAGTTTAATATATTAACAGAAAACAATCATATCTTGATTGAGAGAAAATAATTATTATTTTTCTTACAAAGGTGCGCTACGCCGCATTTCCGTTTCCTTTACATTAAAGGATAAATATTATACTTTCTATTAGGATTATAACATCTATCTACCAAAAAATTCAACTAAGATTGAAGTTATTAATTATTAAATATAATCAAATACATAAAAAATTATATATTAAAATATGTTTAAAAAATATTTATCATGTTTACCTTTTCTTTAATTTAATTTCCTTCAATATTCCATAGAGTCTTAGCTATGTAAAAAAACATGAGATCAATGATCATAAATATAATTCAGTATAAAAAAAATTATACCTAATGTGAAAAATAAAAAGTTTATTGGCATCGATTTGAGTGAATGAAAAATATCAATTACATACTTTATATGTATATATATAATTATTTTTAATTACAAGATAAAATCTTTCTTTATTCGGATGCGGAGACCCTGCAGAAGCAAATGAGCCATCCATCTCTTCCTCTCACCCTTCATCTAGTTACTAGAAATACTTTACCCTTATTTTTTATCACTGACTTCCCTAGTGCTTCTCATAATTTCAATAATTATGATTAAATGGTTCAACTAAGGGCTGGAAATGGGCCTTCAAGCGATTAGAATGGATCACCTTGTCTCCCATATCGTTGGCCTCTTCTTCCTGCCTCCTTTGCACCTATATTGCAATCTTTCCTATGCCCGTTCTATATTAGCTACCATACAAAACATGTGACAATTAGTGGAATGTGAGTGTGAGCAATCTCTATTTTATTTTTGCATTATACAAGTAAAAATGAGCAAATATTGTAGCTATTTTTATTTTTTTTATAATAAATATTATTTTTTAGCTATCATTAATAATTTCTTTTTATTATAAAATATCCATTAGATTCAACGGGTCCTTTCCAATGAATTGGTAAGATAGCACTTGGTTGAACTTCTTGTTACAAAAATTTTGTATATGACCCAACCTCTTTGTATGCTTTGCATGATTTCTCTAAATATATATTAATAAAAAAATATTTTAATAAAAAATAAGGAATTTGGTTATTCATATGTTCCATTCTTGATCAGGTAGGTATGCACAATTTAAATTTGAAAATAAAAGGGAATGTGGGAATATATTAATAGAAATTCTTAAATTTAACCATTGCTACCAAATATGCCATCATTTAATTTATTAATTCTAAAAGATTGAAGGTAGAGATTAATGTATGAACAAAAAACAATCATCTCGTTTTATAACATATCTTGATTGAGAGAAAAATAATTATCATTTTTCTTATAAAAGTGTGCTACACCGCATTTCCATTTCCTTTACGTTAAAGGATAAATGCTATACTTTATATTAGAATTATAACATCTATCTACCAAAAAAATTCAATAAAGATTGAATTATTAATTACTAATATAATCAAATACATGAAAAATCATATATTAAAATATGTTTAAGAAATATTTATCATGATTACCTTTTTGTTTAATTTAATTTCCTTTGATATTCCATAAAGTCCTAGCTATGCAAAAAAGACACAGGTAGGGAGAATGACCATAAAATATATTTCGGTATAAAAAAATTGTATGGCTTCGTAGACCCTGGACAGATCTTATACACTCTAGATCGGCTGGAGCATGATCAGATTTGATTGCTAAAAGATTAGAGCATTATTATGTGGATCAATTGTTTCCATCTCCTTATAACTTTGGATAAGTGATTTTTTAATAAAATTGATGCTTTTGATATTAAGTTGTTGATTATTGTTATTATGTTTATGAAGGGATCACTAGTCCTTGATGGTTATTGATCCTCATGGGGACAAAGTGCATTTTTGTAATTCTATTAGATGTTCAGCGAAAAAAGAATTGGCATGGTGTTATTAATACGTAAGTATTTATTTCTTTATAATTTTTGCATAATTTGTCTGGATTATATCATTTGAGTCTCACACTATTATTGTACTTTGTCATATCAGTGCACTCAAAATATACAAAGCTAAAGCTGACCGAGTTGCAAAAAAAATACTTACTTGGGAGTCAATTAAAGTATATTGAGTTGCATATTTTTTTAAATAATTCATAAAATTAGATCTTATTTGTTTAAATCTTATAAAAACTTTTAAATTTATTTTTCAAGTATCCTAAGCAACCATGAGGTGTTGAATGTGGCTATTATGTCATCATATATGAAGAAGATCATTAAGAATCATATCATTTTAACCGATGAAAATGTAGGTTATTATTATGTATGTGATTCATATAAGTAGTACTTCTTATAGTTTTAGATTTTTTGTGTCATGTGTAATTTAGTGTGATATTTTTCTGAGTAACTTATGTATATATGCAGTTTGGCGAAAAGAAAACTTATAAACAAGAAGAGATCGACATTATGCGCGAAGAATGGATCGAGTACTTGCAAGGTTTCATTTGAAGAAATGTTATGGACGTTTGTTTATTAAAGTTTGAATTGTCTAAAAATGTTATGGATATTATATGATAGTATTGGATATTTTCATTTAATATATTTGAGGTTTTTTAAAATTAAAATTATATATTTGAATGACAATATTGGATATGTATAACAATATTGGATATTTTAATTCAATACTTTTAAATTTTTGTTGGAATTAAAAATATATGTTTGTATGTCAGAATTGGATATTATACTATGTTTTGAATATAGAAAAGTAGCCCAAATGTACAACTAGACTATATTTTTTGATATAAACATAGTCTAAATATTCTAATAGACTATGTTTTTAATAAAATAGTAGTCTTTTGTATAGTTATACACGTAGTTAAAAGTCAAAAAAACATAGTTAAAAGTCATTTAACTACGTCTAAAACGTAGTCTTTTGTACATAATAGATGTAGTTAAAAGTCAAAAAAACATAGTTAAAAGTCATTTAACTATGTCTAAAAGCGTAGTCTTTTATACATAATAGACATAGTTAAAAGCTAAAAAAAATGTAGTCTTTTGTACAGTTATAAACTACATTTTCTGATAAAAACATAGTCTAAATATATTTAAAGAGTATATTTTTTAGACTTTTAACTACGTTTAAAAACGTATTCTAAACGAGGGACTTTTAACTATATTCATACTTTTAACCACACTCACTTAGACTACGGTTTAGAAAACGTAGTCTAAATATAAAAGACTACATTTTTTAGACGTAGTCTAATTAAAAAGTCATTGTAGTAGGTACAATTCATAAGAGAGGGAGGAAGACCCCTCCTTTGGTGGAAGGGGCCGTAGAAGGCTCCCTGCTGCCCACCTCCATGCGGCTTCCTCTCCCCTTCTCCTCTTTCCCCTCCACTCCCTCTCTAGCTAGTGAAAGGGGCTTACGGAAGGGCCCCTCATCCTCATCGAGCGGGGGGCCGCAAGAAGGGGGAGGAAGCCCCCCTACCCCCCCCCCCCCCCCCCCCCCCCCCCCCCATGGGTCGATGGAAGGGGGCCACGTACGGAAGGCCCCATCATGTGGGGGGGGTTGGGAGGACCAACACCCTCCATGTCGATGACCATTCTTTCGCCGAACTTCTCTCGTTCGTAGCCATCTTCCTCCTCCCTCGTGCGGTGCTCAAAGTAGTCTCTCTCAAGTATGCTCATTCCTTTCTCTGGAGGATGGAGAGGTAATGAGTGAGCGAGAGAGAGAGAGAGAGAGAGAGAGGCTATATCTTAGATCGAGAGCAAGGATTTGAGTTGCAAAAAAAAAAAAATCGCTGGTGGCCATCGGACCCCCATCGGACTGGATGCTCTATGGGGAGGTGCCGGGCAAAGGGGGACGTTGGAGCTTCAGCGGCTCGAACCTAGCCACCAGAAAGCCACGGCAGGTGTGGGGGGGGAGGGGGGCTTCCTCCCCCTTCTTGCGCCTCCCCTCCCCCTCCCCCTCCCCCCTCCCTCAACGTGATGGGGTCTATGGCCCCCTTTCACCGGCTTGTGGAGGGAGGAAGGGCTTCCTCCCCTTCTTGCGCCCCCCTATGCGATGGCAATGAGGGGCCCTTCTGCAGGCCAAGGAGGGAGTGGGAGGGCAAGGAAGCCACAGGGAGGCAAGGGGCAGGGGCCTTCTGCAGCCTCCTTCTGCCATAGGAGGGGGACTTCCTCACCCTCTCATGTGTGGCGAGAGCAGTGGAAGGGCACCGTTTCCTTTTCTTCTTTTTCTCTCTTTCTCTCTCTTACATGGTGATGAGATGGAGACATGTGGAATGTCATGTAGAAAATTTACTAACGGTGTTACTCTATTTTGACAGCAGGGACAAAATAGAAACAAAAAATGAAGTTCAGGATCAATTTTGTAACTTTTTAAAATTTAGAGACTAAAGTGACATCCCCTAAGTTCAAGGGTTAAAAATCTAGTTACCCTAAATATTATGGAAAGATGGTATCTATTTTTTGATTCTCTTTTTTTTCATTGAAAATATTTTGACACCAAAGTGCCAAAATTACGCTTCAACATTTTCTTATTTTCTTCTTATATCCCTCTGATAATGATCCACAAAAATTGTCTCTTCAATATTTTTGTTTAGGTAATATGTAGTTGAAAATCTCAACGAAATTAGAGAAAATATTATCTGATTATTTCTTGATTTTAGGGATTATTAATGATAGGATTCCCTAATTTTGGAGATCTTTTCAAATTTATAAGATTTCCTTGATTTGAAAAATCTAGTTATTAAAGAAATCTCCTAATCCTAAATAATAATTTATTTTCTGAATTATGCATTAATTCCATTAGAAGATTTTTTTTTATATAATTTACTAGACTTTTCTTGAATAATTAGTGTTTCAATCTTATAAATATCAAAAACACTTTTTACCCTACTCCACATGGTTTCAAAGTCGACTTAATTAGCTATTCTCTAAGTTCTTTTTTTTGTGTCATTCCTTTTAATTTTGTTGTTTCTTTCATTTCAGTGTTTATTGCGACTTCTTTGCTATGTCAAAAATTATTAAATCTTTTCTTCTATTACTACTAGTTCTAATCCCTCAAATTACCTACATCGAATCTCATTCTCACTTTGTCCAAATCACCACAATCCGCCTTAATGAGAATAATTTTCTTAAGTGGTCACAATCTATTCGGATGCACATTAGGGTCGAGGCAAAATTGGTTATTTGATTTGAAACACCAAAGACCCAACAAAAATAGAACCTAGCTATGCCACTTCGGATGCAAAAAACTTCACGATCATGGCATGGCTAGTGAATTTCATGGAAGAGAAAATTAGCTCAAATTATATGTACTGTCCTACTGCCAAATATTTTTGGGACAACATTACTAGATATATTCAAACCTTAGGAATCAATTTGAAATCTATAAGTTATAACTTAAACTAGGCAATATTCATTAAGGTAAGAATTCAGTGGCCAAATATTTTAATCTGCTCAAAGGTTTATGGCAAGATCTTAACTTATTTAATGATTATGAGTGGAAGATTGTAGATGATTGTAACCATTTTAAGAATATGGTAGAAAGTTCACCAATATTCAAATTCTTAGCTAGGCTTAATGTGAATTTGATGAAGTTTAGGGTAGAATCATTGGTTGGCAACCCCTCCCTTTCCTCAGCCTTTTTTATTGGTATGTCTTTAATATTCCTACCACACGTTCGTTGGGTCAAATAGTATAGGTACTATCTATAACCTCCCCTTTAGACTATCCCTATATAAGAGAAATAGAGACAAGAATGCCTTGTCATACGAACAATGAGATATAAATTGCTCTAAAAGATTTCATTAGACAATGAGATAATAAGTTGCTCTAAAAGAATTAATTAGATTTTAAAATAATTAAATCTTAAAATAATAAAAATACTCGCAATAAAACAAGGTAGAGGTATTGAGGCAAAAATCTACACAGAAATATTGTATAGATTAATTCATGAAATAATAACAGGTCATGTATTACCTCCAGCTATTATTTATGATCTACCTCTTGAAGATCTGGATTAGGATCTTGATTTCAGATCTTGATTGAGTTAAGTGCTTCAAATTAATGAGTAATCACACAACGATGGTATATAGCCTCAGAATTTGCTTTTGATCAGGTATGATTTTCTCATATATGATGTAGTATATCAAAAAAACTTTAGAATGGATCTCTATTTATTTTCTTAACTTCCTTCTACGGTCTATTCCCATGCATTTTAAATTTTAAAAAAAATTAAAAAAATTCACAAAACAGATGCTGGACAGTTATAACAATTTTAAGCCGAAGAGAGCAAATTTTTCTCTAGCCTGACAGAAATTAATATATATATATATATATATATATGATTGAAAAAAGAAGCAACATGGTATCAAAGACGTACGATGCCAAGGAGCACAAAGTGCGGGCCACCCCTGAAGCGATTAGCCTCTTGTTGCTTCAATCAATGGCAATGCTCAGAAAGCCAACGGAGATATGCATGAGGAAAACTGGATGCAGGGCCAAGGCTTTTCGTCGTGACGAAACAGCGATGCTTCATGAAAGATATTTTCAGAAGAGAAAATGCAACAATTATTTGAGGAGCATCTGGATTCCATCGAATTGAACCTCAACTCATGCTAGTTTTCTATTTTCAGAAATTGCTTCCTACATTTTTCGTTTCTTGGTTTTCTGTTTCTTGATTGCCTCCTCAATTAGATACATTAAAATTGATTTTTGATGGGTTTGTATGTCCGAATTCAATTGGTACAGATGTTGTTATCTGTCTCATTTGACAGATTATTAGCACCTGCTTCGATTCCTTTATGATGAAAAGCTTCGGACCTCTCAATTACAGCAGCGGGATGCTATATGGGCTTCAGTATATTGCAGAGAAACCTGATTGAGAAGCATATGTTATAATAGTTGAAGGAGGTTCTGCTTGAGGGTGTATCTTGGATCATGGTGATTCTGAGCCTCTTCATCCTAAGTTATGGAACATCAAATCCAAAGATTACCAACCTTCTTAAATTCTAATGTCAGCATGTCTTTCCTGAGGCAAATCAGATAGGTGATCTTCTTGCAAAATAGGATAATTCCATCCCATCAGCTTGCAAACTAGGTTAATTCCATCTCATCAATTGCCTTCTCGTATAGTAATTTTTCTGCTGATTTATGTCATTGCTGAAGATGATGCCTGGCAAACAGAATTTGCACGGTTTTAAACGTTCTTATCACACTACAAAAATATTGAAATAGCGATCCAAATTTAGCGACGCAATAAATAGAAAATTAGAAAAATTATTTTATTTAGCGACGCACTAATTGCGTCGTAAATATTTAAGTAAAATTAATTTTATAAATATAAATATGAGAAAAAATATTGCGACGCAACTTTGTGCGTCGCAATGTTTTTAAAAAAAATAATTATTTGAAATAGCGACTATTAGCGACGCAATAACCAGAAAATTAAAAAATTATTTTTAAATTAGCGACGCATTAATTGCGTCGCAATTATTTTAAATAAAATTAATTTTAATAAAGTATAAATATGAAAAAAATAATTCTCAGTGCGTCGCAATGTTTTAAAAAAAATTTAATTATATTAAATAGTGACGCATTAGCGACGCAATAAACCAGAAAATTAAAAAATTATTTTTAATTTAGCGACACACTAATTGCATCAATTATTTTAAATAAAATTATTTTTATAAATATAATTATGAGAAAAAAATATTGCGACGCAACTCAGTGCGTCGCAATATTTTTTTTTAAAAATAATTATATTAATAGCAACGCATTAGCGACGCAATAAACCAAAAAATTAAAAAAATTATGTTTTAATTTAGCGACGCACTAGTTGCGTCATAATTATTTTAAATAAAATTAATTTTTATATAATATAATTATCAATTAAAAAATTACGATGCAACCCTGTGCATCGCAATGTTTTTAAAAAATTAATTATGTTAAATAGCGACGCAATAAAATAGTAAATTAATAAAAATAATTTTTTATTTAGCGACGCAAGTATTGCATCGCAATATTTTTTTTAAAAAATAAATTTTATAAAATATTAAAAAGAATTATGAAATAAAAATATTGCGACGCCGAACGGATCGATCGCGACGGTCTGAGATCGATCGTCGCCGATCGGGATCGATCATGGCTTCGATCGATCTCAACCGTCGGGTCATCGCCGATCGGATCGATCACGATGGTTCAAGATCGGTCATCGCCGATCGGGATCTATCATGGCTCAATCGATCGCAACCATCGGAACGTCGCCGATCATACCGATCGCAACGGTCCGAGATCGGTCATGGCCGATCGGGATCGATCAGGCTTGGATCGATCGCAACCATTGGATCGTCGGCGATCGGACCGATCGCAACGGTCCGAGATCAGTCATGGCCGATCGGGATCACGGCTTGGATTGATCGCAACCGTCGGATCGGTGATCAGACCGATCACCACAGTTTGAGATCGGTCTTGGCCGATCAGGATTAGGGCTTGGATCGATCGCAACCGTCGGATTGTCGGTGATCTCGGACCAATCGCAATGGTTCGGGATCGGTCCATGGCCGATCGGGATCAGGGCTTGGATCGATCGCAAACCGTCGGATCGTCGGCGATCTAGGACCGATCGAAACGGTCCGGGATCGGTCGATGCAACGGTCCGGGATCACGGCTTG
>UESW01004174.1:294050-631419 GCA_900491605.1 Calamus simplicifolius | reverse complement strand
TGGATCACGCCGATCGGATGGATCGCAACTATCGGTTCGATCATCCCCGATCGGGATCATGGCTTGGATCGATCGCAACCGTCGGATCATCGCCGATCAGATGGATCACACTATCGGATCGATCATCCCCGATCGGGATCATGGCTTGGATCGATCGCAACCATCGGATCGTCTCCGATCGGATTGATCGCAATGGTCCGATCGATCATCGTCGATCGGGATCATGGCTTGGATCGATCGCAACCATCGGATCATCGCCGATCGGATGGATCGCAACTATATCGATGATCTACGATCGGAATCATGGCTTGGATCGATCGCAACCGTCGGATCATCGCCGATCAGATGGATCACAACTATCGGATCGATCATCCCCGATCGGGATCATGGCTTGGATCGATCGCAACCATCGGATCGTCTCCGATCGGATTGATCGCAATGGTCCGATCGATCATCATCGATCGGGATCATGGCTTGGATCGATCGCAACCATCGGATCATCGCCGATCGGATGGATCGCAACTATCGTATCGATGATCTACGATCGGGATCATGGCTTGGATCGATCGTAACCATTGGATATCATCGACAATCGGATGGATTGCAACCGTCGGATCGTCATCGCTGATCGGGATCATGGCTTGGATCGATCGCAACCGTCAGATCATCGCCGATCAGATTGATCACAACGGTCTGATCGATCATCACTGATCGAGATCATGGTTTGGATCGATCGCAACCGTTGGATCGTCGGTGATCGGACCGATCGCAATGGTCCATCGATCGTGGCACGATCGGGATCATGGCTTGGATCGATCGCAACCATCGGATCGTCGCCGATCAGACCGATCGCAACCGTCAGATCGATCATTGCCGATCGGGATCAGGCTTGGATCGATCGCAACCGGATCATCGCGATCATCGCCGGTCGGATCGGTCATGGCATCGGGATCACCTTGGATCGATCGCATCGATCGTCGGCGATCGGACCGATCAGGTCCGGGATCAGTCGTGGTCGATCGGCAGGGCTTGGATCGATCGCAACCATCGGATCGTCGCCGATCGGACTGATCGCCACAGTCAGATCGGTCGAAGGGAGGGGGGTTAGGCCTAATCACGAACTTAATAAGTAAAGATCGATCGCAACCGTCGGATCATCACCGATCGGATGGATCGATCGTTCATCGCCGATCTGCAATGGTCCGATCGGTCGTGGCCGATTCGGGATCGTCTTGGATCGATCGCAACGTGGATCGCATCATCGGATCGATCATCGATCGCGACGGTCCGAGATCGTCGAGATCGATGGCTTGGATCGATCGCAACCGTTGGATCAGGGCTTGGATCGATCGATCGGTTTGATCGCATGGTCCGGATCGGTCCCGATCGGGATCATGGCTTGGATCGATCGCAACCGTCGGATCGTCTCCGATCGGACCGATCACAACGGTCCGGGATCGATCATGGCAGATCGGGATCATGGCTTGGATCGATCGCAACCGTCGGATCGTCGCCGATAGGACCGATCGCCACGTCCGAGATCGGTCAGGCCGATCGGGATCAGGGCTTAGATCGATCGCAACCGTCATATCGTCGCCTATCGGATCGATTGCGACGGTCCGAGATCGTTCATCGCCGACCAGGATTGATTAGGGCTTGGATCGATGGCAACCGTCGGATCAACGCCGATCGTCTGATCACCACGGTCCAAGATCGGTCGTGGACGATCAGGGATCAGGGCTTGGATCGATCGCAACTGTCGGATCATCGCCGATTGGACCGATCGCCATGGTCCAGGATCGTCGTGGACGATCGGGATCAGGGCTTGGATCGATCGCAACCGTCGAATCGTCGGCGATAGGACCGATCGCCACGGTCCGAGATCGGTCATGGCCGATCGGGATCAGGGCTTGGATCGATCGCAACCGTCGGATCATCGGTGATCTCGGACCGATCGCAACGGTCTGGGATCGGTCGTGGCCGATCGGGATCAGGCTTGAATCGATCGCAACCGTCGGATCATCGCCGATCGGATCGATCGCAACGGTCCGAGATCGTTCATCGCCGACCGGGATCATCATGGGGCTTGGATCGATCGCAACCATCGGATCGTCGGTGATCGGACCGATCGCAACGGTCCGAGATCGGTCGTGGCCGATCGGGATCAGGGCTTGGATCAATCGCAACCGTTGGATCGTCGGCGAACTTGGACCGATCGCAACGGTCCGGTATCGGTCGACGCAATGGTCCGATCGGATCACGGCTTGGATCGATCGCAACCGTCGGATTCGCCGATCGGACCGATCACCACGGTACGAGAACGATAGAGGCCGATCGGGATCACGGCTTGGATCGATCACAACCGTTGGATCGTCGCCGATCTCGGATGGATTGCAACGGTCCGAGATCGGTCGTGGCCGATCGGGATCATGGCTTGGATCGATCGCAACCGTCGGATCGTCGCCTATCGGATCGATCGCGACGGTCCGAGATCATTAATCGCCGACCAGGATCGATCAGGGCTTGGATCGATCGCAACCGTCGGATTGTGGCCGATCGAACCAATCGCCACGGTCCGAGAACGGTAGTGGCCGATTGGGATCATGGCTTGGATCGATCGCAACGGTCGGATCATCGCTGATCTCAGATCGATCGCAACGGTCCGGGATCGGTCGACGCAACGGACAGGGATCACGACTTGGATCGATCACAACCATCGGATCATCGCCGATCGGACCGATCGCCGCGGTCTGAGAACGGTAGTGGCCGATCGGGATCACGGCTTGATCGATCACAACCGTCGGATCATCGCCGATCGCCACAGTCCGAGATTGGTCGTGACCGATCGGGATCACAGCTTGGATCGATCGCAACCGTCGAATCATTGGCGATCGGACCGATCACCACTGTCCGAGATCGGTCATGGCCGATCGGGATCAGGGATTGGATCGATTGCAATCGTCGGATCGTCCGCGATCTCAGACCGATCAACGGTCCGGGATCGGTCATGGCCGATTGGGATCACGACTTGGATCAATTGCAACCGTCGGATCGTCGCCTATCGGATCGATCGCGACGGTTCGAGATCGTCATCACCGACCGGGATCGATCAGGGCTTAGATCGATCGTAACCGTCAGATCGTCGCCGATTGGACCGATCGCCAAGGTCCGAGAAAGGTAGTGGCCGATCGGGATCACGGTTTGGGCTTGATCGATCGCAACCGTCGGATCATCGCCGATCGGACCGATCGCCACGGTCCAAGATCAGTAGTGGCCGATCGGGATCACGGCTTGGATCGATCGCAACCGTCGGATCATCGGCGATCTCGGACCGATTGCAACGGTCCGGGATCAGTCGTGGCCGATCGGGATCATGGCTTGGATCAATCGCAATCGTCGGATCATTGCCGATCGGACCATCACGAATGGTCCGAGATCGTTGTGGCCGACCGGCTGATCGATCAGGGCTTGGATCGATCGCAACCTTGGATCTGATCGTCGCCGATCGGACCGATCACCACTCCGAGAACGGTAGTGGCCGGTCAGGATCATGGGTTGGATCGATCGCAATCGTCGCCGATCGGACCGATCGCCATCCGAGATCGATCGACGCAACGGTCCGGATAACGGCTTGGATCGATAGCAACTGTCGGATCATCGCCGATCGGACTGATCGCCACGGTCGAGAACGGTAGTGGCCGATCGGGATCACGGCTTGATCATCGCAACCGTCAGATCATCGCCGATCGGACCGATCGCCATGGTCCGAGATCGGTCGTGGCCGATCGGGATCACGGCTTGGATCGATCGCAACCGTCGGATCGTCGGATCGATCTCAGACCGACCGCAACGATTAGGGCTGGATTGATGGCAACCGGGATCGACGCCGATCGTGGCCGATCGGTCGTGGCCGATCGGGATTAGGGCTTGGATCGATCGCAACTGTCGGATCGTCGCCGATCGGACCGATCGCCAATGGTCCGAGAACGATAGTGGTCGATCGGGATCACGGATTGGATCGATCGCAAACCGTCGGATCGTCGCCGATCGGACCGATCGCCACGGTCCGAGATCGGTCGTGGCCGATCGGGATCAGGCTTGGATCGATCGCTACCGTCGGATCGTCGGTGATCTCGGACTGATCGCAACGGTCCGAGATCGATCGTGGCCGATCGGGATCACGGCTTGGATCTATCGCAACCGTCGGATCATCGCCGATCGGACCGATCGCGATGGTCCGAGATCGGTCATGGCCGACGGGATCGATCAGGGCTTGAATCGATCGCAACCGTCGGATCGTCGCCGATCGGAGGATCGCCACGGTACAAGAATGGTAGAGGGCCGATCAGGATCACGGCTTGGATCGATCGCAACAGTCGGATCGTCGCCGATCGGACCGATCACCATGGTCCGAGATCGGTCGTGGCCGATCGGGATCACGGCTTGGATCGATCGCAACTGTCGGATCGTCGGCGATATTGGACCGATCGCAACGGTCCGGGATCGGCCATGGTCGATCGAGATCACGGCTTGGATCTATCGCAACCGTCGGATCGTCGCGATCGCTACGGTCCAAGAATGGTAGTGGCCGATCGGGATCACGGCTTGGATCGATCGCAACCATCGGATCGTCGCCGATCGGACCGATCACCACGGTCCGAGATCGATCGTGGCCGATCGGGATCACTGCTTGGATCGATCGCAACCATCGGATCGTCGGCAATCTCGGACCGATCGCAACGGTCCGGGATCGGCCGTGGCCGATCTGGATCATGGCTTGGATCTATCGCAACCGTCGGATCTCGCCAATTGGACCGATCGCGACGATCCGAGATCGGTCGTGGCCGACCGGGATCGATCAGGCTTGGATCGATCGCAACCGTCGGATCATCGCCGATCGGACCGATTACCACGGTCCGAGAACGGTAGTGGCCGACCGGGATCACAGCTGGATCGATCACAACCGTCGGATCATCACCGATCGGACCGATCACCATGGTCCGAGATCAGTCGTGGCTGATCGGGATCATGGCTTGGATCGATCGCAACCGTCGGATCATCGGCGATCATGGACCGATTGCAACGGTCCGAGATCAGTTGTGGCCGATCGGAATACAGCTGGATCGATCGCAACCATTGGATCATCGCCGATCGGACCGATCGTGACGGTCTGAGATCGGTCGTGGCCGACCGGGATCGATCAGGGCTTGGATCGATCGCAACCGTCTGATCGTCGCCAATCGGACCGATAGCCACGGTCCAAGAATGGTAGTGGCTGGTCGGGATCACGGATTGGATCGATCACAGCCGTCGGATCATCGCCGATCGGACCGATCACTACGGTCCGAGATCGGTCGACGCAACGGTCCAGGATCACGGCTTGGATCGATCGCAACCGTCGGATCGTCGCCGATCGGACCGATCGCCACGGTCCGAGAACGGTAGTGGCCGATCGGATCACAGATCACGGCTTGGATCGATCGCAACCGTGGCCGATCGGGATCGTCGCCGATCGTCGGCTATCTCGGACCGATCGCCATGGTCTGAGATCGGTCACGGCTGGCCAATCGGGATCATCGGCTTGGATCGATCGCAATCGCGTCGGATCGTCGGCGATATCGGACCGATCGCAACGGTCCGGGATCGGCCATGGCCGATCGGGATCACGACTTGAATCTATCGTAACCATCGGATCATCGCCGATCGGACCGATCGCTACGGTCCGAGAATGGTAGTGGCCGATCGGGATCACGGCTTGGATCGATCGCAACCGTCGGATCGTCGCCGATCGGACCGATCACCACGGTCCGAGATCGGTCGTGGCCGATCGGGATCACAGCTTGGATCGATCGCAACCGTCGGATCGTCGGCGATCTCGGACCGATCGCAACGGTCCGGGATCGGTCGTGGCCGATCTGGATCACGCTTGGATCTATCGCAACCGTCGGATCGTCGCCAATCGGACCGATCGCGACGGTCCAGATCGGTCGTGGCCGACCGGGATCGATCAGGGCTTGGATCGATCGCAACCGTCGGATCGTCGCCGATCGGACTGATCGCCACGGTCCGAGAACGGTAGTGACCTATCGGGATCACAGCTTGGATCGATCGCAACCGTCGGATCGTCACTGATCGGACCGATCACCACGATCCGAGATCAGTCGTGGCCGATCGGGATCATGGCTTGGATCGATCGCAACCGTCGGATCATCAGCGATCATGGACCGATTGCAACGGTCCGAGATCAGTCGTGGCCGATCGAATCACAGCTGGATCAATCGCAACCATTAGATCATCGCCGATCGGACCGATCGCGACGGTCTGAGATCGGTCGTGGCCGACCGGAATCGATTAGGGCTTGGATCGATCGCAACCGTCTGATCGTCGCCGATCGGACCGATAGCCACGGTCCAAGAATGGTAGTGGCCGGTCGGGATCATGGATTGGATCGATCACAGCCGTCGGATCATCGCCGATCGGACCGATCACTACGGTCCAAGATCGGTCGACGCAACGGTCTGGGATTACGGCTTGGATCGATCGCAACCGTCGGATCGTCGCCGATCAGACCGATCGCCACGGTCCGAGAACGGTAGTGGCCGATCAGGATCACAGCTTGGATCGATCGCAACCGTCGGATCGTCGCCGATCGGACCGATCGCGATGGTCCGAGATCGGTCGTGGCCGATCGGGATCACGGCTTGGATCGATCGCAACCATCGGATCGTCGGCTATCTCGGACCGATCGATCCGGCTATCGGGATCAGATCGGATCGGGATCGGATCGATCGCAACGTAGGATCGATTAAATCAGCCGATCTAATGGGGATCAGCATGATCGTCATCTGTGATCGTCTTTCTTGGATCTTGTCGATCGCAACTAGATCGATCAGTCGTCCGATCGGCATCGATCAATCGAGGATAGTCGCCGATCGAACTGCATGAAAACTTCAAAATTTTAATATATGAATTATTTTTGATTGAATTTATTGTTTGGATCAATATGAGTGAAGAATGTTTCATCAATATTTAAATGTAACAAATTGTATTAACAATTTTTAATATTTTATATTTTAAAAAAAAATTAGCGACGCATTAGCGACTGAAATTGCATCGCTAATATTTTTAAAATATTATTATTAAATATACGACGCAATGACCTGGCATCGCAATAATTTAAAAAAAATTAATAGCGACGCATTAGCGACTCAAATTGCATCGCTATTATGCGACGCAATGACCTTGCATATTTTAGTTTATTTTCGCTATGCTGCAATAGATTGCGTCAATATTTAATATAATTTTAAATATTAAAAATTTTTTAAATTTAGCAATCTTGCGTCGCAATATTGCATGTTGTTCGCAGAGAGTCAATATTGCGATGCAATTGGATAAATTATATTGCGGAACATCTGAGCGACGCCGTCTCGTCGTAATTTTCATGCTGATTATATGTCATTGCTGAAGATGATGCCAGGCAAACAGAATTTGCACGGTTTAAACGTTCTTATCAAAAAAAAAAAAAGGGGAGATATTAGCGAAGCTCTCACGAGAGGTAAGGAACCGATCGACAGCACCGGCAGTGCCGGTTCCGCTCCATTCCATCATAGATCTCATTCAATGGGCACCTTATCAGTTGTTTGATCGAACACCGTTTCTTTTTCTTGAAGTCAAAGGTCATTGTGTGACCGAACTCCCGACCAAACTCCACCGTTCGAGGCGCATTGGGACAGACTACGTCAAAATCATAGGAACCTTTTCCTGCCGTTTATTAGTCTGCACTCTGCAGTCGTCAACGCCATTGAAATTGAATTATAGGAAAAAACAAAAACAAAAACAAAAAAAATGAAGAATACATCATGGAACGCAATCTTTTCAACTGGTTCCCCCGATTTTGGACTCTTCACCACCGTATCTTAAACTATGAATAAGGAGGGAAAAAGGATATTACGATGAACGGAAATTAACGAGATAAAATTGTGCCTAATTAATACGGTAGAACTTAGAAGGCTTCAATGCGTCTGTGACATTGAAGTACTTGAGTGTTCTCGCCCACTTCAAGTTATCCTTCAAACGGTGCACGGCAATGGTATCCGGCACAAAATCGTGCGCGCAAGGGTCAGTCGGCACCGTAGGATAGTCGTACATGGCGGGCTTCGTGTTGAACCTATTATTGGCTCGTTTTCCATCAGTCAGCCACTTCCCGGTCATTAAGTCCTCAACCCCGTTCGAGTTGTTCCTCACCATCTCAGACGTTGAGATCCACTCCACCAAGTCCCAAGACAGTATGTACCCCATCCCCGACATGTAGTCGTGGAATGGATCCGTACTCTCGCAGGGGATCACAAATCCATAGTACATATCCTCTCTCGGCTTCTTTTTCAATGACTCGATCAATCTCGGGAGCCTAAAGTAGATGTCGTCGTCGGCCTTCACGGCATAGTCGTAAGGCCGGTCGTCGCCGTTGGTCCCATTGAAGATCTCCGGGAGGCTAGAGAAGTAGGTGTAGGTCTTGCCATCGTTCATGTTCTCGGTGCAATTGAGGATGATGATGTCGTTGTAAAGCATGATCTCGAGGGCGACAAGGACTCGCTGGTCCTCCTTGGTGAGGCTGCAGAAGACGAAGCGGATGTCGATGTGGGCGGTAAGGTTGGTCTGGAGGGAGTAGACTAGACGGATGAGGTGGCGGCGCTCGTAGAGGTCGGCGCGGGTGAGGATGCCCATGAGGAGGCGGAAGTGATCGGGCTTCACGGTGACAGGGTTGGTGTAATGGGCCAAGGTGGAGCGACCGCAGGTGGACATGAGGGACTGGAGCTCGAACTCTTGATGATAGAGGAAGAAGTAGATGGAAGCGAGCAGTGCGAGAGGGATGAGGATGAGGGCTACGGTGCAACGAGTCGGTCCGAAGTAGGAAGGCTTCATGGCTCTGCGGTGGGATGGGTACGGAGGACTGGGCGAGTGGACCTTGGAGAAGGGACAAATATAGGTGGCCCGGTGGGGGTCACTTCCTCTTCGAAGCAAAGTTAATTAGGTGCGACCGCACCGCGGGAAATGGGGCAGCGAGCAGTGATTTGGTGCAAAGCCACAGCTCACCTTGCCACGTCGGTACATAGTTTGACTAGCAATATATGCATGACGGCTATCATGCATATATCTCCATGGCTAAATATATTATGATAGATTCAAATTACTTTCCCAATATTTATGATTTTTTTTTTTTTTGAAGAAAATACGTTGCGTAATTATAGTGGCTAAGTAACAGTCATCATATGCTTTATGATTGTAGCAGTGGCATGACGTATAAATGACAATGCAGCTCTTATTTCATATTTTCATTGTTTATGTAATAAAATGCATATATATGTTGTTTTTGCTTAATTTCACGTGGAGCTGCTAATTAATATATAAATAAGATTGCTGTTTCGGATCCCTTTGCTTGAGAATATGCGGTATCCCTATTTTTTTCAAAGAGAACAGTATATATTTAATCCAAAAAAATTAATATTTATTTTTGTCTCATACCATTAAAATGTTTGGTCTGTGTTTGTTATGTGAGGGCATGCTGTTGAATTGCGGTCTACGGTGAAATTTTCGGTGCTGCCGTTTTGGTTGCGACGGTCGACCGGGATGGAGGTTCTTAAGATTCGACCGCCAACTCCAGGATTATGACGATGGAAAGCGCCGTCCCGTCATAATGGTGATGGCTGGCATTTGCTGCAACCGTGCTTTAACTTTACGACCAGTGACGGGCCTCTTTATTGGTCAGTACTAGGGGCTTCTCGGGATCCGAGAATCGTGCTTCCGGCCGTGGAATTCAACCTGCATAAAATTCCAAACCGTGAACCCACGAGTTGTTCGTCGACCCTCGGAAATCCAGTAGTTAAGCCGGCCTGCGAGAGGCATGGCGGAATGCGCGGCGAAGCTAGGGTTAGGGAGGGCGAGACGTCCACAAAATAAAAGTTGATCTGATCTCCTGTGCTTTGGGCCAGCGTTAATACGAGAAATTTTTAAGATAGTGTTTGATAAAAAAAATATTATTCATAAATAAATGTATGGGATAGAGTTTGTTCCCTAATTATTCCTTCACTATCCCATTGATCATATCAAATGCAAAAAAGATAAATTCAAAGGATAAATTTTTTTTTTTTACTCTTATTTGAAGGGATAACCAGCTATTCCTTCATTCTCTAGAGAATAAATTAAGGAGATATCCCTTGGTTAACCATGAATTATCCTTTGATTAACTTTATTCCTAACTATTCCTTATAGTTATAACTTTTGAGGATAAGAGAAGATATCTCCTGAATATTTTCTCTTATTTTTATTTAAAATACTACTTAAGTAGCCAATTGGGCTGATTAATATATACCATGAATATGCTGACTTTATTAATATCAACTATACATACGTACCATAAATCCGCTGACTCAACTCGGGGGGTCTGTTGCCGCTTACCAGTGGTTGGCCAGCTCTTGTCCCAGTGCCCCATAAATAAAAGGTATCGACCAGTCGACTCAAAGCGCAGGTGAAATCTTCATTAGACTCAACTTTGATGATTTAATATCTAACGTACGGACGCATAAAAGTGAGACAGCAATTTCCTATCATACTATCAGGCCTATATCAATAACAGCTATTAGCATTTATAATCATAATTAATCTTATATCAATACGAAGCATAATGGCTGTCATGATTTAATGTAATTAGTAGCTTTCAAATAATCAAATTATTTTTTGAGATATTGTATAAAAAGATCAAATATTTTTAAAATTTATGATCACATTAAGTTTAATTGTTCAATTTAGGTATTATTTTTAAATAAATAAATATTTTTAAAGATTGATCAACTATAATTAATATTGCTTAAGTTGAAGAATGTTGAAAATTTTTAACACGTGGGCTACCATTAATTGTTATGATTTTAATTTATAAAACTAGCTCAACGAATTTAGACCAATAATACAAGCTGAATGAATTTAATTTAAAATTATAATCTATTTGGTTTCGACTTTAGTTCAACTTTTTATTGATTGATCGATGTGGTTGATGATTTGCATGAACTTATAGCGCAATAGTAACTATGATCAAATAACCTATTAGGATTCTTTTATAAATAGGTCAAATTATCTCTTCATTTTTTTTTAGATATTATGATTAATTTTTTTCATCAAAAACATCATCAAAGGAGTAGTAAGAAAAAAAAATGTACATATTTACATGATGAATACTTTCATATTTTCTTACATAAATCACGATGAAATGATAAATTTTATTTTATTATTATAATAATATTTTAAAATTTTATATGTGCAACTCTTAAAACTTTCTACATAAAAACCCTAATCTCCAATCTGTAATATATATTTTCTTACGGTCCATTTGATCATGTATTTATCTGCCTACTGAGACGTTAAATATTTCATTGGATCATGTGCTTAGACATTGCCCCTTTCTCTGGAAAGTTACCCATAAAATATATTAAATACACTTCTTTATATTTTTAAAGTGTATACACATGAACAAAATACATGTATACGCATCATCGGAAGAAAAGAAAACTTTTCTCTGAACGAAACCTCTCTTTTATTGTTTATGTTGGATTTACCCATGGCAGACACGTTCTCCAAGCCTATACCCTTTTTTTTTTAGTATAGATGGGTGGTCACACAACTCTGATGTGAGGATAAACCAAAAAGTACATTAAAAGGGAGGATGAAATCCTATCTTTCTGAGTTCATATCCAATCAGTGGAGTACTGAACTATATAGGAGGCAACTCAATCGGTCGCACAGTTTGCCTTCTGGTAGACATGACGGACTATGGTAATCGTCGAGTTCTGCAAGAGCTGTCAAATACCCGAAGGAGCGGATGAGCATCGTCTCAGTCTGTTCTGTCTTGAATCCATTCGATGACTATAAAAGAGTTCCCCTCGATGAGTATCTTCTGAGCTCACAGCTATAGGGTTGCTCTGATAATGCCAGTCCATGATGCTCTGAGATCAACTTTTGAAACAGAACAGTCCTAAAAGAATATCCCATCGACTATCAGGAGTTTGTCATCGTCAGTCCGAATGACGTACCTTGCACCACCATTAGTACCGTGAATGCTGTCATCAAAGTTTAACTTAATAAATTTTAGAGAAGCTCTTGGAAGATAGAAAGTCGCTATCGGAGTAGCATAAGAAACGCAGTAGCTTGGAGAATCCAAGCCCGTACTTCAGTGTTGCTCTTCAAAGAGAACCCAAATCTACTGAAAAGACCAGAAAGCCTAGGACAGTAGAATCTAAAGGCGAGAAAAGTCTCCGAAACCTTTCGTGTGGGCCTAGAGTTTCTGAGGTTGAAAGCATATGTTCTCTGATCCCCCACTCCTTTATTGTTATTTGGAATTCTCATTCCACTCTGTGATGTTGCATAAAGACAAAAGGCCATCTGGCTCGATAGGCGACAGTCCAACACAAATTAAGAATTTCTAGGATTGAATTCTTCGATCTTAGTTATTCCTTAAGCATCACTCAAAATGGTGGTCCGTTAAATCTCATTTTTCCATGCAGCAACCCACAACTCCCCAATATAAATCACAGGATATTCCAGCCATGCACAACTCTCAACATATCAGCTTGTTCCACGTTCTAAATCTAGCGGCCCTCTAATCTACTTTTGAGATCCAAGCATTTCAGCATTCACTGAGAGAGGAACAAGTCAAACTCATAACTATTCTCGCGCAAATTTTATCCGAAAATGCCCCTGTACACAACCTCAGCAAATTTGACACTCTCTCCTCGCAAGCATTACGAACAGTGCTCAGTCTAGTGTTAGACCCAACAAAAAGGATACTGGTTTTGAGTTATTCCGTAATAGCAGCAATACATAATCTTAACTAAATATTTCACAGCAACAATAAAACGGAAAAAAAGTAAAAAAGAGAGAAAAAAACTAGGATATAAAGTTATAATTAACCTCACAATCCGATGTTATTTTGAAAATACTTGTTCTTTCAAAACCTTCAAATCGCTTTTCTTTCCCGCCATTTATGGTAATAACTAATATATATGTGGAAGTTTAGCATACCATACGAAAAGAAAATTTGAAAAAATTCCACAAAACAGATGCTGGACGCTTAACAATTTTAAGCCGAAGAGAGCAAATTTTTCTCTAACCTGACAGAAATTAATGTGTGTGTGTGTGTGTTTGATTGAAAAGAAGCAACATGGTATTTACCATGTACGTGGAGCACAAAGAAAAGACCACCCCTGAAGCACAAAGTGCATGCCACCCCTGAAGCAATCAGCGTCTTTTTGCCTCAATCAATGGGGATGATCAGAAAGCCAACGGAGATAGGCATGAGGAAAACTGGGTAGAGGGCCAAGGCTTTTCGTGGTGATGAAACAGCGATGCTCATGAAAAGATAGGCAGCCCAGGAACTCCATGAAAAGGTCACCAACACCACCATCATCTTGACGATGACATTGATTCCCGGCAAGGAGATTAGAGCTCCAATGTCCAGAGGAAATATGCAATACCCAAGAAGACTCATAGACTCTGAAAGAAGATGATACGCCCACCCTGAAACAAAACAGCAGTGAAGTAATTTATGTTTGCAGACACATAGAATTTGGTAATAAAAGAGATGCTTACCAGCAGCCAAACATTCAATGTCAGAATTGTGGCACCAGCTGCAAGCACTGCAAGCGCAACAGCAAACACCTCGGTCTGGCATATCAAAGTCGAGATGATTAGATCGATGTAAGCAAAAGCTATATATCATATAGACCTTACCATATGGCAAGCGAACTTAGAGCGAGAAGCAACTATTCATTTTGAGCATAAACGGGAAAGCAATAAACATCAAGCTGTATATAAATTTTTATCTATTCATTTTGGATAATAACAGAATCCATAAACACTGGATGCTGGCTTCAAAGCATGTGGCCATTAAACATCAAGCTGTATATAAATTTTTATCGTAAGAAAGCATAAACATCTACATGTTCCACCTCTTGTCTGGATATAACATTGAATCCAATAAAAAGGACACTGGATGCTGGCTTCAACAACTACAATGCAAGACTATAATGATAAAAAGGCAACATTGTCAACTTCATTTTCTTGCTAAATTGATATGAAGCATATTTTGTGAAACGTGGAACTTGAGCTTCCCCTGTTGATATCCGCAGACTAGAATTTTTCCCACCGAAATCATATAAGGATGATTGAATAAGATCGCTATGGAAAATTTTGGGGATCGAAAGGAAAAATGTTGTTATGAAAGCAATTAGATGAGATCATGCAGGAAATTAAAAGGAAATGAAAGCACACCCTTTTTAATAAATCACCTTACTAAGACATAATACATGCATAATATTAATAAAGATACATTGGTTAAGACACGCTGAGGTTGCGAAAGCACATGACTTTCAATCATTATTCCCAACTGCTTGAATCCACATTCAGATCCATAGCTCTATTTAGCTCTAAATCTATAATACCTCATACCAAGGGGACGCACTACAAGATCTCTCTTTTCTCTCAAAGGAAACTTTGTAGAAAGAAAAATTCTAACCTTTGTGTCTCTCCGTTAGCGTATGCTTCTCGGAGACTAGTATGCCTCAAAACTCTTAATTATAGAGGAGATGCCCCATGAGTCCTAATAGACTGATCCAACAAAACACCATTAATTCTTATCTTGGATGCCCCTTTCTGAAGTCCAACTTCTTTTAATAAGGACACACTTGTGTTCTAGAAAGCAAGGGTGCTAGCCCCAAAGATCTCCTTACCTTTTATATGTGCCCTAATTAGGCATCATAGTCAAGAGGGGTGACAGCCACGTACCTTGATTGGTTGCCTTCTACATCCAACTCCAAGTGACCCTAAATTAACATAAATTGAGACTTACTTGTCCCAAACGAGCTCAGTCCTTGTAACTAGACAATTTTTCTAGCCCCTCCTATCAAATTTGAATCTTACCTGACTCAGCATTGAGAAGAATAATTAATTAAAACTCGTTTCAATTGACCTGAAGACAGATTGCACATATAAGATGCATTGTTGGGATCGACTAACTAAAGTATTTTAGGCTAGGGTTGATAGGTTTTTCATGAAACTCGAGCCTGGCCTAATGGTTTCGATTTGGCTTCGAATCGGACTTGGGCCTATATTTTGGGAGAAAAAAAGAATTAGGCCTTCGTCCAACCTAAAACCCCAAAAAAATTGTTAGGGGAGGGGGAGGGCGGGACGGGGCGGAAGGATGAGGTGTGACTCAGCCCATATTGCCCAAGGCATTGGACACCAATAAGACACATTTGGCTGAAAAAATAATTAATGCACTAATTTATAAAATAAATTTAGTTATTATATTATAAATCATTGCTAAATAATATCTAAAAAATAATACAGAAAATAATACAAAACATATCATAAGATTACTTGCTTAGGTTTATCTAACATATTAAATCATCATCATCTTAAACATTTGATATCACCTTTCATATCTTTCAACACAAAATCAAAGTACCACTTCCCATAATGTGTTTTTAAACAAAAGCCACCAAAAATAAACAACTAACCTCTTAAGATAGCTCCAAAATTCAAAAGTAACAGCAAAATACCACTCTCCAAAATACGTTTCCTAGTTCCAAATAACGAATGCCACAAAAGAGTTAAACCACGAACATCCTAGAATAGCCCTTCTTTTGCTCTAATAGGCCAAATTTAGCATCAACATAAAACTAAAACAGCCCTGATAGAATGGGTGAAGTAAGGCTGGAAGAAGAGCATTAGACATTAGAGAGGCACTTGCCCAAATGCCTCTTGCTTTGTCCCAGGCACTTGCCTAGATGTTGCTTTCTTAAAAGCACATTGCATGCGGATTCACTTAGGTGCACAGGGGTTTCCTTGCCTCATCGAGGGCCTAGGCAAATGCCTAGAGAACCTTTGACAACACTAGCACCATTGCCTTATCTCTGATGATGACCAACTTTCTGATGCTTCACATAAAGTTCAGTGATTCCAGTAACAAAAATTTCAGAGAATGTAATGCTCCAAGGTGCATGGATTAATAATCCAGGGCAAAGTCCAGATGATTCTATGGAATTTTTCACTCTTACAATACAATTACCTTGTGCACTATAAAGAAACCGACTTACATATAGCAGGGGGCCCAGCTTCTTTTCTTAAGATCAAACCTTTGATGTGGTCATCTCTGGTTCATCTTCACGAAACCTCAAATAAAACCAAAGTTGCAGATTTAACAAAACTAGTTAAAAAAACTTGCTATGGTAGAAAAACTTTGCCCGCAAAATTGGTTAAAGTTCTGAATGTAAGCAAAAGCTATATATCATATACCTTACCATATGGTAAGCGAATTTAAAGTGAGAAGCAACTATTCATTTTGGCAGCATAAACGGGAAAGCATGTGACCATTAAACATCAAGCTGTATATAATTTTTATCGTAAGAAAGCATAAACATCTACATTAATAATTTGATAATTCTCTATTTCTGAGAATGCAAATTTCTTTAATAATTCTCTATTCCTGAGAATGCAAATTTCGTGGGAATCAAAGATTAACGCTCCTTCTGTTAATCTTTTATTCTTAAAATTGAGGGCATATGCAATTTTGAATAATAATTTGTGACATTTTAAACATGAGAATCTCAAATGCTATTGGATATACTTTTAAATGAAGGAATTAAAGTATTTGAGCTTTATTTCCCCACAAAATTGTATGCTTGGTTTAAATTTGATATGCTTTTTTTTTTTTTTCTATGATATGCCATGGATTTATACAAGTAAATCATATAGAAACAGGTTGATTTTCTAAGACAGCTTAATTTACTAAGTTTTTAAATCCAAAAATAATTTTAAGCCCTAATCAGATCATAGTTATTTTGGAACTTAAAATAAAAAATTAAGCATCTTTAGTTAATTAATTAATATTTTAAAATATTCTCTATTTTTAATTTCTAAAATAGATTTTATTTTTTATTTTTATCTTAAAAAATACATTTGGTAAGTAAAAATAAAAATTATTTTTATTTCTTATTTTTATTATAATAATATTTTCAAAAGGATAACTTAAAATAGAAATTGTTTTATTTGGTAAGTGAAAATAATATTTTTATTTTTAGTTATACTTTTGGTTAGTGAAAATAAAAATCAGTTTTTATGTCTTATTTTCATTATAAGAAAAGGATAACTAAAATAATATCATAGTTTTATATTATATACTAATATAGATTATAGTATATAATATATTATTTCAGTAAATCTATAATATATCATAAATAAATTACATGTTACAATAAAGATTATTAATATTATTAACATTATTATTATAAATATATATTATTACTTTATATTAATATTATACTATAACAATTAATATTATATATATGTTATATCAATATTATTAATATTTTATAATATTATATGATATAATATATCTTATAATTTTATAGTAAACTATTATTATATTATTATAATATAATATATATTATATATTTGTTATATATAAATGTAAATAATATATATTATATAATATAAACAACATTTAATTAATATTAATCTAATATGAATTGTATAAATATTATGATAATTAATATTATAATTATGATTTATTATGATTTATTATTATATGTTACTAATATATTGTTACTTTCTAAAAATTGTCTTAAGTTTCAAAAAAAGTTACTTTAAAAATTAAAAATTAAAAATAATTTAATTAAACATATTTTATGATAAATTTTATGCTTTTATTTTTAAAATAAAATAGAAAATAAAATGATGCAAAATATATTTTTATTTTTTTATTTTCTTTTTTCTTTTGATGAAAGATAGTGGAAACATTTCTACACTATTTTTAGTTTTCCATCACTCTAAAATTATTCTTTTTAAAAAATTATTCACTAAATGCATTTTCACAAGTATTTTCTATTTTCTCTAAAAAATGAAAATGAAAATTAAACATGATTACTCTTAAAACCAAACGACCCCTAATTTTTCTTCTTTTTTGTTCAAAATAAGCATAATTTTATAACTTCATTATAGATTTAAAACATCCTCATGGTTATCCAAGTGCTGAAAATGGATCCTTTTTAGAATTTAATTTTAGTTAAATTATTTTAATTCTAAAATTTTTAGCTGCTGCATGTGCATGTCTATATTTGCAATCTAACTAGTTGGATATAGATGGAAGAATGTTTACGACAAAATTTGTTAATTTTATATGAAATCACGAAGCCACGTCTCATTGTTCGATGGAGATTTTTTTTCTCGGTGATGTCATTAGACTAGCATTTGTGGACATGTGTTTGCAGGGAAGAGAGCGTGGAAGACTTGAAGATTTGATCCCGTCCGACTGATTTCTAAGAATTCTTTCTTTATCTTATGCACTCTTATTCTTGAATCAATTTATTTCAAAGGACAATAAAAATGGAAACCTTTCTTTGTAATCCGACTTGTTAATTGACACGGAAACTGGATCCAAAGCAAAGGAAAAAAAAGCAGATTGCGTGTTTTTTCTTAAATTTATTGGGGGAAAAAGCAGAAGAAAATTTCTTTGTTACGCTCAACTTATAATCCAGGTCTTTCCCTTGGTGGAGAGGCCTTTGAATCCATTGCTGCCCCTGCTCGTCTGGACATCCACCACCACGAAATTTTAACCGTGAGAGGAAAATGGACGGGAGTAATAATGATCTTTCGGATTTAGAGTGAAGGGTCAGGGTTCAAGTGCAACAAGGGGACTGGATTTTTCCGGTGCCGGAGTCAAAAGGGAGATACTCGCTTGTGCAATTATTTGGGGAGCATCTGAATTCCATCAAATTGAACCCTGATGTGGCTGATCCAACGCTGTTAGAGAATCGTGAAGGAAGAAAACTGACGGAGCCCCCCTTTGGCCTCAGCTCCCAACACTCATCCACGGCATTGCTCTCGTCATAACGAAGAAAGAGAACAACAGGTCACGTTGTGTGCGTGGGTTTCCCAAAGGCCACCTTACGTCATTAATGCTCGGTCGAGTCAATGGGCTGGAGCCTTCAATGGTGCAGAAATGATCATAATGGCTTGAAGAGCATTTAACGAAAAGAAGTGTCGCGAGCATCTTGCCTTGGCTCTCCTTCTCAACCCCAGGGCCGACCCCTCCAGGGCCGACCTCCCAGGGCCGACCCCCCAGGGCCGACCTCCCAGGGCCGACCCCTCCAGGGCCAACCTCCCAGGGCCGACCCCTCCAGGGCCGACCCCCCCAGGGTCGACCTCCCAGGGCCGACCCCTCCAGGGCCGACCCCCCAGAGCCGACCCTCCAGGGCCGACCCCTCCAGGGCCGATCCCTCCAAGGCCGAACCCCGACGGCTGCCAAGCTCCCTCGCCGTTAACAATGCCATGCAAGTAAGTGAACGGAGCCTTGTACGTGAACAGTGCCATGCAAGCTCATCCAAGGGCATGAGCAAGGCCACGCAAGCACTCCATACTCAACACTCTACGAAGGACAATTGGCTTCAACTCAACATCATCCTTCTCCCCCAACAGCTGTACCTTGGGACCCACACGACTAACTGTCACCCATCACTGTCCGCATAGGACAACCAAAAAGGTGACGTAGGGGACATGTTTGGCAAGCGCCGTAACGATCGGCCATGCCCTGCGACCACCTACTCTGACAGGACACGGCCTAAAGCTTGACACGTCATATGGAGGTAAGCTCCACTGTACTGCCATCAATTAATGCTCTGACAAGTGATCACGCCCCAAGCCCACGGATTCCAGGCATCTATAAAAAGGTAAGAGGGACCTCGACCAGGGGGAGGTAACACACTCATAACACTCCTAAACGCTCACACAGAGGGAGCTCCTCTCTGGGCCTCTCTCTCTCTCTTTTTCTCTTTCGAGCTTCCTCAAGCTCACAGTTGATGTCCAGACCACTGACTTGAGCATCGGAGGGTCCCACTGGGGCCCCCTCCGGCCCCTGGGACTTGCTTGCAGGCGCAAGGAGCTCACTGGAGGAGACGACCGCACGCTCGAGGCCGGTGATTTGGCGTCATCAAACCCCAACTCATGTTAGTTCTCTATTTTCAAAAATTGGTTCTAACGTTTTTGTTTCTTAGTTGCCCCCCTCAATTAGATACATTAATTTTAATAGATCTGTATATTCAAATTCAATGACTACAGATTTTGTTATCCGTCTCATTCGACAGATTATCAGCAGCTGCTTTAATTCCTCTATGGAAAGATTTGGACCCCCTCAATTACAGCAGCGGCATGCCATGCATATGGGCTTCAGGATATTGCAGAGCAACTTGATTGAGAAGAATAAGGTATAATGGTTGTTGGGGGATAAAATCATCATTGCATTAATATTCGTGCGAGAAAGCTAAGACCGACCTCCTCCTTTCATCTCCCCCAAGCTTTCGTAGCTCGGCCTTCCCGGGCTTCCATAGCTCATCTCTCTCGAGCTCCCATAGCTCAGTTTCCCCGGGCTCCCATAGCTCGGCTTCCCCCGAGCTTCCGTAGCTCGGCCTCTCCCGAGCTCCCATAGCTTGGCTTCCCCAAGCTTCCAGTAGCTCGCCTTTACCGGGCTCCCATAGCTTGGCTTCCCCCAAGCTTCCGTAGCTCGTCTCTCCCGAGCTCCCATAGCTCGGCTTCCCCGAGCTTCCGTAGCTCGCCTCTCCCGAGCTCCCATAGCTCGGCTCTCTCGAGCTTCCGTAGCTCGTCTCTCTCGAGCTCCCATAGCTCAGTTTCCTCGAGCTTCCGTAGCTCGGCTCCCCGAGCTTCCATAGCTCGGCCTCCCCGGGCTCCCATAGCTCGGCTTCTCCCGAGCTTCCATAACTCGGCTCTCCCGAACTTCCTGTAGTTCCCCCGAGCCTTCATGGCCCGGCTTCACTGAACGACCCACGATCCAATACCCACCTCCGCGGAACCTGACGCGGGAGAGCCTAAGCCTACTATAACGGCACCTTAGACAAGGAATCATGTCGAGACGTGGCCTAAACCTATCAAGGCCGCCCCAGACCTACTCTACCAGATCTCAAGACATCAAGGAGCTCTCCCAGCCGTCGATCCCCTAACAACAAGGATACGGATTCCAACGGCCCCACAACGGCCTGATTCTGTCCACTCCGTATCCTAACAACCTCTGAACCTTCCAGAAGGCGCTCAAGATCCAGGTGACAGTCTATAAATATCACACTCACAGATTCCCTCAGGTACGCATGCGCTCACACCCTCACTCCCCACTCTCCTGCTGCTCGTCGGTGCTCTCGCTCCCTCTAGAGCTTCCGATTGGCCGCCCCCGGAGAGGCCTCCCGGAGAGATCCACCTCCCCATTGTCTGGTTGATCGCCGATTTCTTCTCCACTGACTTGAGCGTCGGAGGGTCTTCCGCGGAGGGCCACCCCCAGCCTCTCGCGTGAGGACTTGTGTGCAGGTCCGCCCCCCTGGAGATCGACCGCGCCCGAGTCGGAGGACGGATCCCGGCGGCAACAGATTGGCGCTAGAGGAAGGGCCTCAAGTCCCATTAAAACTTGAAGAAAGGAGACAAGGATCTAATCCGGAGAGAACCTCTCTAATGGCCAACCGGAGAAGAGCAACCTCTGAAGCCCAAGATCAGGTCGCTTCCCAGAGGCCTGATCCGACTGGCGGTGTAGCGCCGCAACCACCACCGGTCGAAACCCCGTCACCGCCTGCCATCCCGGTGACCCAGGACCAGTTTGCTACGCTGGTCCAACAAGTCCAGGCTCTTACCCACCTGGTCCAGGAGCGCCTTACGGCTCCTCCTGCTCCACCTCAGAAGGAAGCGGCGATTCCTTCTTCGCCGGCGACCTCCTCCTCCAGTCCGCAAATCCGCGGACCCCCACATCGACCCAGAGGGGACAAACCAGTCCCACGAGGCGGTCATGATAGAGATCCTCCCAGATCTCGGCGAGCCCGGTCCTCTCCCGGTGACCTCTCACCATGATTCGACACGTCTCTGCGATCTTCTCGCCCAGCTCCTCCTCTGGCCGGCGAAGAGGAGATCCGTCGTCAGATCCAGGAGATGCGTCAGGAGCTGGACGCCGCCAAGCAGGCCCATCCGCCCCAGCCCAAAGCGGAGCAGGGCATCCCTTTCTCTAAGGGGATCATGGAGGAAGTGATTCCCTCCCATGTCAAGTTACCAGCCGTCGAGCCCTATCACGGCTCCACTGACCCGGACGACCATCTCAGCAGCTTCCGGTCAATAATGATGTTCCACGGAGCATCTGATGCGGTCCTCTGCCGCGCCTTCCCATCCACCCTCAGAGGATCCGCCCGAACCTGGTTCAATGCTTTGAAACCAGGTTCCATCGATTCATTCGACGAGCTGAGCCACCTTTTTATTGGCCAGTTCGTCAGCAGCCGCCGCCACCGACGAAGATCTGACTCCCTCTCCGAAGTCAAGCAGAGAGAGGGGAGTCCTTGAGGAATTATCTTGGCCGTTTTAATAAGGCCATGTTAGAGGTGGACCACCTTAATCATGAGGTGGCTATGTCCGCCCTGGCGGGGGTCTCGAAGGAGAGCGACTTCTACCTGGCTATGGAGGTCAGCTACCCCCCTGCCTCTCTGATATGATGGCCCTTGCGGACAAGTACGCTAGGGTCGAGGAATCGCGGAGAGTTGCCCGCGCTGAGCAAGCAAAGAAGAAGGAGCCCAAAGTCCCGACAGGCACCGTCCCGCCCGGCGACCAAGTCCGCCTCGCCGCCAAGAGTCCCTCCGCTGCCGCCAAGGAATCGCTCCCGGAGTCCTCCCAGGCGATTCGATCGCTACACTCCGCTGACTGTGCCCCGGGCGCAAATCCTCATGGAGATAGAGCGCCAGCTCCCCCGGCCAGTACCTCTCCGAGGGAACCCGACCCGAAGAGATCCCGCCAAGTACTGCCGCTACCATAGGGAGCACGGTCATGACACTGAAGAATGCTGGCAGCTGAAGAATGAAATTGAGAGGCTGATCCGGCGGGGGACTGGATCAGTTCAGGAGGGCGCCCGAGCCACACAAGGAGGTGACCGCCAGCCCGAGCTCAACAACCTCCTCCACCGAATCCGCCCGTGATCGGCCGCATCAACATGATTGAAGAGGCCGGCGGATCGAGCCCCAGGGGCGACGGTGAAGGATCGGCGCCAAAGAAGGCACGGACGGGCGAGCTCTCCTTCTCCGATGATGATCTTCTGGGATACAGCTCCCCATGATGACGCACTAGTTGTATCCCTTAATTTGAACAATTATGATGTAAGCCGAATCCTCGTTGATAGTGGAAGTTCGGTAAATGTTTTGTACCTCGGTGTTTTGCCAGGATGAAATTGCTCATGGAAAACCTTCGAGCCGTGGATTCCACCCTGATGGGATTCACCGGCGACGTCATCATCCCGAAGGGTCGTCACCCTGACGGTCCGCGCGGAAACCTGGCCCCTTGTACCATTGTCCAGACAGATTTCCTAGTGACCGACCTCAGATCCCCATACAATGCCATATTCGGCAGGCCCGGCCTAATGTCCCTCAAGGCAGTTGTCTCCATCCCGCATCTGTCCATGAAGTTTCCCACCGAGCGAGGAGTTGGAGTGGTTCGGGGAAGTCAGGCCATGGCTCGGCAATGTTTCGTTACAAGCCTTCAGTCTAGAATGCCGGAGGTTGATGGGCTAGACGCTCGCGAAGACTTCGCCGAACAGCGGGAGAACCGGCAGAGGAATTGGAGGAGGTACCATTGGACGAAGCTCGTCCCGACCGAACCATAAAATCGGGTCGCTGCTCAAGGAGAGTCTCGGCACAGATTGATCAGGTTCCTCCGAAGCAACGCTGACATCTTCGCCTGGTCCGCCTCCGACATGCCAGGGATCAGCCCCGAGGTTCTCGTCCATCGTCTCAATGTGGACGAGATGCACAGGCCCGTTAAGCAGAAGAAGAGAAGCTTCGCCCCAGAGCGACAAAAGGCCATTGAAGAAGAGGTAGACAAACTCATCAAGGCCAATTTCGTCCGGAGGTAAATTATCCGAGCTGGCTATCAAATGTCGTCATGGTGAAAAAGTCGAACGGCAAATGGAGAATCTGCATCGACTTCACCGACCTCAACAAAGCCTGCCCGAAGGACAGCTTCCCCCTCCCTCGGATCGACCAGCTCGTGGACGCCACCTCAGGCCACCAGATGCTGTCATTCATGGACGCCTATTCAGGCTACAATCAGATCCGAATGGCCCCTGAAGATGAAGAAAAGACCGCCTTCATAACCGACCGAGGTACTTACTGTTACCGTGTTATGCCTTTTGGTCTTAAAAATGCAGGTGCGACCTACCAGAGGCTGGTCAACAAAGTGTTCAAGGAGCAAATCGGCCGGAATATGGAGGTGTACGTGGACGACATGCTGGTCAAAAGCAAGGAGGCATCACAGCATGTCGAGGACCTCACAGAGAGCTTTGCAACGCTGCGCAAGTATGGGATGAGACTCAACCCGACCAAATGCGCCTTCGGCGTCAACTCCGGAAAGTTCCTCGGCTTCATGGTCTCCCAGCGAGGTATCGAAGCTAACCCCCAGAAGATTCAAGCTCTCCAACAAATGGCGCCCCCGGCATCTGTCAAAGAGGTCCAGCGCCTAACCGGGAGGATAGCGGCCCTTAACCGCTTTGTGGCGCGGTCGGCCGAGAGATGCCTCCCCTTCTTCAAAACTCTCCGATCGGCCAAAAACTTCCAGTGGACTCCCGAATGCCAAAGGTCATTTCAAGATCTCAAGAAGTACCTCGGCTCGCCCCCACTTCTCAGTAGTCCGAACCCCGGGAGAGACCCTATTCTTGTACCTGGCTGTTTCGGAGGGTGCGGTTTGTTCGGTGCTGGTCAAGGAAGAAGGCAAAGTCCAGAAGCCGATCTACTATGTCAGCAGGCTGCTCCGCGATGCGGAGACGAGGTACAGCAGAATTGAGAAGATGGTGTTGGCCTTAATCACCTCAGTTCGGAAGCTGCGGCCGTACTTCCAAGCACATTCCGTGACGGTCCTGACTGACCAACCCATCAAGGCGGTAGTCCACCGTCCCGAGACGTCGGGGAGAATGACCAAATGGGCCGTCGAGCTAAGCGAGCATGACATACATTTTCAGCCTCGTCCAGCCATCAAAGCCCAGGTGCTAGCCGACTTCCTCCTCGAGTGTACCATCCCGGAGGACGGTTCTACCCCAGACTCCCTCGAAGAACCAAAAGCTGGAGCCCGGTGGCTCCTCCATGTCGACGGGTCATCTAATGCCCATCGCTCCGGTGCGGGCTTGGTTCTCACCAGTCCAAAGGGGATAACCTTCGAATATGGCGTCCGATTCTCCTTCCCGGCCTCCAACAACGAAGCCGAGTACGAAGCCCTGTTAGCCGGCCTCCGAATCACCCGCAATCTGAAGGTGGAGAAACTCAGTGCCTTCACCGACTCTCAGCTGGTGGCCGGCCATGTGCGAGGAGATTTTGAAGCCCGGGAGCCGAACATGATTTGATATCTCCAGGAGGTGCGGAGTCTGCTTCCCCATTTTTTGAATTTGAAATCATTCAGATTCCCAGATCCGAGAATGCCCGCGCCGACCTACTCTCCCGATTGGCACCGCGGAGTCGATGGATGCCGAACAAAAGTTCCACTTGGAGACTCTGGAAAGGCCCAGCATCGTGGAAGCCGACCGAATAATGCAAGTTGAGGCCGAACCATCATGGTTCGACCCTATCCTCAAATATCTCAAAGAAGGGTCACTTCCATCCGACCGAAGAGAGGCTAGAAAGCTGAAGCTGCAGGCCACCCACTATGTGCTGATCGACAACCAGCTTTACAAACGGTCCTTCTCCATGCCGCTGCTTAGGTGCCTTCGCCCGTCCGAAGCAGATTATGCTCTACGCGAGGTACATGAAGGGATTTGCGGCAACCATCTGGGAAGCCGGTCCCTATGCCACAAGGTGCTGCGGCAAGGCTATTACTGGCCGACCATGCAGAAGGATGCGGACGACCTAGTCCGAGCCTGCGACCCATGCCAGAGGCATTCAAGCATCCAAAGGCTCCCCTCCGCCGAACTAGTTTCCATATCCTCCGCCTGGCCTTTGCCAAATGGGGGATGGACATCCTCGGCCCATTCCCGCTTGCCACGGGACAGCGGAAATTCTTATTTGTCGCCATTGACTACTTCACTAAATGGGTCGAGGCGGAAGCGGTTGCACAAATAACCGAGGCACGGGCCAGAGACTTTGTATGGAGGTCCATCATCTGCCGATTCGGCCTCCCACATACCATAATCACCGATAACGGTAAGCAGTTCGACAACTCCAAATTCCGCCAGTTCTGTGAGGAGCATGGAATCCGTCACCACCTCACCTCGGTCGGGCACCACAAGCCAACGGAGCGGCCGAAGTGACCAACAGAACCCTCCTTCAGGGATCAAAGCTCGCCTTTCCAGAGCCAAGGCAGGTGGGCGAACGAGCTGCATCATGTCTATGGGCCTACCGCACCACCCCGAGAATCCCGACAGGTGAAACCCCATTCCGGATGGCCTTCGGCACGGAGGCCGTTATCCCTGTGGAAATAGGTCTCCCATCGTTGCGGGTGGAAAGCTACTCAGAGGAATCCAGCAACGATCAGCTCCGCACTAACCTCGACCTGGTGGAGGAGATCAGAGAGAAGGCCCGGATCAGAGTGGCTGCATACCAGCAAAGGGTGGCCCGTTACCACGCCTCCAGAGTCAAAGGAAAAGCCTTCCTGCCTGGTGACCTTGTTCTTCGAAAAGCCTCTGTTTCCAAACCGCTGGAACAAGGAAAGCTGGCGCCAAACTGGGAAGGCCCGTACCAAGTGGCGGAGACCATTGGACCGGGACCTACAAGCTACAAGATTTGGATGGAAATCCATCCCCCGGACGTGGAACTCGGACAATCTCCAAAAATATTATCAATAGGGTACGTCCTCTCCAAGTCTATTTTCATATGCCTCACTATACCTTCCTGTCGGCACATTTTTTCAATGCAAATCATTATGCACTACATTGCCAAAGGTTGCAAAAAGAAATAGATGCTGCTTACCAATCCTCGGCACGACCGAGCTATTTATCTGGACAGGAATTCTCCGAACCTTGGCAGGGCCAAGTAAAATATTCTCGAACCTCGGCTGGGCCGAGCAACAAATTCTTCGAACCTTGGCAGGGCCAAGTAAAATATTCTCCGAACCTCGGCTGGGCCGAGCAACAAATTCTCCGAACCTTGGCAGGGCCAAGTAAAATACTCTCCGAACCTCGGCTAGGTCGAGCAACAAATTCTCCGAACCTTGGCAGGGTCAAGTAAAATATTCTCCGAACCTCGGCTGGGCCGAGCAACAAATTCTCTGAACCTTGGCAGGGCCAAGTAAAATATTCTCCGAACCTTAGCAAGTCCGAGTAAAATTTCTTCAGGTTAAAACATCGGCGGAAAACTGAAGTACGCAGGCCCCGATTAAAACCAAAGGACTTCCAAATAGTCCCCAAAACTCTCGACGATTTAAAAAGAGGAACGCTACGCGAAAAACAATTAGCGCGCACAAAGGATGTGCCTCCGGCAAACCCCTAAAGGGTCCAATAAAGCCCCACAAAATCAACCGTGGACCCCGAGCAAAAGCCGGGAGGGTCCCCCTCTTCGCTACTAAAGCTTTTTGGCAACACCCCTATAACTTGCCGAACAAAGCGCCTATCCCAAACCGAGCCATGACTCGGCGCGTGAAAAGAAAAAGTGGAGCCACATTGACTCCCCAACTATTGTGCGAATGGCATTTTTAAAGCTAAAAACTCTTGAGATAAGAAAATTATCCAAACAAGCCCTTCTTTCATTGATGGAGGAAAGGGAGTACAAAAAGAGACAGAAAAAGCAAAAGAAAGAAGTAAAGGGGGCCCCATCTAAGATTCGGCGTCGCTCCCGGATGCCAGTAGGTCCTCTAGCCGCTCGGTGAGGTTGGCAACCGCTGGCGGAGCGATGCAATCTCCTCCCTCTGCCGGTCCGCCACCCGGTGCAGGGCCTCCGCCTTCCGAGTAGAGACATCTACGTACTCCTTGACGACCTTTACGAGCTGTTGTTGGCTCGCAAGGGTCGACGCCAGACCCAACCCATCAACGGTGATTGTGGTACGCCCCCTTTGCGGGTGTAACAGATCGTCAAGTGATGCACGTAACTCTTCGGAGGATCGCCCTTGAGAAGCCATGATCTAATGCTATTTCAAGACCTAAAACGAGGGATGGCTAAGGCCAACATCCCTCGGTCATATTTATACTTGCCAGACAAGTATCTCGATCGGTCGCGCCATAGCCACCGACCTACGAGAACTCGCCACGTGTCATCGCTTTAGTGCCTGCGGAATCCGAAGGGCCATGCCCCATCCCGAGGAGGATCGGTAAACACATACGGGCTACTCGGGAACCCTCCGGAACAGAGTACTTCCCAAT
Source organism: Calamus simplicifolius (assembly GCA_900491605.1). Taxonomy (NCBI): domain Eukaryota; kingdom Viridiplantae; phylum Streptophyta; class Magnoliopsida; order Arecales; family Arecaceae; genus Calamus; species Calamus simplicifolius. The sequence continues at coordinate 603,017 of UESW01004174.1, read as the reverse complement.
CTGCCGGCCCCCCGCAATAAATGCTCCCAACACTTCCCCAAGCTCTTTTAAAGCTGGCCCCCTTCTCGGGAAGAGCAAAAAAGAAAGAAATCCGACGCCTGGCGGTGACTCGTCCCCTCGGGAGGAATAATGTCATACATAAAGAGCATGGCTATGTGCCACCCATCCCGTCTTGATGCCCTTCGCCAAGCGCCATAGAGACCTAACACTATGGCTCGCAGTGGCAACTGAGTCATTTCTCCGAGCCCCGAATTTCCGAACCTCGGCTGGGCTGAGCTACAATTTATCCGAACCTTGGCAGGGCCAAGTAAAAAGTTCTCCGAACCTCGGCTGGGCCGAGCTACAACTTCTCCAAACCTTGGCAAGGCTAAGTAAAAAGTTCTCCGAACCTCGGCTGGGCCGAGCTACAAATTCTCCGAACCTTGGCAGGGCCAAGTAAAAAGTTCTCCGAACCTCGGCCGCGTCGAGCTACAAACTCTCCGAACCTTGGCAAGGCCAAGTAAAGATTTTTTTCGAGCTTCGGCAAGGTCGAGCAACGAATATTCGAGTAAGACATAAATCACCAAATGTCGAATCGAGATAAAGAACGTGTTCTGCCGAACAATCTCCAGACCGTTGCTTGCGAACCTCAACTAGTTTGAATAGCACGGGATCCTCGCTTAAGAACGAGCGGGACGCCTTTGTACCCCATGACCAATAACAACAAACTCGGCACAAAAGAAAAAGATCGAGAAATAGAATAGAACTCTCTTTATTTCACTATCATTAAAACCAATTACAAATGCCTGAAAGGCGTTACAAGAGCATCGAAATGCATAAAATAAAGACAAGTACAAAGCTCGGGCAACTGCTCCAAAGCAGATATGGGCAACTGTGATGCTCTGGCATCTGGACTACCGAACCAGATGAGCCGCATCCAGTCAGCTCGAGCCGATAATGGCTGGGCGACGTGAACCAATCGTTGCGGCCAGCTTCAGTCAATAATGATATCTCGGTGACCCAACCAAGATATCAGGGTGGCCATCCCAGACCACCCCATCGAGGGACCCCCCGGCGAGTAGGTAGGAAGCCAGCGGACTCTGGCGTCGGAACGCTCTCCCAAACCGAGTGTGCGCCGCCCTACCTTGCCATGGCTCAAGGACCAGGCGTCGGCGAGCAGCACACTTTCACCTCCTCCCCGTGTGGCAAAAGATTTCCCAGGCGGACGAGCCCAGGGATCCAAGTCAAGGGAGGAGGAGAAGTTCAAGCGAGCCATGGGGAGCCCGCATGCACCCCCTACCGTACGTCTCCGAAGGGGAACCACAAAGGTCACACGGGAAGAGTATGTGTGCGCTCTTCGTGTGATCTCTGTGCCCTCTATGTGCGCTCTCCATATGATCTCCGGGACTCATCCCCTAAGGGCGAGCCATCCTTCGGCAGCTCCTTCATCGCCCCAACTATCCGGAGGCAAAGAGCTTGCAAGAGAAAAGCTCAGTCCTTCCACTCATAGCAGCAGAGAAACGAGCATGATGAAAGCTCTAGTGGAAAAGAAACTTTTGTGGATGACTTAACACTACCCCACTTTCCCTTTTTATAGGCCAAAGATGAGCCAGGAATAATCTACAAGCCCCGAGATTCAAACACCTGGGCCATACCTTCACGTGGCCTCCCAGGATGAAAGCAATGCCCTATTGCGCGCCGAGCCCACCGCCTGAACTATGACGCATGCAAAGATTTCCTCTTAATTCCGAATCACGGTCATTAAATGCAGAGGATCATCCACTGGCATCATGGAAACTAGCAGGATCAGGGGACCATCCTACGAAAATAATATCCTCCAATGGTAAATGGCTGCATGCGCCGTACGTCAAAACGGCCCACATGGGAAAAGAGCACCTTCCGGAAAGCACCATAACAGCTTTTCTCAACCTACAGTGCCGTATCATCAATTTCGGTGAAATAAAAACTGATTTCCCTACAGAGTGGTAGAGCGCTGGCAGAATCGCAAAAAAGCACGAAAACCGATTGTCCGCCGATCGCTCCCTGACAAAGTTGGTCGCTCGGAAAACTTGTGCGACAAAATCGAGCATCTCAAAGCAAGAATGAGCGCGAAGGCTACGCAAACTTTTCTTTCGCCCAACGAAAGATGAAGTGACCAAAGGAAGCGAAAAACATTTCGACGACCACCCTCATATGTCGGCCCTAGCCGACCTACTTTGCCTGTCGGCCCTAGCCAACCTACTTTGCCCATCAGCCCCAGCCAACCTACTTTGCCCGTCGGCCCTAGCCGACCTACTTTGCCTGTCGGTCCTAGCCGACCTACTTTGCTTGTCGGCCCTAGCCGACCTACTTCGCTCGTCGGCCCTAGCCGATCTATTCCGTCTGTTGGCCCGAGCCGACCTTAACCAACTGGTTTCATTTCTCAAGTTTTGGTTAGACACAAGCTGAACCAGATCGTTATCGGTTCGCCAATCAGGGCTATTGCCCCGCATTGGGCCAAACCAATGAATCCCCTTAACCCCGAAATAAAGATGACCGAAAAGCGCCGATAGGCCATAAGACAATTGTGATTGAAGCGAAATTTGGAGCAAAGGGCTATCCAAAGAAAAATATTCAAACAGAAACAGAAAATTCATTCATTGAGAGACATCAATCAAATTTTTAGAAAGCAAAACATATATGTGGCTCTTAAAGGCCGGGAACCACATCAGTTTTGGAGGAGCCCTCGGTTACATCCACAGAAGTGTGACTAGATTCACCTTTCTCTAACGCCTTCGCCCCTTCAGCGGCAGTTAGCGATCGTCCATCAGAAGCTGCGGCTTCGCTGGGACCCGGGGCGGCACCGGGATCGGTATCGGAGACGTCGACGTATTCATCCTCCTCTTCTCCTTTGGACTCACCGTCATCGGGAGCTTCAATATCCAGAAAAGAGAGATCCCATTCTGGGTGCTCACTGGATATCTTGTCTTTGCACTCCTCCATTCCAAGTTGGAAGGAGTCAACGCCGATCGCGTCCCGTTCTCCCTTGATTATGGCGAGCTGCACCTTAGTCTCAGCGACTTGCTTCTCAGCCTCCGCAACTTGAGCCCGCAGAATGGCGTTTTGCTCCTCGAACTCGCCGGACCGCACCTCGAGTTCTGAGCTCCTATTGCGGCTAGACGCAAGCTCGCCTTGGAGAGCCCGATTCTCCAACCCTAACTTCGCCATCTGAAAAACCAAAGTTAGTCGGCATCATAAGAGATCAACAGACGAAGCTAAAAAGGGGGAATGAGATCGTACCTCCTCCTCTCATCTGGCCAACCTCTTGGTCAGCTCCTCAGCCTCACTCCTGGCTCTTGTTCTGTCAGCCCCGATCAGCTCAACTCTCTCCTGCAGAGTATTGATCCTTAACTGTTTGGCCCCAGCTTCCTCCCGGGCTTGGGATAGCTCGTTGCTCACCCGAGCTATCGTCCCTTGGTGCCATTTAGCGCCCTCCCTCAAGTGAGCAATTTCGCCATCGCGCCGCTTTAACTTCTCCTCCATTTCTTCGAGCATTCTGGTCAGGCGCCTTCTCTCGTCGGAAGCTTCCCTTCCCAGCCGACCCAGGCTCTCACTATATTCCCGTCACATCGCCGCCACCTCCGCGGAATGTTTGGACTCAATTCTAGCCAACTCCAGGCACGCATCTTCGTTCTTCTCCAGGAGTCCCTGCAACTCCTCCACTCTGCCTTTCTGCTTGGACGCTTCGGCTAGAGCAGCCTAATACGCTGCCTTCATCCCCTCCAAACCTCTATTGCTACTGGCCAGAAGTTCCTCGAACTTCTCAGACACCACCACTCGCGATCGAAGTTCAGCGTTGTCTCTCCTGACCTGAACGTTGGCCCCTATCGCCAAACTCAAATGCCAGCACATCGCCCGAGAAAGCAGGACACTCTGCAGGACAAAAGATGAGTAAAAATCCATGATCGGGTCAATTAGAAAGCATCCGCTGCTAAAGAACAGTAACTCACCCGAGATGCATAGGCCCGCGTCATCTTCATGAGGGTCGGATTGTCGATATCGGGGAGAAGGTGGATACTTTCGGCCACTCCCTGCTGCCCAAACGCGGCATCAACCAGTTCCAAATCTGTGAATCTATCTGTCGAAGGATCAGCACCTGGGTACAAGGCCGACCTCATCATGGCTGAAAACGCCTCTTCAACACCGGCGCTCGAGCTACTGGGTTGACCATCCCCGCCTGAGGGACCAACCTGGGCGACCTCCGCCTGAGAGGCCTTCAACCTCCCAGCCTCTTCTAGCAGTGCCCTAGCCTGGGTTTCTTTGGATAACTCGGCCAACCCAAGCGCCAGCCTCCCCAAAATCCTTCTCGGAGGAGTTTTCATCGCGGGACCCTTACCCCGCTGTGATCTCTCTTCCGTCGCGCCTCCTTCCGTCGCTGTCACCTGCGCCTCCCCTGCAGGCTTCGCCGAAGCCTCTGTCTGGCCCGCTTCTTGAACCGCCGTGAGCGACCCAGCGTCACTACCACTGGACTCCCCCGCAGGGAGACCAAGAGGGAGCTCTCCCTGAACCTCATCGGCTGCAGCTGTCCCCTCTCCCTCTCCTGCTGGAGCCAGTAGTGGTCCCACGGAGACGAAAGGCCCCCCAGAAACGACCGCTTCCACCAGATCCATCGCCGGTTCCTCTTTCATAGGGGACGCAGTCAGACGAACCAACGGAGCCTCGTCTGAACTATCCGATATCTCCAACACGGGAGGACAAGGGATCATAGCTGTTCTCCCTGGATCCTCCTTTACCCCCGGCGCTCCTGTCGTGACCGCCCCGGCGTCCGACGGGCTTCTTGCGGAGGTATGAGCCCTTTTCTCAGGCCTACCACTATCCGCGCCGCTGCTCTCCCCTGGGTGCTTTCCTCTCTTTCTCTTGGCAAGGCTCGACAATGCCGACCTCTTGGCTAAAAGAATGGAATATATGCGATCAGATCCAAACACATTCATCGAGAAAACACACAACGAGAAAGGTAAAAGGGAGGACTCACCTTGCGGGTCCAGAGGGCTAAGCCCGGCTGGAAGAGGGCTCCCTCCAATAACAGGTCGTTGGCCGAAAATAATTGGCCATTGCGAAGGACGTCCAAATCCCTCTCCTCCTGCGCTGACAAAATTGAATGTGTTTCCGCATCCCTAACAAAGTTTCCCCATTTCTAAGGGAAGTCGGAACCAATGTTCCCCTCTGCGATAACAAACTGGCTCTTCCATCCCTTTATAGAGGACGGCTTATCCACAATAACGTTGAAGGACCTTCGGGGTCCAATGTAGGGCCACTCTGATTTCCTCCCAGGTATCAGATGGTAGCAGGCACGGAAAAGGGGAAGAGTGGCGACAATTTGAATTTGGTGACACATGGAGATGAATCCGATGATGCTTCGCCAACTGTTTGGGGCCACCATCGCTGGGCAGATATTATAATGAGTCATGATTTCCTTCACCAAGGGATGGAGAGGAAAGCAGAAGCCTGCTTTCAAGCTGTCTTCATAAACGAAGACCCCAGACTCCAGATCTCGCGAGACCATATCTCCAGACTCCGGCACCAGCAGAATGATATCTGGGGGCAAGCCATACCTCCGATGAATCCTTCCCAAATCCTCAGCGATGATCTCTGAAACCACATCATCGGGACTCATCGTTATCTTAACTGAGAAAAACTCCAGGCAAAACGATGGGTGTCGCGAAGGACGAAAGACGAAACTCTTCAAAAACAAAACGAAAGGATGCTGCAAACATGCGTATATATAGTGCGGCTATCACTTTGCTTCCCTGCTAAGGAAGCCGCCTTGAGAAGACGGGGCGTCCTGCCCGAGGCATCCGGAACCGCCTCGACAAACGCCGGATCGATCGGGATTCGCGACGTGGCATATTCCCAACCGTCACTCTTGGGGAGCCTTACCCATGAAGGCACGAGGACCCTACCGCATTAATTGAAGCATCATTGCGCGGGCTGTCTGAATCAAATTGCCCCATACAAAGCGTGCCACCTGGACCTATACTCCCTATGCCCGAACCTACGCTTCGAACTAGGGAGTGGAGGGCATGTGTTGGGGGGTAAAACCGTTATTGCATTAATATTCGTGCGAGAAGGCTAAGACCAACCTCCTCCTTTCATCTCCTCCGAGCTTTCGTAGCTCGGCCTTCCCGGGCTTCCATAGCTCGGCCCTTTCCGAGCTTCCATAGCTCGTCTCTCTCGAGCTCCCATAGCTCAGTTTTCCCGGGCTTCCATAGCTCGGCTTCCCCCGAGCTTCCGTAGCTCGGCCTCTCCCGAGCTTCCATAGCTCGGCTTCCCCAAGCTTCCAGTAGCTCGCCTTTACCGGGCTCCCATAGCTCGGCTTCCCCCGAGCTTCCGTAGCTCGTCTCTCCCGAGCTCCCATAGCTCGGCTTCCCCGAGCTTCCGTAGCTTGCCTCTCTCGAGCTTCCGTAGCTCGTCTCTCTCGAGCTTCTGTAGCTCGTCTCTCTCGAGCTCTCATAGCTCAGTTTCCCTGAGCTTCCACAGCTCGGCTCCCCGAGCTTCCGTAGCTCGGCGTCCCCGGGCTCCCATAGCTCGGCTTCTCCCGAGCTTCCATAGCTCGGCTCTCCCGAACTTCCTATAGTTCATTTCCCCCGAGCCTCCATGGCCCGGCTTCACTGAACGACCCACGATCCAATACCCCACCTCCGCGGAACCCGACGCGGGAGAGCCTAAGCCTACTATAACGGCACCCTAGGCAAGGAATCATGCCGAGAAGTGGTCTGGAACCTATCAAGGCCACCTGAGACCTACCCATCTACCAGAACTCAAGCCATCAAGAAAGCTCTCCCAGCCGTCGATCCCCTAACGGACAAGATACAAATCCCAACAGCCCCACAATGGCCTGATTCGATCCATTCCTGTATCCTAACAACCTCTGAACCTTTCAGAAGATGCTCAAGATCCATATGACAGCCTATAAGTATCACACTCACATATTTCCTCAGGTACGCGTGCGCTCACACCCTTACTCCCCACTCTCTTGCTGCTCGTCGGTGCTCTCGCTCCCTCTAAAGCTTCCGATTGGTCGCCCCCCGGAGAGACACTCCAGAGGGATCCACCTTCCCGTTTTCTGATTGATCACCGATTTCCTCTCACTGACTTGAGCGTTGGAGGGTCTTCCGCGGAGGGCCACCCCCAACGCCTCTCGTGCGAGGACTTGTGTGCAGGTCCGCCCTCCTAGAGATCGACTGCGCCCGAGTTGGAGGATGGATCCCGGCGGCAACAATGGTTAAAGAAGATTCTGATTGAGGGGGTGTGTCTTGGATCAATGATGATTCCGGCCGGATCTCTTCATCCTGGAACATCAAATCCAAAGATTGCCAACTTTCTCAAATTCCAATGTCGGCATGTCTTTCATTGGGCAAATCAGATATAGAGGATCTTCTTGCAAAATGAGGTTGTTCCATCTCATCAGTTGCCTTCTCGTATAGTAATTTTTCTGCTGATTTATGTTTTATTGCTGAAGATGATACCAGGCAAATAGATTTTGTACAGTTTTAAACGTTCTTATTATAAAAAAGGGGGAGATGTTAGCAAAGCTCTCGTGCCAGGGAAGGGTTCGGGACCATTCCATTGTCATGTCTATGGCTCAGATTGAGCCTTCATATCATAGATCTTATTCAATCGGCATCTTATGTTATGGGTGGAGCTTAATTTCATCAAAAGGGAGTTTGAATTCGAATTTTGAATTCGATTTGGCCAACTAAGGAAGCTGATTTTGGGGAGGATTTGTTGTAACTTTCAAATATGATCTTGGGGAGGATTTGTTGGAGATTTTCAAGGCAGCAAATTAGTCCATGGTTGCCAAAAGTGTGGAGCCAGTTTTGAAAATCAGTCTATGATTGCCAAAAGTCTGGAGCCAGTTTTGGGATGGAATTAGATTGGAGGAGAGTCTTCGATCCTTTGTATGTCTTCTTCAACTGGTGAAGTTGAGCGAGAAAAAAAAAAAGAGAATAGGAGGCTCTGTGACGACATCCTCCGTGTGTGATTCAACTCTCTGGATTATAAGAGTTTATGAGAGAGTGTGTTTTGAGGGCTTGTACCTGATTCAACTCTTAGTGAAGCCTTGCAGATCCTGTGCTACCGTGGACGTAGCCCAGTTTGGGTGAACCACGTAAAATCCTCGTCTCTCGCTGTTTTCTTTTGGATTCTGTGTTATGGATGGAGCTTAATTTCATCAAGAGGGAGTTTGAATTCGAATTTTGAATTCGATTTGGCCAACTAAGGAAGCTGATTTTGAGAAGGATTTGTTGCAACTTCCAAATATGATCTTAGGGAGGATTTATTGAAGATTTTCAAGGCAGCAAATCAGTCTATGGTTGCCAAAAGTATGGAGCCAGTTTTGGAAATCAGTCAATGGTTGCCAAAAGTGTAGAGCCAGTTTTGGGATGGGATTAGATTGGAGGAGAGTCTTCGATCCTTGGGGGGTCTTCTTCAACCGGTGAAGTTGAACAAAAAAAAAAAGAGAGAATAGGAGGCTCTGTGAAGACATCCTCTGTGTGCTGTAGATCCTGATTCAACTCTCTGGATCATAAGAGTTTCTGAGAGAGTGTGTTTTGAGGGCTTGTACCTGATTCAACTCTTAGTGAAGCCTTGCAGATCCTGTGCCGCCATGGACGTAGCCCAGTTTGGGTGAACCACATAAAATCCTCGTCTCTCGCTATTTTCTTTTAAATTTTGGTTCCTATTATTATTCTGTATTTTTTATTGATTTTATCGCAACTGCGTGCTTGGCCATACTAATAGCGATCTTATTAGAGGAATATTTATTGTATTCCCTATCAAATTGGTATCAGAGCTTGGTTTTTTTCATATTATTACGGTCGAACAAATCAACAAAGAGATGGTAGAAGACAAGATCAAAATCGAGAAATTCAATGGTCACAATTTCGGATGGTGGAGGATGCAAATTGAGGACTACCTATATCAGAAGGATCTTTACCTTCTATTAGAGGAAAAGAAGCCGGATTCAATGAGCGACTCAGATTGGATGATTCTGGATTGGAAAGCCCTGGCCACGATCAGATTGTCGTTGACACCTCAAGTGGCATATAATATTGCAAAGGAAAAGACCACCGTGGATATGATGACCGCTTTAACAAAGCTGTATGAAAAACCTTCCACCTCAAACAAGATATTTCTCATGAAAAAGCTCTTCAATTTGAAGATGGCTGAGAATAGTTCAGTGACGGAGCATCTGAACGAGTTCAACACGATGATTAATCAATTGGAGTCGGTCTCTGTTACTTTTGATGATTCATTCAGGGCTCTTCTTTTCTTATGTTCCTTGCTAGAGAGTTGGGACAATCTTGTGATGACAGTTAGCAACTCGGTATCAGGTAACCTTACATTCAATGATGCAGTTAGTTGTATATTGAATGATAAGATGAGAAGAAAGGTTGTGGGTGGGACTTCTACAAGTGCTGCACTCATGGTGGATACCAGAGAAAGATTACAGGAGAGGAAGAAGTCAGAGAAAGGCCGGTCCAAGAGCAGAGAAAAGTCCAAAGGGAGATTTCCCATGAAGTGTTGGAACTACGGGAAGAAAGGTCACATGAGCAAGGATTATTGGGGTAAGAAGAAGGAAACAGGTGCAGAGAGCAAGATAGAAGGTCAGAAAGCAAATGTTATGAGTACTATTGAGCGTAATTTTGAGGATGTGTGCCTGTCAGCCGGCGATGGGAAAAACTCAGATCTGTGGTTTGTAGTCTCAGGGGCTTCTTACCATTGCAGCTCAAAGAGATACCTATTTTTGAATTTTGTCCAAGGAGATTTTGGTCATGTCACAGTTGGCAATGGACAGCAGTGCAGAATTATGGGTAAAGGAACAATTGTACTAAAGCCAGTGACAAGCGGAGAATTGAGACTTGCACAAGCCAGATACATCCCAGAGTTAAAGAAAAACCTAATTTCTACCAGCCAGCTTGATGTTGAGGGTTATGTATCCGTTTTTGGTAATTCTCAGTGGAAGATTACTAAAGGGTCTATGGTTGTTGTCAAAGGGAAGCGGATAGGCACTCTCTACTTCTTGGCAGATAGTGAGAGTTTAGTTTCAGTGGCAGCAGGAGACACGGGTATAGTGACTACATTATGGCACAGGAGGTTCGGTCATCTTAGTGAGAAGAACTTGAATATTCTACACAGGAGAGAGCTTCTACCTGGGCTAAAGAAGGTGAATCTAGAGTTTTGTGAAGAGTGTATCTATGGTAAGCAGAAAGCAGTGAGTTTTCAGTTAGCAAGAACTCAAAAGAAGACTGAAAGGCTGGATTTGATTCATTCAGATGTCTGGGGTCCAGCACCAGTGGCATCATATGCGTGCAATAAGTACTTTGTCACGTTTATAGATGATTTCAGCAGGAAAGTCTGGGTGTTTGCTATGAAGGAAAAGTCTGAGGTCTTTGGCATCTTCAAGAGATGGAGAGTCATGTGTGAAAGCCAGACTGGAGCAAGTCTCAAGTGTCTTAAGATAGATAACGGTGGTGAATACTGCAGCAGAGTGTTTGATGTCTACTGCGTAGAGCATGGAATCAAAAGGATCAAGACCGTCCCAGGGACATCAGAGCAGAATGATGTGGCAGAAAGAATGAATAGGACCATTCTTGAGAGAGAGAGGAGTATGAGGTTTGACTCAGGTCTACCTACATATTTTTGGGCGGCAGCACTGGACACCACAGTGTATTTGATCAACAGGAATCTATCCAGTGCATTGGATGGTGGGATTACAGAGGAGGTTTGGACAGGAAAACAGGTAAAACTTTCTTTTCTTAAAGTATTTGGCTGCATTACTTATTCTCTAATTGAGAAAGAGAAGAGGAGTAAGTTAGACTCCATGTCTATAAAGTGTGTTTTCATTGGATATGGTGGCGATGAGTATGGCTACAAGCTCTGGGATTTTAGAACAATAAGATCATTCGGAGCAGGAATGTGGTATTTGATGAAGAGCATACTTACAAAGACAGGAAGGATGCAGTGGAAGAAAAGAAACAGGAGTTTATAGAACTCGATCCTGTCAGAGATGGAGAAATTCTCCGAGTGCAAACTGAAGATGGAAACTCCAAGGATGTGAAGGAGGAAGATGTGGTTGGAATAGACAGCCATATGCATACACCAGTACCTCAGCCGGTGTCCCCATAGTTGAGGAGGACCATAAGGGTTACCAGGCCATCACAGAGGTATCCTGCTAATGATTATGTTTTGTACACAGATTCTGAAGAGCCAGAATGTTTTGTTCAAGCCATGCAGGATGAAGCTAAGGTCAAGTGGGAGTTGGCTATGAAAGAGGAGATTGACTCTTTAAAGCAAAATAAGACTTGGGATCTTGTGAAGTTACCCGCTGGCAAGAAAGCTCTGTTCAACAAATAGGTGTACAAGATGAAGAATGAGGTTGATGGTACCAAGAGATATAAGGCAAGGTTAGTTGTCAAGGGTTATGCACAGAAAGAGGGAATTGACTTCCAGGAGAGCTTTTTCCCAGTAGTCAAGATGACATCCATCAGGATGATTCTGAGCATGGTAGCAGTGGAGGATCTTCATCTAGAGCAGCTAGATGTGAAGACAACATTTCTTCATGGAGATTTGGAGGAGGAGCTGTACATGCACCAGCCAAATGGTTTTCAGGTCAGAGAAAAGGATGACATGGTCTGCAGATTGAAGAAAAGTTTGTATAGTTTGAAGCAGGCTCCGCGGCAATGGTACCTCAAGTTTGACAATTTCATGCTAGAGAAAGGCTTCACCAGATGCCAGTTAGATCATTGTATGTACTTTCAGAGGTACATTACAAATGAGTTTATTATTTTATCCTTGTATGTGGACGATATGCTTGTAGCAGGTTCCAATATGAGGAAGATAGAAGAGCTCAAGAAACTGATGGTAAAGAAGTTCTAAATGAAGGATTTGAGAGAGGCGAAGCAGATTCTTGGCATGAGGATCAACAGAGATAGAAAGCAACGGAAGCTGTGTCTATCTCAGGAGGACTATGTAGAAAAGGTACTGAAGAGGTTCAATATGGAGAATGCAAAAGCAGTGTCAACACCTTTGGCAGCACACTTCAAGCTCAGTAAGCAGTTGTATCCAACAACTCAGAAGGCAAGGGATGAGATGATTAGAATTCCATATGCCTCAGCCATAGGAAGTCTAATGTATGCAATGGTTTGCACAAGACTGGATATCGTACAAGCAATGGGAGCAGTCAACAGGTACATGCAGAATCCAGACAAGGAGCACTGAAATGCAGTGAAGTGGATCTTGAGATATCTCAGGGGTACGTCAACTTACAGTTTGTGCTATGGAGGTGATAGTCTTCAAGTACAGGGATTTGTAGATGCAGATCACTCTGGTGACAGAGACAGTGGAAGGAGCACCACTGGTTATGTTTTTACTGTCGGTGATACAGCAGTGAGCTGGGTATCTCAGTTGCAGAAGATAGTGGCATTGTCAACTATAGAAGCTGAGTATGTGACGATCATTGAAGCTAGTAAAGAGATGATCTGGTTACAGAGGTTGATGGAGGAGCTCGGCAAGGAGCACGAGTGTAATACATTATGGAGCGACATCTAGAGCGCAGTTCACTTGGTAAGGAATCCAGCATTTCATGCAAGAACCAAGCATATTCAGCTTAGGTATCATTTCATACGCAGTGCGTTGGATGAGGAGCAGTTGAAGCTGGAGAAAATTGATGGAGCTAAGAATCCTGCATATATGTTCACCAAGGTTGTGAGTAGAGACAAGTTGAGTCTCTGTTGCAACTTGGTGAAGCTTTCCAAGAGATAGATCAGGAGAGCACGGCACAGAGAAAGAAGGTAGATCTAAGATTGATGTCATTAATTTTCAAGTGGGAGATTGTTATGGATGGAGCTTAATTTCACCAAGAGGGAGTTTGAATTCGAATTTTGAATTCGATGTGGCCAACTAAGGAAGCTGATTTTGGGGAGGATTTGTTGCAACTTTCAAATATGATCTTGGGGAGAATTTGTTGGAGATTTTTAAGGCAGCAAATCAATCCATGGTTGCCAAAAGTGTGAAGCCAATTTTGGAAATCAGTTCATGGTTGCCAAAAGTGTGGAGCCAGTTTTGGGATGGGATTAGATTGGAGGAGAGTCTTCGATCCTTAGGGAGTCTTCTTCAATCGGTGAAGTTGAGCAAAAAAAAAGAGAGAATAGGAGGCTCTGTGAGGACATCCTCTGTGTGCTGTAGATCTTGATTCAACTCTCTAGATCATAAGAATTTTTGATAGAGTGTGTTTTGAGGGCATGTACCTGATTTAACTCTTAGTGAAGCCTTGCAGATTCTGTGCCGCCGTGGACATAGCCCAGTTTCAGTGTACCACGTAAAATCCTCGTCTCTCGCTGTTTTCTTTTAGATTTTGGTTCCTATTATTATTCTGTGTTTTTTGTTGATTTTATCGCAACTGCGTGCTTGACCATACTAATAGCGATCTTATTAGAGAAATATTTATTATATTTTCTATCACCTTATCAGCTGTTTGATCGAACAGCAATATTTCTTTGTCTCTTAGTCAAAGGTCATGCCCAAGCCTGGCCCGCTTTGGCCGAACTCCCGACCGAAATCCACTATTCGAAGCGCATTGGGACGGAATATGTCAAAATCATAGGAACCCTTTAAAATCCTGCCGTTTATTAGCCTAAAGTCGACAATGCCATTGAAATTGAAATAAAGAAAAAAAATGAAAAATACATCATGGAACGCAATCTTTTCAAATGGTTCGCCGGATTTTGGACTCTCCACCACCACCATATCTTAACCTATGAATAAGGAAGGAGAAAGGATATTACAATGAACGGCAATTAACGAGATAAAATTGTGCCTAATCAATATGGTAGAACTTAGAAGGCTTCAATCCGTCTGTGACGTTGAAGTACTTGAGGGTTCTCGCCCACATCAAGTTATCCTTCAATCGGTGCACGGCAATGGTATCCGGCACAAACTCGTGCGAGCAAGTGTCGATCGGCACCGGTATCGGATAGTCGTACATGGCGGGCTTCGTGTTGAACCTATTATTGCCTCGTTTTCCATCAGTCAGCCACTTCCCGGTGAGCAAGTCCTCAACCCCGTTCGAGTTGTTCCTCACCATCTCAGACGTTGAGATCCACTCCACCAAGTCCCAAGACAGTATGTACCCCATCCCCGACATGTAGTCGTGGAATGGATCCATACTCTCACAGGGGATCACAAAACCATAGTACATATCCTCTCTCGGCATCTTCTTCAATGACTCGATCAATCTCGGTAGCCTAAAGTAGATGTCGTCGTCGGCCTTCAGGACATAGTCGTAAGGCCGGTCGTCGCCGTTGGTCCCATTGAAGAGCTCCGGGAGGCTAGAGAAGTAGGTGTAGGTCTTGCCATCGTTCATGTTCTCGGTGCAGTTGAGGATGATGATGTCGTCGTAAAGCATGATCTCGAGGGCAACGAGGGCTCTCTGGTCCTCCTTGGTGAGGCTGCAGAAGACGAAGCGGATGTCGATGTGGGCGGTAAGGTTGGTATGGAGGGAGTAGACTAGACGGATGAGGTGGCGGCGCTCGTAGAGGTCGGCGCGGGTGAGGATGCCCATGAGGAGGCGGAAGTGATCGGGCTTCACGGTGACAGGGTTGGTGTAATGGGCCAAGGTGGAGCGACCGCAGGTGGTCATGAGGGACTGGAGCTCGAACTCTTGATGATAGAGGAAGAAGTAGATGGAAGCGAGCAGTGCGAGAGGGATGAGGATGAGGGCTGCGGTGCAACGAGTCGGTCCGAAGTAGGAACTGGAAGGCTTCATGGCTCTGCGGTGGGACGGGCTCGAAGGAGTTGGCGAGTTGACCTCGCAGAAGGGACAAATAGAGTTGGCCTGGGTGACTGACTCTTCAAAACAAAGTTAGATGCGACAGCACCGCGGCAGAAAGGGCGGCGAGCCAGTGATTTGGTGCGAAGCCAATAAGCCACAGCTTACCTTTCCACGTCGGTGCATAGTTTGGCTAGCAATTTATGCATGACGGCTATCATAGATCTCCTTGACCAAAATATATTATGATAGATTCAAAGTACTTTCACAATATTTATGATTTTTTTTTAAAGAAAATACGTTGCGTAATTATAGTGGCTAAGTAACAGCCATCATATGCTTTATGATTGTAGTAGCGGCATGACGTATAAATGACAATGCAGCTCTTATTTCATATTTTCATTGTTTATGTAACAAAGTGCACGTTGTTTTTTTTTTTAATTTCCATGAACATATGGAGCAGTTAATTTTATAAATAAGATTACTGTTTCGGATCCCTCCGCATGAGAACATGCTATCCCTGTTTTTTTTTTTTTCAAAAAACACGGTATATTTAATCCAAAGAATTTAATATTTATTTTTGTCCCATCTCATTTAAAAGTTTGGTATGTGAGTGTGCACTGCTGAATTATGGTCTACAGTAAAATTCTAAGTTATGCTGTTTTGGTTGTGACGGTAGATGGGATGCAGGTTCTTAAGATTCGACTGCCACCTCCTGGGCTTATGACGATGGAAAGCAGGGAGCTGCTATTTACGCCATAAAAATTATTTTTTATATTTTAAAATTATAATTTTTTTTTTTACATTCTCTTAAATTTTAAAAATTTTAAAATTATCTTTGCACTCTTTACTTTTCTTTTTCTGTTCACATTCTTTTCTTTTCGCATTCATTCCTTTTTCATTCTCAACCGAAAGCTTTTCTTCTTTT
Organism: Calamus simplicifolius; assembly: GCA_900491605.1. Lineage (NCBI taxonomy): Eukaryota > Viridiplantae > Streptophyta > Magnoliopsida > Arecales > Arecaceae > Calamus > Calamus simplicifolius. The sequence goes on along the minus strand of UESW01004174.1, from coordinate 587,304 downwards.
TCGACGAAAATAATTAAATTTTTATTTTTTTATTTAATAAAAAATAAAATAAATTATGAATAAAATTAAATTTATATTTAATTTAATTTAAAATAAAAAAATTGAATAAAGAATATCATCTTTAAAAAAAAAGCATTACTTCTAATGGATTTATCTTAAAAATTTTATAAAAATTATAGGATAAAATAAATAAAAAAAGGGAGGCCATCCGAAACCAAATGCGTTTTAGATTGAATATGTCAATGCTAGAAACAGAAGTTATGAAATATTTGGATTGACAGGGCAAACAATATATATATATATTCGGCAGATCAAACATGTATTGAGGTGAACAAAGGTTGAGAAAACTGATCAAACATGTATTGAGGTGAACAAAGATTGAGAAAACTAAAATGATGAGGAAAGAGGGGGGATGATTGAGGGTGAGGTGTTGAGAGAGATTGCAGAGAGTATAAAGGTCATTATAAAATGAGATAAATTAAATATATATATATTTAAGTATGAGCGTAGAGAATAATTTTTGTGGTGCATATAGAAATTCCTTGAAAAGCACGGTCCCGTCATAATGGTGATGACTGTCATTTGCTGTTAACGGTTGTATGACTTTAAGACCGACGGCAGGGCTCTGTACTGGCCACTACGAGGGGCTTCTCCGGATCCGGGAGTTGTGCCTCCGGCCATGCAATTCAACGTGCGTAAAATTCTCAACAATACTGAACCCACGAGTTGTTCGTCTCTCAGAAATCCACTAGTTGAGTATCGCAAATCTTCAAGAATCCAATTGGGCTAATATATGCCATGAATATGCTGAATTAACTCTACTAATATCAGCTCTATATATATATATATATATATATATATATATACGCTATTAATCTACTGACTCAACTCGGGGGTCTGTTGCCAGTGACTAGTTGGTGGCCAGCTCTTGTCCAAGTGCCCATAAATAGAAGGCATAGATTAGTTGACTCAAAGCGTAGATGAAATCTTCATTAGACCCGACTTTGATGATTTTAGTATCTAACTTACGAAGGAATAAAAGTGAGGCATGAGCTTTGATCAGGCCTTGTTTACCGGTTTCCGCTAGTTGACATCAGGCAACGTGCCACAACTTGTGCAATATCGGTAGCACGATACGCGCGATGCCTTCAGCAACGATTTACTACGCCCGGTTGATTCAGTGATCCCAGCCGACGCTATTGAAATTGACCAACCCATGCACACTTCCCCACCAAAAAAAAAAAAATAACGTGAAAGTTAAAATATCTATTAGCTTGTTTAAAGCGGATGCTTTAGTTCAACCTTGTTTCCCAAGTCTAATATTATCTCTTTTTTCTTTCTTGGAAAACAGAAAGCAAAACGCATCGCAAGCGACGTTTTAATATTTCTAAGCAATCTATCTATATACGTTTTACAATTTCGAAGCAACGTCGTATTAAGCTGGCACCGAACACGTCTTTTAAATACAAAACCTAAATAAGAATACTTTCTTGCTGTATTCCTTTACAGTACTTATTAATAAATATTACCATGAAATAAGAAATGTTATTTTTTTTTTTTTTTTCCTTTTCGTTACTCATCCACCGTGAGAGAATCTAGTACGATCAACAGCAGCAAAGAATGGAGTTATATATTATTCTAAGTTCCTGAACGTACGTTGTGGGTCAAACATTATGAAAGACGCGTTTGGTACACGTACCGGTTCTTTGCTTGATTTGTGAGTAAACAGGCGGTAGCGAAGACTGAAAACTAATGAATTGAATTGACATCCAGGATCAAGTTGATTGTCCGATATTTTGTTATGCTTGCCAATCCCTAGTTTGATTAAGGAGTAAACGAGAGTGAAAACAACACGCTAACGAATAATGTGCGCCTTTCTTTGCATATAATATTTTAATGCTTTGTTGACTATGTTAAAATAAGTAAACGGCTCAAGTTTTTCCACGGCTGGGCGTTGCGTAGTTTCGAACCCACGCCATTCCGTTGTCAATTTAAATTCTACCTTTGGACATCCAACAATGAATAAGCGATGCGAGTGCGCTGGATCGGCCTATTCCACTTAATTATTAGTTCCTCATTTTGACTGGGCCCGGCTGAGGTTTAGTTCCATAAGCTCGGACCCTGGGCTTTCTCACAGAAAGAAAAGAGAGAAAGCATGGCGCATTTTTGCTAGAGATATTCAATTTGTTTTTGTCTTTTTTGCTTTTGAGAGAAGGAAAATTCTTTGTGCGCAGTGCAGAGTGCATGCATCATATAACCGTATATATATATATATATATATATATATGTAATTGTTCATGCCAAAAATATTTTTATTCTTTTTTGCATAGTATCTATAACTATATATGCACGCAGTCAATCATCATGCGCGATATGAACACTCCTACACTATGCACATTGCAGAAGAACTTTTCTTTGAGGAGATTCTCGTCCAAAAACTCTATCATCAATTGGCCCATAAACGAATCCAACGCATTCCTTATCATCCATGCACACCAACGATCAGATCTCATAATCTAATGCACTAAAAATAAATATTAAAAAATAATTATAAAAAATAATAGAATATATGTTCGGAGGACCGTAACTTTTGAGAAGAAACCAAAACCACACGATACGTCGTTAATTATAAGATCACCGCCGGAATTCCTTACTGGGTTAAGGCTGTCACGAACTTTAATTTGTTAGCAAGCTGGTTTAGTTTTTTAATATTCTGACCCGATCTGATTTTAGTTTAAATTTGATCCACCAGGCAGATACATCTACGCATGGCATGCACGAGATGTTATTATACCTTTACTTCTTTCATATTTGTCACCAAATTAACTTGGTTCTGCGCGAACAAGAAATTAATTGGAATAAAAGAAAAGGTGTTACAAGAAAGGATCAACCATGACCCGAAATAATTGCAAGAAGAAAAGTTCAAGGAATATGGTAGAGCTTAGAAGGCTTCAGACGATCCGTGACATTGAAGTACTTGAGCGTCTTCACCCACCTCTTTTGGTCCTTGAGCTTGTGCACTGCAATGGTGTCCGGCACGAATTCGTGCCGGAAACAGTTGACAAAATCCTGGTACAAGATGTCGTACATAGCTGGGTTCATGTCGAACCGATTTTGCCCTCGCTTTCCATCCCTCAGCCATGCCCCCGTGACGTAGTCCTCCGGTCCAGACGTGCTACTCCGGGCAATGTCCGACGTCGCAATCCACTCCACCAAGTCCCACGACAATAGATAGCCCATCCCTGACATGTAGTGGAACCCAGCATGCGGGTCATCATGGCAGGGGTTGTTAAGCCCATAATACGTATCCTCCCTCGGCTTGTTCCTCAACGACTCGATCAAGTTTTGAAGTCGAAAATAGGTGTCGTCGTCCGTCTTCATGACGTAGTCGTAGGGCCGGTCACCTCCATTGGTGCCGTTAAATATTTCCGGGAGGCTGGAGAAGTACGTGTAGGTCTTGCCACTGTCCATGTTCTCCGGGCAGTTGAGGATGATGATGTCGTCGTAGCGGATGATCTCGAGGGCGACGAGCACTTGGTGGTCCTCGCTGGTGATGTTGCAGAAGACGAAGCGGACGTCGACATGGGCCGTGAGGTTGGTCTGAAGGGAGTAGGCGAGGCGAACGAGGTTGCGGCGCTCGTAGCGGTCAGGAAGGGTGAGGATGCCGATAAGGAGCCGGAAGTCGGGCTTTGGGGTGACCGGGTCGACGAAGTTGGCGACGGTGCCGGTGCGGCAGGAGGCGGTCATCAGAGATTGCTGGAGCTTGAACTCATTGGGGTAGAGAACAAGGAAGATGATGGCCAGAAGGGCAAGAGGGAGGAGGAGGAGAGCTATGGCGGAAGGAGTTGGTTTGGGAAAGGAAGGCTTCATGGCTGCTATTGGCAGGTTGCATGGAGGACGGTTCACAGAGTCTGGATCATACTTGAAGTGGAGGTCGCTCATTGATATTGGAACTGTTCATGACACCCGCTTGGTCTTATAAAAATACCGGAATTAATGCTTGATGTGATCTTACCAAAATAATTACGAGGAGTCCATCATTTGGTCTAAAACCGCAGCTGATCCTCGTTGCGTGATTTAACAACCATGAGTAGAGTAGAAAGGAACGGTTCCTTTGTGGATCGACTTTTAGACAAGAGCATGTGGGGACCGTGCAACGTACGTGTTTGGCCGTAAAGCTGACCTAGACGTCTCCAATAATGTCCCGACCTCATGATAAATCTACAAGTACCATGTGCTTTAACAGCATGCGAGGAATAAGGGAACATGGAAAGGGGCAGAATTTGGGCAGAGACCCAGCGAGAGACACGAAGAATTAGGCTGAAGCTGCGGCATGGGATGGTGACACTTCCGCGTCTAACTTTGCTTAGGCGTATATAGGATGGTAGTAGGTCCTTGTTGTATGGTTAATTATCCACTTCTTATTAGTATTCTTCAATTAGGTTTTCTCGGCGCATGATCTGTCCGATGTGCTGCACTCCAAAACCAAGTTCGGAAAGGTTTGGCGGCTTCCAACATCCAATGCGAGCAAGCTGGCTCGCAGCTACAGATCCGTTCCACGTCACAAATTGCATTCATGTGGTCCATGATACGGGGTTTAATAATTAACGGTTGGATTAGCTAAACTAAAGCATTAATGTTTGGATAATCAATTAATTTTTTGTGTAACCACTGTAGCAGCAACCCTAGCCAATGTCATGGCAGCCTTTATATTAGTTCTGAAAGGACATGGCTGCATGACGACCCTTTAATTAAAGGTCTTCCGCTACTCCTCACACCTAATCTTCTCTTCAACCAAACGGTAACAAAAAATATGACCTTCCGGAGACGGCAATGTAAATGCCCTAGCCTGGCCAGCCTGCAGACCAAAATTTCGCAGTTAACGCAAGACCTTGGAGTTTGAGCTAAGCTTCATTAATATCTCTAAATACAATCATACTTTTTAAAACCGGATCAGTACGTTAGCTAGTTTAGTAGGAGAAGCAGCGCTGGTTGACTTTTTTTCGGGGTTCCAGTAGCCCGTTCTCTCTCTCTAAAAAAGCATAACACCTTGCAATTTTCCAGTAACATGCAACTATGGGGCTATTCTCCAACTAATCCCTGTTCATCCTGTTCTTGACAACAGAACCTGTCTACGATGATTCATGCTTCCATTTACAAAGTTTGTTGAAGGGAAACGATTAATTAATTTATTCTAGATACAAGTGATTGAAGATCATGCCTCCAAACCGTACCTCTGACCTCTTCACAATACATTCTATCAAATGAACGGTCGAACAGTGGATATATATAATACAATTGATACGAGAAATTATATTAACCACTCTCCAATATTAATTAAAATTTAGCAAAGCAAGATTCTTTTCAAGAGATATGATAGAGCTTAGAAGGCTTCAAGCCATCGGTGACTTTGAAGTACTTCAACGTCCTCGCCCACATCAAGTTGTCGTTGAGCTGGTGCACCGCAATGGTATCCGGAATGAGGTCGTGCGCGCAGGGGTCCCCGCTCGGGTAGTTGTACATGGCCGGCTTTGTGTCAAACTTGTCCTTTGCCCGGTTTCCATCCCGGAGCCACGTCCATGTGATGAAGTCCTCCGGCCCAACCGTGTCGTTCTTGGTTATCTCCAAAGTTGAGATCCATTCCACCAAGTCCCAGGACAGCACGTACCCCATGCCTGACATGTAATGCCTGTTAGGGTCCACGCGATCGCAAGGCACTGCGCACCCGTAGTACAGATCCTCTCTTGGCATCTTCTTCAGTGACTGGGCCAATCTACCGAGCCTGAAGTAGACGTCGTCGTCCGCCTTCATGACAAAGTCGTAAGGCCGGTCGGCGTCGCCGGTGTTGTTGAACAACTTCGGAAGTGTAGAGAAGTAGGTGTAGGTCTTGCCGTCGTCCGGGTTCTCGGTGCAATTGAGGATGATGATGTCATCGTAGCGCATGATCTCGAGGGCGACGAGGACTCGTTGGTCCTCCTCGGTGAGGTTGCAGAAGACGAATCGGATGTCGATCTGGGCGGTGGTGGGTTTGGGCTGGAGGGAGTAGACGATCCGGAGGAGGTGGCGGCGCTCATAGTGGTCTGGGCGGGAGAGAATTCCAATGAAGAGCCGGAAGTCGGGCTTCGAGGCAATTGGTTCGGACAGATTGGCGAAGGTTGAGCGGTGGCAGATGGTCATGAGGGGCCGGAGGTTCAACTCTCTTGCAAAGGGGAAGAAGAGGAAGTAGAGGAAAGCCAAGAGCGCAAGAGGGAGAAGGATAAATTTTGCGGTTGTGGGAAGGGGTTTGGGGATGGGAGGCTTCATGGTGGTGGGGGGAGCTCAGATGAGCCTAGTCTTTAGAGACGGGCCCCTGAAGGAGCTGGTCGTATAAATTAAGAAGGTGAGTTCGAATGGGGTAATGGGTGCATCAAGGGAAGGGGAGATGGAAAACGTTAGGATCTTCGCCTGCAAGTTGCATGATAGCTTTTTTTAGGTCTACGGTACAAAACGTGCCTGGAGTCCTACCTCGCGAGCGTTGGGAGTAATTTGTGCATTGAGGACATGTCAGGGAAGTCAAGCTCAAGGGCGGGCACGTGACGGAAGTCAAGAAGGAAAGGGTAGGCAGCGAGAACGAGGAGATTAATTACAGTGAGAAAAAAAAAAAAAAAGAGAACCAAGGAGATTAATTGTAGAGCGGACGAAAGGGACGCAACAATAGTGCGCGGCCAGGCACGGAATTAAGAACCTGTGCACAACTACGGGGCAGCGACACACCGAGCGCATATACCAAATACCAAGATGTCGTTCGCTCAACTCCTCCTCCTTTCCCAGCGTTCAAAGAAAATATAAAAATAAAACTGAGTGGAGCTTGGGTGGGGAGGATTGCAGAAAAGGCAAACCACCACCATTGCTGTCACCATCAGTCATTGCCAGCGACACAGCACCGCGACGAACCTTCCCTTTTTTTTTTTCTTCGAGCAGGATCTTAAAGCACCTAACACCCGTGTTATAATCTCATTAGTAAGAGAAAAAATATGAAAAAAAAAATTTCCGGAAGGATGAACGAAGCTGCGGAGTAAGAAATAATCCGCCATCGCCCCGCACTACTGTAAGATCCTAGTGTTGGGTCTTGGCCAACCTGGATGATAAGTTAATCCAATATGAATCAAACTGATGTGACTAATCATCCCTTCTAACGGCACTATAACAAACTGCACAACTTTCGAGTAAGGATAATAATTTCGATCGGCTCATAGCCTAGGCTTCGGCCCAGCATCGGCTCCTGGCCTCGGCCTCGGCTTCGGTTTCAATTCCTGCTTCAATCTCAGTCATTGACGCAATTTCAATCATGAAACCAAATTTCAATGCTGAACGGACTTAAAACTAACGTGATCCACTCGCCACTTTTTACCAATATCACGAGCAGTTACAGGAACTGCACACTTGCAGATATCCGCGGAACGTATCTAACCATTCGGTGCTAATCTACGAAGCCGATCTCAACAGAAGAGAGGATCCGGGTGTTATCACGGAAGGGTAAGAGGGATCCAGAACAGGTACATAAGAGCCAACCCCTAATAGGGGAAGGGGCTCTCTCAAGCACTACTCTGATACAAAACTCCTGTGCTACGAGTCACTAACTTGAGCATCGGAGGGTCCCCGCCGAACCACCGGTCTAGGACTTTTTGCAGGCTTTCGAAAGAAGAAGAAGGTGACCTCTCCGTGTTTTTGAAGGTCCGTGGAGATCTCAGCTCACCCAATGCTCATCCCAAGTGATTTGGCAACAATAGATTGGCGCGCCAGGTAGGGGGCATGGCAGACAGACGTTTACCCTCACGCATCTGCAACCCCTCGACTTTTGCAAGAAAGACGATGGTGACGACGCGAGCTCAGGAAGCTTCCATCATCCATGCCGCAGAATGCCTCCCGCGGGCTGAACAATCAGAGGCCAACCTCCATGTTCCGTCTCTTGCACCACCGCAGGCTAGCCAGTCCGATCGGCTTGAAGTCCTGACTCATCAAGTGCAAGATCTGATGACGGTGGTGCGGGGACTACAGGAACACTGCTTTGCCGCCATGCCTTTGCCACCTCAGCCCCCTCTGCCCCATGAGGAGGGACATGGAGCCAGTCAACCTCATTGGGGCACGACTCCTCCTGAGGCCCCCCACCATTCGCTCCCTGAACCTCGCCGTCGGAGACCTCAAAGCGACGGCGACCCCTCTCCCGCCATTCTGACTGCTCCCCCAGAAGGCATGGTGAAAAGAGCCAAGACATGTGCACTCCCTGCACCGGCAATCTTCCCACCCTCATCTTCTGACTCCTCTAAAGAAGACACCAGCAGGAAGGCCGCTCGTCGGGCCGAACAACGGCTTGATGAGTATCATCAGCGATTGGAGGAGCTTAGTCGCCGGATCGCCAACCCTCACGGGACGGACTACGACCACCGTCCCCCGCTCTCTCGCCGCATCATGGAGGAGCCGGTCCCACCTCGGTTTCGTCTCCCCAGTTGGACCCGTACGATGGCACGACGATCCTTTGGACCACTTGGAGAGCTACAAGGTCCTAATGCAAGTCAGGAAGCAACGGAACTCTCTCCTGTGTGTTACCTTTCCGGCCACACTTCGGAAGGCGGCGCGTGCATGGTATTCTCGTTTGCCACCGCAGCATCAACTCTTTCAGACAACTCGAGCGATCTTTTCTGGCCCACTTTGATGCATGCTGGAAGATCTCTCGAGTGGCTGATAGCTTGTTCGCTGTCCAGCAAAGGAGCGGCGAAACTCTGAAGGACTTTGTTGTTCGTTCAAGGAGGCCGCGCTCGAAGTTTATAACTTGGAGGACTCTGTAGCCACCCTAGCCCTGAAGCGAGGACTTCGTCCTTCCAGATTTGCCTATTCCCCAGATAAGAAGCCTCCCAGCTCCTATACCGAACCATTAAGCTGGGCGCAGAAGTACATTCGCGCTGACGAAGCGACTCTTCCAGGAGGGAGGTCGACAACGGTTCTAGCAAGAAACCAATGTCCACGGAGCTTGCTGGAGGACGATCCAGGAAGTCTGAGCCTCCTCGTCGCTCAGACAACCGGCCTCAGACGCTGGTTCCCAAGGAGCATTTTACTCCTCTCCTTGCTCCAATATCTCACATCCTGTTAGAAATCGAGGACGAGCCCTACTTTCGACGTTCGCCACCTATGAAGTCAGGGATCCCCCGCAGCAAAGAGCTCTACTGTCGGTATCATAGAGACTACGATCATGACACTGAAGACTACCATCTTTTGAAGAACACCATTGAAGAACTTGTCCAGCAGGGTCACTTAGGCAAGTTCATTCGAAGAGGAAACCCCCCTGCTCCGGGTCCGTCGGCGCTTCCTGCACCTCAGATTGGCGTGGACAACATCCCGATGGAAAAAACAATAGCTATGATTTCCTGGGGGCATGAAGTAATTCAAAAAGGTAGCGGGAGGGGTTAGATTCTGTAATTCCTTTCTTTAAAAAGGACTTAAATGGGTAGTTAACAAACATGACGACAGTGTCGTCGTGTCTATGACAATAGCCAAACACCCTATAAAAAGAATTTTAGTAGACAGTGGGAGTTCCATTGACGTTTTGAGCTACGAAGCTTTTGTTCGGATGAACCTGTCTAACTCTTCCCTCGACCTGTCACCACATCCTTAATGGGTTTTACTGGATATTCTATGAAGGTCGAAGGAGAGATCACCCTCCCTGTCACAGCCGGAACTCCGCCGTGTCAAAGCACGGTTGCCATAAGCTTCCTGGTGGTCCGGGTCCCACTGGCCTATAATGCTATTTTGGGGAGGCCTGGCTTAAACCTATTGGATGCTGTTATCTCCACTAAAAGGCTACTAGTGAAGTTCCCTACCGATGAAGGGATTGGGGAGATGAAGGGAGAACAAAGCCCGTTGTCGCTCTGCTATCACTTGGCCCCCAGTCCGCAAGAGTTGAAGCTAGCCACTGCGCCCGAGCTGTTTGACCCCCGGGAGTTGGAGAAAAGGGGGAACCGGCTGAGCACCTACAAACCTTCCCGCTAGGAGAAGACCCGGCGAGAACCATCCAGCTTGGGGCATTCCTTTTGGAGGACGCACGTGATCAATTCCTTGCTTTCTTACGTGCGAACTCCGACATCTTTGCGTGGTCATCTACCGACATGCTAGGCATCCCTGAGGAGGTAATCACTCATAAACTTAACATTAGACCGGGATGCCGACCTGTTCGGCAGAAGAAGAGAAGTTTTGCCCCAGACCGACAGTAAGCCATAGACGGAGAGGTCCGCAAACTGAAAGCTGTGGGTCATATCCAAGAAGTCCATTATTCAGAGTGGCTAGCCAATGTTGCAATGGTCCGTAAGGCTAACGGAAGTTGGAGGATGTGTGTGGACTTCACTGACCTCAACAAAGCCTGCCCCAAGGACAGCTTTCCGCTGCCTCGGATTGATCAGTTGGTGGACGCTACGTTCGGACATGAAACACTAAGCTTCATGGATGCCTTCTCAGGATATAACCAAATCAAGATGGACCCAGCCGACGAGGAGGCTACTTCATTCGTGACAGAGAAGGGAGTATATTGTTACAAGGTGATGCCATTTGGACTAAAGAATGCAGGAGCCACTTACCAGAGGCTGATGAACAAAATCTTTGAAGACCAGATCGGACGCAACATGGAGGTGTAGGTGGACGACATGTTGACCAAGAGCGTCCATGTCACCGACCACGTCTCTGACTTGGCGGAAACCTTCAACAACCTCCATCGATACCATATGAGGCTAAACCCCTACAAGTGCGCCTTCGGGGTGACAGCGGGAAAGTTCCTGAGCTTCATGGTGACCCAACGCGGGATCGAAGCAAATCCTGACAAGATCCGAGCCATATTAGACATGAGGTCTCCGGTCAACAAAAAGGAGTTGCAACGTCTGACTGGAAGGGTGGTGGCCCTGAGCCATTTTTGTCCAAGTCCGTGGAAAGATGCTTGCCTTTTAAGGCACTACGTAAGGTCGACAGCTTCGAATGGACAAGGGAATGCCAAGGCTTTCGAAGGATTAAAGGAATTTCTATCTACTCCGCCACTACTATCCAAGCCAAAGGGGGGGAAGAGCTTCTTCTATACCTCGCGGCCTCTCCCGAAGCTGTAAGTTCTGTTCTCGTCCGCATGGATCCCGATGGGACGCAGAAGCCAGTGTATTATACCAGCAAAGTGCTCCACGACATGAAAGCCAGATACACGAGAGTCGAAAAGATCATCTTTGCGTTGATTGTGTCCGCTCAGCGCCTCCGACCTTATTTTCAAGCTCATCCAATCATGGTGGTCACGGACCAACCACTCAAGGCGATCCTCTCTCGTCCAGACACTTTGGGCTGACTGACGAAGTGGGCGCTCAAGCTGGGAGAGTTCGATCTGTCTTTCCGCCCTAGGTCAGCTATGAAGTCTCAAGTCCTGGCGGATTTCTTAATCGAATGCACTTGGGGCGATGAGCAACCGGAAGAGTCCCATACGAACCCCGCAAGTCCTGGAACTGAAGAGGAGGAATGGATCCTTCACGTGGATGGAGCATCAAATTCCCAAGGGAATGGAGCATGCCTTATTCTGGCTAGTCCGAACAGAGTGGTGACTGAGTACACTCTCCGATTTCTCTTCCCGGCCACCAATAATTAGGCCGAGTATGAAGCCCTACTGTCAGGGCTGAGACTAGCTTGGGAACTCGGGGTGAAATGCCTTTGAGTATTTACGGACTCCAGCTAGTCACCGCCCAAATCAGAGGGGAGTACAAGGGCGGGACCCTACCATGTCCCGTTACTTGAGCATGGTGCAGTCACAAGCCTCATCCTTAGCCCACTTCAGCGCCAGCTATATTCCTCGGAGGGAGAACGCCAGAGCTAATGCCTTATCTCGACTAGCCACCTCAATCGATGGGATTTTGGGAAGAACCTACGTGGAGCATCTGAAAGTCCCAAGCATCGAAGCAACATAGGAGACCCTACCGGTCGAGCAACAGCCTTCATGGATGGACGCTTATATCCGGTACCTGACCGACGGTGCCCTTCCTGAAGACCGACTGAGGCTAGGTTGCTCAAGAGGCGGGCCCCAAAGTTTCTGATGATGGACGGAAAGCTCTACCGAAGATCATTCTCATACCCGGTCCTCAAGTGCGTCGGTCCCATGGAAGCAGATTACATCCTGCGGAAAATCCATGAGGGCATATGCGGAAGTCATCTGGGGGGCAGAGCTCTGGCATACAAAGCCCTGCGACAAGGATACTACTGGCTAACAATGAGGGAGGATGCGTCCCGAGCTCATCAAGAGATGCGTAGTTGCCAACGCCATGCCAACATCCAACGTCAGCCGACGTCCCAGCTTATCCCTCTGACAGCACCTTGGCCCTTTGCCTAGTGGGGCATGGATATCTTGGGACCGTTCTCTTGGCTTCGGGTCAATGCAAATTCCTGCTGGTAGCTGTCGGCCACTTTACTAAATGGATCGAAGCCGATGCACTCGCCAAAATAACCGAGGGCAAAGTGAGATCCTTTTTCTGGAAATCTATAGTATGCCGGTTCGGGCTCCCGCACACCCTAGTCACTGACAACGGCCGGCAGTTCGACAACATGGCTTTTCATGGATTCTGCGCCGAGCTAGGCATCCATCAGCGGTTCACCTCTATGAGGCATCCCCAGACCAATGGCGCGGCCGAGGTCACCAACCACATTATTCTCAAGGACTTAGGGCCCGACTTGATGAATGCAAAGGGCGGTGGGTGGAAGAGCTCCCCAATGTGCTATGGGCCTATCACACAACGCCACGAGCCCCCACCGGAAGACTCCTTTCAGCTTGGTCTTCGGGTCCGAAGCTGTCATCCCTGGGAGATAGGAGTCCCAAGCCCTCGGACGGAGCTGTACAGCGAAGGGGACAACCCAAATCAATTGGGGCCGACCTCGACCTAGTAAAAGAGCTACGAGACCGAGCGCGACTCTGAATGGCGGCTTACCAAAGCGGACGGCCAAGTATTACAATGCTCACGTCCGTCCTAAGGCATTTTTACCAGAAGACCTCCTCAGGCGAGCTAAAGTTTCAAAGCCAACAGAAGGGCAAGCTAGCGCCAAGATGGGAAGGACCCTATCGAGTCACGGAGGCGCTCCACCACGGAGCATACAAAATTGAGGGGCTGGACGGGAAGCCTCTCCTCCGCACTTGGAACGCCGATAACTTACGTCAGTATTATCAATAGTTTGTTAATTTCTTTAGTTGGAACATGTCTGCTAGAGTAATATTCAGAATATTCTCTTACTAACGTGTCTTTGAGTGATCCTGCTTCTCACTTGAAGCCCGACTTCGCGTCGGCACTTGAAGCCGACTCCGATGGCATTGAAGCCCGACTTCACGTCGGTACCTGAAGCCCGACTTTGCGTCGGCACTTGAAGCCCGACTTCGCGTTGGCACCTGAAGCCCGACTCCGCGTTGGCACTTGAAGCCCAGCTCCGCGTCGGCCCTTTAAAGCCCAACCCCGCATCGGCACTTGAAGCCCGACTTTGCGTCGGCACTGAAGCCCGGCTTCGCGTCGGCACCTGAAGCCCGGCTCCGCGTCGGCACCTGAAGCTCGGCTCCGAGTCGGCCCTTTAAAGCCCAACCCCGTGTCGGCACTTGAAGCCGACTCTGCGTCAGCACCTGAAGCCCGACTTTGCGTCGGCACTTGAAGCCCGGCTCCACGACGGCACCTGAAGCCCAACTCTGCGATGGCACCTGAAGCCCGACTCCGCGTCGGCACCTTGAAGCCCGGCTTCATGTCGGCACCTGAAGCCTGACTCCGCGTCGGCACTTGAAGCCTGGCTCCGCGTCAGACCTTTAAAGCTCGACCCCGCGTCGGCACTTGAAGCCCGACTTCGCATCGGCACCTGAAGCCGACTCCGCGTCGGCACTTGGAGCCCGACTCGCGTCAGCACCTGAAGCCCGACTTCGTGTCTGCACCTGAAGCCTGACTCCGCGTCGGCACTTAAAGACCGGACTTCACGTTGGCACCTGAAGCCCAACTCCGCATCGGCACTTGAAGCCCGACTCCGCGTTGGCACTTAAAGCCCAGCTCCGCATCGGTACCCAAGCCCGACTCTGTTGGCATCTAGAGACCGACTCTGCGTCGGCACCTGAAGCCCGGCTCCGCATCGGAACTTGAATCCTGGCTCCGCGTCGGTACTTTAAAGCTCGACACCACATCAGCAGTTGAAGCCCAACTCCGCGTCGGCACTTGAAACCAACTTCGTGTCAGCAAATGACTGTGTCGGTACTCTATCTAGTTTGGCAGCATCGGCACATGAAAACTGACTCCACATCGGTATTAGAAGTTCTAGCTCCTCAAAGGACCCAACCCCATGTCAGTGTTGGCCTAGCTGTACCATAGCCTCACTCGGTCTCGTGTTGATAGCCACTCACGGATACCAAGCCCCTTAATCGACTTCATGTCGATACTACCCTCCGGTGTTTCCAGTCCATCAGCCTACGGCACAGGTCATTTGTCAAGACCATAAGGTCATACATAAGTGCGATTATTAGCTATGACTGCCTACGGCCTTGATAGCGGCCACTACGGCTTATCCATATCCTATCACTGATAATTGACTATGATGCAAATCAAATTGAGAATTGAACGATAAATTTTCATTGATAGTAAAAGTTACAAAATTGCCGACCGAGTCGACTTAGTACAGTTAGGAAAAAGAAAAAGATAATTATGTTCAGGCCGGAGCTGGACCCTCATCCTCGGGAACCTCATCTGGCTCCAACTTCTCTATTCCTTCAAGGCATTGGATTTCCTAAATTCTTCTACGGCCTCGACAACTTTCCTCTTGGCCTCGATGGCCTTCTTCTCGGCTTCGATCACCGCCGCCATTAGGTTGGCAATCTCAGCGTCTAACCGGCGGGCGATTTCGTTCGCATTTTCAGCTCTTTCTTCGGCCACACCTATTTCAATGGTAGCGGAGTGCAAATGGCTCTTCAATAAGTACATTTCCGACTCTGCTGCCTTCAACTTCTCTTCCGCCACTCTTTGCTTTTCCTCGGCCACTGAGCGTTGTCAAGCTCGTAGGCCGCCCGGCGCAGAGCTACTTCAAGTGCCTCTTCTGCTTTTTCGGCCCGTGCCAAATTCTCGAGTCGAGCAGATTCGTCTTCGGCCTTTTGCGCCCGAGCTGTCTCCGCCCGGGCCTCCTCCAGGACTACCTCGGCCCTCTGCTCTAGCCCGGACTTCTTGAATTTCCTCCCAAGACTGGTCGAGAGCGGCCTCGGCCTAGGACCAAAGGCCCTCATGGCGGTCATAGAGTTCAACGCCTGATCAAATTATTTGGTTTAGATGAAGAAACGACCCAAAAGTTTGGCAATGGAACAATACTTACCCAGAGATGTGCCACAGATGCCTCTCGAAAATATGGATGTCCCTTGATTTGAAGGAACCTCTGTAGCTCGGGCACGGAAGCCTGGGCCACTGTCTGCTCGGCCCAGCGGCTATAGCGCGTCAAGATTGACTGGAAAGAGGGATTGATGTCATCTCTTTCCGCTGACCTGGCGGCTACAGGCAAGGGGTCAGCCTCTGACTCTGCTCCCTCTGGCGCCTTAGCTGGTGGGGACGCCTCGACCGTCGCCCCTTCGGAAGATGGGGCGGCTTCTGGAGTCAGCCTTGTAGCCGAGTTGGTTGGCTCCACCTCGGGAGCTGTGGGCTATGGAGGCGGCGTTTCAGTCCCCCGCTCCGAGAAGTGCCAATCAGATCAATAGGAGATGAAGGTGGTGCTGGTGAAGACGGACGAGGTCATCCCTTTCCCCTGCCTCGCTCCGTCCTGATGCCTCTCCAGCTTCGGCCCTTTCCGCCTCGCTTCCTAGGGCCTCTTCGGGTTTGGCCCTTTCCGCCTCGTTCTCTTCTGAGGTCTTTTCGGCCTCCGTTTTCTTAACAATCTTGGAGGCCCTCTCCTCGGCAGAGGCCCCATCCTCTTGAGCCTTCCTTCTCTTCGTAGCAGCTTGTCTTATCCTGTGCAGTGATGGTGCCATGCCTGTAAACCAAAAGGCGAGGTTAGAGGGAAAGAGATGAAAGCAAAGAAATGAAGAGGTCACGCTACTCACCATCACCAGGAATAAGACCTACTAGCCAAAGATTCTCTTCGGATAGCAGTTGGTTGCAGCGGGGGACGTCGGCAGTGATCAACTGCTCGAACGCCTCTCGGTCCTTCGGAAGCACTGACAAGTTTTTGTTTAGCTCGGTGTTGGGAACCTCCCACTCGGTCCTCACCCCCTCGATTTGGGCAAAGAAAAACCTATCTTTCCAACCTTTGATGGAGGAAGGAAGATACAGTTTAAAGGATCTGGCAGGTCTAGGAGCAAAGGACCACCAACCCGACTGTTTCCTAAGGGTATAGAAGCAACGAAAGAGTGAAAGTCTAGCCTCAATCCCATGGAAATGGCATAGCTCCATGAAACCAACAAGGGTCCGGATAGAATTTGGGACTAGTTGTGCCAAAGCTAAAGAATACCAGTCTAATACATTTAATATGAAGGGGTGAATGGGGATGTGAAGACCAGCCTTGAAATAATATTCATAAAGGGCGACCCGACCTGGATAAGAAGAGGTTACTCTATCCTCAAGTAAAGGCCGGTAGAGACGAAGGTCAGTGGGGATTTGGCAGTCATGACGGAGGCAGTCCTTTCGGGGGACTGCCTCGCATGGGAAGAAGGGCTGGCGATCGCCGACGGTGCTGAACACGAGCGCATCCGGTGGCGGGGGATTTCCGGTGCAAGGCCACCACGTGGGCCGCCGCTCTTCCACAGGAGCATCCCCTGCGGAGGAGGACCAACTGAGAGGGGGAGAAGGGGAAGGCTGTGAATGGTGGGGAGAATAGGCCCGGAATCGGAAATCGAACAGGAAAGAGACGAGGAGGCCATGGGAGCAGAACTAACCTGAAGTTGGATGTCGAAAGTCAGCAATGGAGGGCTCGGTGGTGGAAGATGAACAGGCTTGAACAGTCGGTAGGAAAGACGAAAGCAGTAGAAGCGGCTCAAACCCAGGGCAACCCTCTTTTATACCCGTGTTTCAAATCATCCCGCTTGTCTCTAGTTGGCCACGCCTGTTTGCTATTGGAGACCGCTCCAGCGCCCACTCGGTGCGCAGGACACGATGGGCACCGCCTATGAAGGGACGGCGGTGACCTCACCGCAATGATGGCACCCACCTTTCCATGGTTCCATGCTCGAGGAAAATCTTGCCCAATCCCAACAACCCGAACAGACAGGATCGGCCACCAGAAGGTACTGCGGATATTAACACCCCTTTCGCTGGTAAGTACACGCTCTCTCATCTCAGGGGTGGGGGGCATCTGATGTGACTAACCACCCCTCCTGGCGGCACTATAACAAACACGTGCAGCCTTCAAAGCAAGGGTAATAATTTCGATCGGTTCCTGGCCTCGGCCTCGGCCCCAGCATCGCTTCTGGCCTCGGCCTCGCCCCAACATCGGCCCCTGGCCGAGCATCGGCTCCTGGCCTTGGCCTCGACTCCAGCATCGGCTCCTAGCCTCGGCCCGGCTCCGCTCCAATTCCTGCTCCAATCTCAGCCATTGACGCAATTCAATTATGAAGCCGAATTTCAATACTGAACGGACTTAAAACTAACGCGATCCACTCACCCACTTTTTACCAAGATCACGGGCAGTTATAGGAACTGCACACTTGCAGATATCTACGGAACGTATCTAACCATCCGGTGCTAATCTACGAAGCCATCTCAACAGAATAGATGATTCGGCTGTTATCACGAAGGGTAAGAGGGACCCAGAACAGGTACATAAGAGCCAACCCCTAACGGGAGAAGGGGCCCTCTCAAGCACTACTCTGATACAAAACTCCTATGCTACGAGTCATTAACTTGAGCATCGGAGGGTCCACGCCGGAACCACCGGTCTGGGATTTTTTGCAGGCTTTCGGAAGAAGAAGAAGGTGACATCTCCGTGTTTCTGAAGGTCCGTGAAGATCTCAGCTCACCCAACGCTCATCCCAAGTGATTTGGCAACAACACGAACCAAATTAATCAAGCCAAAGAGATGTGATTCTTAGATTGTAAACAGAGAAGATTTCATATGAGATCATCTTCCTGATACTTAAGATTTTAGGCCAGTGATTCATCCTGTCCTAATAAGTCTCCCATCTTCCTACTGCATGAATCCCATCATTGGCATCGGAGCCAAAGGGATTGATTCTTGGCTCTATCGTTCTCAATAACACACCATGGTCCTTGGCCAAGTCGCAGGAGGATCGCCTGGACACATAAGTGTACACGAGACTCACTCCATGGTTTGCTAGGATAAGTTGTTAGAAGTAAAATCTACATAAGCATATTGTATAGATTTATTGTATTAAATAACAGGATCAATGAATTACCTTTCGCTATTGAATTTATTTTATGATTTATCTTCTTCTAAGGAGAATATTAATTGAGTGCTTCCGAGCAATCGCACAATGATGATGTATACCCACGGGATTTGATCAATCGCACAATGATGATGTATGCCCACCAGATTTGCTCTTGATCAGGGACCCAATCTCTCTTGGCTTTCGTATGGTTTGTTTATATATGATATGAAAAACCTTAAGAAGGAATCTATTTATAGAGAAACTTTTAACTCCCTTCCACCGCTTACTCTCATCAAAGTAGGCATTTTTAATTTTTTAAAAGATATATAGTTATTACTTAATTAATTAATGGTTGGATATTATTAAGAGTTATCTCCAAGAGGATGGAGTTATCTGCAAGTAGTTACCGATAAAATAAAATAGAATAGGGCCATCACCAATGGGATACTACATTCTTCCACTTGATCCATATATTTTATTTCAATCCACAGTCCTTAATACTTAAAAAACCAAACACATGAATCATGGCGATAGATCCTCTATAATTAAGTAGAATCTTTCATATATTACAATGCATTCAATTCTTTTACCACTATTCTAAATGTGACAGTATAACTTAATTAATAACCCTATTTTTATTCAGAGTCCAAATTTTTTTTGTTATTTCTTAAAAGTCAAATAATAATGTGTACACCCAAATAAGAAATAAATAAATAACTTAAATAAGAGTTTCATTATAGAAGTAGTTGTCCATGCAACTAAATTACATTATGGGACTATTTCTCATTCGTATCATATAATTCATAAAATTATTAATTGGCATGCTTTTAGTTAAAGGATCAACTATCATCAATTCAGCACTAGCGTGTTCTATAACCACTTTGTTTTCTTTAATACATTCTCTTATGGCTAAATACTTAATGTCGATGTGCTTACTTCGACCATCACTCTTGTAATTTTTAGCCAAAAATACATCAATTAAATTATCACGGTACAATTTAAATAGCCTAGCAATAGAATCAATAATTCTAAGCCCTAAGATGAAACTCTTCAACCATGTATCGCATGATATAGCCTCAGAATAGGCAATGAACTCTGCTTCCATAGTAGAGGTAACAGTCAAAGTCTGCTTTGTACTCCTCCATGATATGGCTCCATCAGCTAACATAAATATAAATCCTATTGATTTTTGAGAATCAATACAGCCAGCAAAGTCCGAATCTGAGTAACCCTCACCTTCAAATGATCAATCGTCTATACATGAGCATGTAGTCCTTGGTCCCTTGATGATACCTCATAACCTTTTTAGCAGCTCTCCAATGGTTTAAATCTGGAATACTCTGATAACTTTTAAACATTCCTACTGCAAATGCAATGTCAGGTCTGTGCAAACCTGAGCATACATTAGGCTTCTAACAACTGAAGCATTTTCGTTCAAGTTCATTTTTACGATACTAGTTAGTTCATATTGAACTTATCATCCTTTACTATGGGTGTAACACTTGGTAAACAATCTTTCATCTAAAATATCTTCAAGACTTTATTGATAAGTTTCTTGAGATAATCTTAAAATGCCTCGAGATCTTTTTCCTATGGATCTTAATGCTAATGACATAAGATGCCTCACTCATATCTTTCATATCAAAATTCTTGGAGAGAAATTGTTTCATCTTATGCAGCAACCCTTTTATCATTAGTTTCAAGTAGAATGTCATCCACATTAGAACTAAGAAATAAATTTTGCTCCCATTAATCTTCTGGCATATACATTGATCCATAATGTTCTCTACAAAATCAAAGGAAGATATCACATAATGAAATTTTAAATACTACTGATGTAAGGGTTGTTTCAATTCATATATGGATTTTTTAAGTTTGCAAATCAAATGCTCACCATCACTAAAGGAGAATCCTTCAGGCTATTTTATATAAACTTCTTCCTCTACATCTTCGTTAAGGAATGCAGTTTTCACATCCATTTAATATAACTCAAAATCAAAATGAGCTACCAATACCATAATTATTCAGAGAGAATCCTTCTTGGATATAGAAGAAAATGTTTTCATATAGTTAATTCCTTCTCTCTGAGTAAACCTTTTAGCAACGAACCTTGCTCTATGTCTCTCAATGTTGCCTTGCGAGTCTTTTTTATGTTTTAAAGACCCATTTACATCTAATAGCTTTTACACCATCAAGCAGATCTCAGACTCAATTAGAGGCCATAGAATCCATCTCATCCTTCATAATATACCACAAGTTTGATTCCTTAAAACTTATGGCTTATAAAAATATTTCAGGATCATTTTTGGCTTCAATGTTTCTTTTGAGTAGCTAAATATGCACTTTCTCTTATTTCTACAATCAGTCTCTGTTCCTCTTGAACACACATGGTCAGAAGCTCATTAATAGACCATTTATCCTTATGTGTATTATAGGATATTTTAAAGGGACTATACTGCTGTGAGAGTAAATTCAGAATAAAGTGCACTGAGAAAGATTCTGACATCTTAACCTATAGGGATTTTAGCTAAGCCACAATGTCCCTCATCTTCATGATGTGCTCATGCATACCTCCAATAGTAGTGAGCTTCATTGATGATAACTTTTTCATTAGGGTGCTGGCCAATAACTTATTTGAAGACTCAAACTATACATCAACGGCCTTCAGAAATTCCTTGACATTTTTGAACTCAACAATTGAACCACATATACTAGCAAAAATCTTAATACGTATGAACATCATACTGAGGCGATTAGATTGCTCTCATCATTCATACACAACAATCTCAGCCTGAGTGCTAGTAGGTGCAACTAAATATGATTCATCCTTCCTGATAACATAGTTGATATCCATGCATCCTAACTGAAAGAGAATTCTTTCCTTCCATACTTTGTAATTATCACTACTTAAATCAGAAACATCACATTTTATATCAGAAATATTCATAGATAAAATTGCTGCATAAAATAAATAATTATGTTCATGTAATTGAATATGAGGCAAACAACTTAATATCATGTCTTACCAATATAAGCATGCAACAATATAAATCAATAACATATAATAACTACCTATGGGCTAAGTTATTATACTTAAATAGATTCATTAACTTAATAATGCGATTAATAAATTATATTCATTTCTTAATTCTTATAGATAATTAAGAAAATAATTTATTATCCCATCTTAATTAATTATATAAATGTAATAAAATTTCTATGAGATAGAATTTGTTACATTAAACATAATTAATTATTATTAATGTTATTTAACTTTATGTAATATTTGCAATTCAATATATAACTTTGATTAATTAAAAATATTGTGGCTAGCCATTAATTAGTCAAAATCATATTGATATTAACCAATTTATAAAGTAAGGTATTAGGCAGTGATATTAATTAATACAGTATTTTCAAATCAAGATATGAATCAATCGAATTGGCCAGGCCACTTGAAAAGAGGTGGGTCTTGTTGCTTTCCTTAGATGCCAATTTAATTGATTAGATCAATCAACGGAACCAATTAAAAATCATAATCTTTTTACCTTCCATAACTACTTTTTTTAGACACCAATTGATCAATCAAACATTAAAAGAATTTGTATTATGATTTTTCACACTAATACTAAATATAATTTTGTCTCAAGCATAGCATATAAAATTTAATATGCATATAGAAGCAATAGCATACAAAGCATCTATTTAATGTAATTTCAAAATCATTATCTTAAGAAAAAAAATTATCAATTAAACAGATCTGGTCATAGCTTATTATTTTCTTGGGCTAATCTAGACAAAACTCCGTAGGCATAGAGGCTCAGGAGGCATGTTTTAATGTCAAAAAAAAAAAAATTAAACTTAAGAAATATATAATAAAATAAATCATATCATATGATATAATAAAATAAATAATTGAATAAATAATGTGCTAATTTGAATTTGAATTTCTTACCCCTTTTAAAAAGCTTTCTCTTTCATGCGTTCTCTTTCATGTACGACATCGGAAGACCTCATGGCACATGATGCGCGATCCAAGAATGAAGACCATCGCGCGTCCATCCTCACCACGAGAACCAAATCCCTCCAAGAAAATGGCTCATTCATCCACCGAGCCAAAAGAGATTTTTTTATTAACGGTGGAAGCTAGGATTTGAACCTAAGGCGTCAGCCTAAGCCACCAACCAACCACACCACCGTCCCTTTTTCTCTTCTTCTTATTATTTAATCGTACCCAGGAGTAGAAAAGGGCCTAAGCGTGACGGAGAGAACCTTAGGATGGGTGCATATTTCATGGCACAGATATCGCTGGCGGTTCTCTTTAACAAAAATATTTTTTACAATAAAACTAAATGCTAGGAGTGTGCCAGATCTAATGCCCTCTCTAGTAGTCACGAATAGCCTTTTTGGCGATCTATTAACTCTCTCGATACATAAATAGTTGGATCAAACGCACTAAGATACTATCAGTAGCCTTCCTTAGTGGTGTGTTCCTAATATCCCTACAACATGCCCATTGGATCAAATAGTACAGGGTCTATTGGATCAAATAGTACAGGATACTATCAGTAGCCTCCTCTTTTGGACTACCTCCTTTTGGACTACCCTAAATAAGAGAAATATAGACCAAAAATGCCTTGCCCCTTTACGGCCACGATGCACTGATTTTCTTTATCACACAATTAATAGAATGAGATAATAATTGTTGCTATGGAAGATTTAATTAGATCTCAAAATAATGGAAATACTCGCAATAAAACAAGACAGAGGTATTGAAGCTCTGATACCAACAGTTAGAAGTAAAATCTATACATGAATATTGTATAGATTTATTGCATTAAATAATAGAATCGATGAATTATCTTTCGTCATTGAATTTGTTTTGTGAACTACCTTCTTCTGAGGAGGATCTTGATGATGTATGCCCTCAGAATTTGCTCTTGATCGGTCTTTCTTTAGCTATCATATATTTTTTATATAAAAAAACCTTCAGAAGGATCTCTATTTATAGAAAAACTTTTTAACTCCCTTTCATCATCTACTTCCATTAAAGTAGGCATTTTTAATTTTTCAAAAGAGATATAGTTATCACTTAATTAAGTAGTAGATGGATATTGTTGAGAGTTATCTCCAAAAGAATAAATAAAATAAAATAAAATAGAATCATCACCAATGAGATACTACATAAATACTTCATCAGATACATCCTTACGTCCATGGAGAGAGGCAATGAGGTAGAGGAAGTTGAGGGCGGCAGCAATGCCCTTCATACTGAGCCCTGCCATGTTGTAAGCCAGTGCGGCCATCTCTAACGTCAGGAAGTCTCAAGCCACATACGCTATGGCAAGGGGAAGATTGGCGGCGTCCATTCCCTTATCAACCTTGGAGGGTTAGCCCAACCTCAACTATTTTGCAATAGTCTGCCAGACATTGTCATCTCAACCTCATGCCTGCATCTGTGCCCTGCCTTTGGACTTCACCAAAGGTGACTATGGGTGCATCACGGTAGAGCATGGAGCACTTCCTGGAATTTATCACTAAACCTAACATCTTCGACCATCGATGAAGAGGGAGGGAGCGGTGCTGAGTCGTCAACCATCGGCTACACCCTTTTTTTGGAGCCGCTAAAGCCATCAAATCAATGGCCATAGAGGGTGATGTGGCTGGTAGAAGCCACATGTGAGTTGACGGCCAAAATTACATGATGGCAGAAGTTACTGGAGAAGTCAACGGTCCCTAGGCGGCCCCGAGGCAGCTCCTATTTGGCCCTAGCAAAGGCGGCTTCTAGGCGGGCCCAGCAAGGGCAGCTCCTATGCGGCACCAGTAAGAGCGGTCACTAGACGGTCCCGAGGCGGTCCCTAGGTGGCCCCCGAGGCGGTCCCTAGGCAGCCCCGAAATGGCTTTTTGGCGACCCCAGCAAGAACGGTCCTTAGGTGGCTCCTAGGCAGCCCTGAGTGGTCCCTAGGCAGCCTCGAGGCGGCTTCTAGGTGGCCCCAGCGAGAGCGGTCCCTAGCAGTCCCGAGATGGCTCCTAATCAACCCCATGTATACGGAGGTTTCCTCACTGGCCTTGGGCCCTGAGCGGCTATGGTTTTGTCTTATCTTCAAGACTCATTTTGACCTCTTAAGCAAGCCTTTGCCTCGAACAAAGCCGGGCCCACTAAACATCCTTAATCCATATTAGTCCAAAAAAATAGGAACCGTCAGTTCCAGTATAAGCCCCAAAAGTCATGGCCTGTCAGGCAATATTAATGACTCTGACTAGGTGAGGCCCCAAAAGTCATAATCCATCAGACAGCATTAATAACCTGATCATATGAAGTCCCAAAGGTCATAATCTATTATGAAGCTACAAATCTCCAAATCAACAAGATCCAAAAAGTCATCAAGAAGATTTAATGACTTGGCCAGATAAGCCTAGAAAGGTGATCATTTGCCATGAAGTACCAATCACCAAAAATAAGGGGTGAACTCAATCCCACTGATTCTGACATTCTATCGTCAAAAGTCATAACTCATCATAAGATTTCAATCTTATCGAGCAAGCGACACAGACTCAAAAGGTCAATATGAATAGAAAGGACCCCAGACTAAGGTATGAACTCTCAAGCAAACACTTAGAAAAGAAGGAGGTGGAGTTATCTACCTTTCAAACTCTCTCTCTCATCTAAGCTTCAACAAGCTCATGATTGTGATCTCGATCATTAACTTGAGCATCGGAGGGTCCCCACCAAAATATCTGGTATCCGGGACTTCTTGCAGATTCTGGCCGAAGTCAAAATTCTTCAGCAAAAAGATAGTGCATCCACTAACGCTCAAGGACATTAGCTCAAAGTGATCGAGCATCTTCAGATTGACACGCCAGGTAGGAGGATGGGCACGACATTGAGGAAAGGATTACTCTGCGTCCCTGAGTTGCAAGTTTACCCTCTCCTAAGCAACGATGGATGCAATGCATATTCAGAAGGTTTCTTCCAGTCCCACTGGGGGCAACCTCATCATGTCGAGGCATCAGAGGCCAACTTTTCTAATTCTTCATCACCGCTGATCTCAGCTACCCCACAAGAGGAATTGGCTAACCTCACTCAACAAATCCAAGCTCTTATTGGTAGTTCGCGAGTTGCAGAACAACGACTAGCAGTGTTCAATGGCAATCCGAACCTTCTGCACCACCTACAACCGCCGCATCGGCTAGTCAATAATCTACTTATAGAAGACCCTCTCCGGAGGAGCGTTGCCATCATCAAGCCCCATCCAGGCCTCATCATCATAAAACCTCCAAGAGGTCGCGGTCTTCCGTCATCACTTCGACAACCCCTCTCTCAAGCGACGGTGGGGGAAGGAGACTAGAGGCACGTATCATCATCAGCATCATTATTCCCCCTCCTCATCGTCTGAATCGGTGAGCGAGGACCTCAATGGCTAGATAGAGAGGCACTTCGAGGAGCAAGACCGACGTTTGGAGGAGCTTAGCCAGAAGCTCAATAACCAACCAGGGATGGACTACGATACTCGTCCCCCCCTCACTCGCGGATTATGGAAGAACCTATACCTCACATATTTCGTCTTCCCCAGTTGGATTCTTATGACTGTCCTATGGATTCGTTGGATGACTTAGAGAGTTATAAATCTCTCATGCAAGTCCAGGGGGACTGATGCCCTCCTATGCATTATTTTTTTTGTTACTCTTCGAAAAGCTATGCTCGCCTGGTATTCTCGTCTACTTTCGCCCAACATCGACTCCTTATGATAGTTGGAGAAAGCCTTTCTAGCACAATTTAATGCCTGTCGAAAGATCCCTTGGATGGCTAACAGTTTATTCTCCATTCAACAGAAGGAAGAAGAATTATTAAAAAACTTTATAGCCTGATTCAAGACAGCAGCCCTCGAGGTGTATCACCTTGATGATGTCGTGGCCACCTGACCTTGAAGTGAGGACTCCGCCACTCTTGCTTCACTTATTCATTAAACAAGAAGCATCCCGATTCGTACGATGAGCTTTTGAATTGAGCACATAAATATATTCATGTCGATGAAGCTGACTTCACTCGAAGGAATGCTGAAAGGGGGGCTAGCAAGAAATCGGTTCGTGAAGAGCCGACCAAGCCTCCTCTTAAGAAGTCTGACCCTTCATGCCAACCAGAAAATCGGCACCGAAACTTAGCCTCTAAAGAAGAAAATTTTACCTCTCCTCGCCCCTAGATCTCATATTCTTATGTTGATCGAAAGTGAACCTTATCTTCAGCGTCCTTCCTCATTGAGACCCAATGCCACTCGCAACAGGAGTCGCTATTGTCGGTTCCATAGAGATTACGGCTATAATACTAAAAATATCATAGTCTAAAGTATGTTATTGAAGAGCTCATTCAAAGTGGTTATATGGGAAAGTTTCCAGATGGAAGGACCTCTGCCATCCCAGCTCTAATGGGGCCCCACCTGTTCAGGCCAACATTAACAACACTTCAATGGAGCGAACGATTGGTATGCTTTCATGGGGAACGACTTCATCTTCAAAGAAACCAAGGGGGGACGAGGGAATAGAGAATGCAATCCTCTTTTTTGAAGGAGAGTTAGCAGGGAGAGGCAATTTGAATGATGACGGCGTAATCGTCTCCATGACAATCGCTAAGCATCCTGTAAAAAGAATACTTGTAGATAGTGGGAGTTCAGCAGACATACTTACTTATGATGCTTTTGTTCGGATGATTTATCTTTTGACTCCTTGCAATCGGTGACCACTCCTCTAGTTTCTTCACAGGAGACTCAGAAAGGGTCGAGGGTGAAATTACCTTGTCAGTCATGGCATGATCGCCATCGTGTCAAAGCACGGTCCTAATGAGGTTCCTTGTGGCTTGAGTGCCTTTGACATATAACGCTATACTCGGCCGACCTGATCTGAATCTCTTGGATATGGTGATATCCACCAGGTGCCTGCTCGTGAGGTTCCCTACAGTGGAGGGATCGACGAGATGCACAGAGAGCAAAATCCTATGTAGTTATGTTACCATCTGGCTCTCATCCCTCAGGAAATGATGACTTTGCCAACTTCAATGTTGCTCGACCCCAGAGAATCTGAAAGAAGAGGAGAGTTAGCCGAGCGCTTACTAACCTACCCATTGGGGGATGACCCTGCAAAGATTATGCAAATCGATGAGCTTCTCCCCTTAGAGATGAAGAATTAGCTCCTCACTTTCTTGTGAGCGAACTCAGATGTCTTCGCATGGCCAGCGTCTGACATGCCGGGCATTCCTTCAGAGTAATTACTCATCAGCTCCATATTGATCTGAAGTACCGACCTGTCCATCAGAAGAAGAGAAGTTTTGCTTTGAGCGGCAAAGAGCCATAGATGAGGAGATTGATAAACTGCTTGCTGCTGGCCACATTCGAAAAGCTCAATACCCGGATTAGTTAGCCAATGTGGTCATGGTCCAAAAAGCGAACGGAAGCTGGTGCATCTACATCGACTTCACCGATCTCAATAAGATGTGCCCCAAGGATAGCTTTTCTTTGCCATGGATTAACCAATTGGTGGACTCTACCTCTAGCCATGAGCTTCTCAATTTTATGGATGCTTCTTTGGGTATATCAAATAAGGATGGATCCAACAGATAAAGAAAACATCTCTTTTATCACTGAAAATGGCATCTACTGCTATAAGGTGATGCCCTTCAGGCTAAAGAATACAGGGCCACTTATCAGAGATTGATGAATAAGATCTTTAAATATCAGATTGGGTGCAATATGGAGGTATATATGGATGACATGCTGACTAAGAGAACCTATAGTGCCAACCATGTCATCGATTTAGAAGAGACATTCAATAACCTCCAACGTCATCAGATAAAGCTCAACCCTCGTAAATGTGCATTCGGTGTCATCGTTGAAAAATTTCTGGGTTTCCTAGTAACCCAGCGGGGGATTAAGGCCAATCCGAAGAAGATTCAAGTCATTCTTAATATGAGACAACTCATCAATAAGAGAAAAGTGCAATGCCTCACCGAAAGAATAGCCAGTCTGAGCCGATTCCTGTCTAAATCGGTCGAGAGGGGCTTGCCTTTCTTTAAAGCTCTGCGCAAGACCGATGACTTTGAATGGACGGAGAGCTGCCAGACATCCTTTGAGGAGTTGAAGGAGTTCTTATTTACACCGCCGTTATTGTCGAAGCCTGAGAAAGAAGAAAGGCTCTTCCTCTATCTTGCTGCTTCTCTGGAGGTAATAAGTTCTATACTGGTGCTACTCGACTCCGATGGAATGCAGAGGCCTGTTTATTATACTAGCAAGGTGCTCCATGATACGAAGGTCAGGTACTCCAGAACTAAAAAAAATTATCTTTGCTCTAATCATCTCTGCCCAATGTCTCTGACCGTATTTCCAAGCCCATCCAATTATGGTGCTCACGGACCAACCTCTTAGGGCAATCTTGGCTCGCTCTGACACCTCTGGTTGCTTGGCTAAATAGACCATTAAATTAGAAGAGTTCGATCTTTCATTTCAGTCCCGCTCTGCTCTAAAGTCCCAGGTATTGGCTGACTTCCTGGTAGAGTGTACCTGGATAGAGGAGCAATCCGAAGATCCCCCTATGAAGTCCCCAAACTCTGGGGAGGACGCGGCGGGATGGCTGGATCCTTCATATTGATGGTGCCTCTAATAGGTAGAGCTGGTCTCATTCTGACAAGTTCGGAGGGTGTCATATTGGAGTACGCCCTTCGATTCCTTTTTAAAGCCATAAATAACCAAACTGAGTATAAGGCCTTATTGGCCAGAATTAATCTTGCCCTAGAGCTCGAGGTGAAGCGTCTCATGGCCTTCACTGATTCTCAGCTCATCTCTGGACATATTATTGAAAATACAAGACTCGAGACCCTATTATGTCTCAATATCTAAATAAGGTTAAGTCATGATCTCTTTATTGGCCTACTTCACCATTAGCTATATTTCCAGATGTGAGAATGCCAGAGCCGATATTTTGTTGCGGCTGGCCACCTTGGCGGATGACAGTTTGGAAAGAACATATGTCGCCAAGCATCTATGCAGCGGAGGAGATCCTATCGGTCATGCCAGAATTGATGTGGATGGATGCTTATATTAAATACCTTACTGATGGTACTCTCCCTGCGGATCCCGTAGAGGCCAGGCTGCTTGGGATTGATAGAATGGAGGGGAGGGAAAGGAAATCAATGAAAAAGGTCATAAATTATTTTGTCCGAAGGAAGTTAAAAGAAAAAAAATAATATGAGTAATTGGTTCCTTTTATTTATTTTTTTTGATAAAAAAAATTTATTAACTTTAAAATTAAAAATAACGTGAAAAAAAACATTTAAGTTTTTTTTAAAAAATAAAAATATCTCTTTTTTTTGCCCTAACAAGATGAGCTCATTTTTTCTACGATGAGTTTTTTCTTTTCTTTTCTTTTATCCATAATTGATATTATCTTTCTTTTTTTTTCATCCTCTTCAAACAAGAAAAGAAGAACAATCATTCCTTCCCCTTTCTTTTTCTTCCATCCCTTTCCTTTTTTTTACTCTCTTCTTTCTTTCCTTCAAAGATTCAAACAAAGCCTAAGTTTCTTCGCGGATGACAACGCAAATTGCATATCGCTAAATTATGGTGAGGAGTGGCATCACTAAATGTGTCCCAAAATTTATCCTCTCAGTGTTGCTAATTTTATAATATTTATTGCCATTTTATGATCATTTTTTTGTACATTATTAATTTGCATCGTTAAACTATTGAAATTTTATATATATATTATTTATAAAAATATTTAAAATAATTTTACACGTAAATTTGCTTATAAGCGTATAAAATTTTATTTTTATAGAAAAAGACTAATGATGTGTTTTTTTATAAAAAACTGACTTTTCTGTATTTACAGTTTTAAATTTTTGCAACGCAAATCTTCTTCTTTCTATTTTCATAGAAAAAAATATTCTCTTAATATTTTTTTAAAAATTCATAAAAGATTATAGAAAAATTTGACTGGCATGTTTCTTATACTATTTTTCTTCTAAATTCATGTAAATTATAAAGTTCATGCACACTACAACAACAATGATTGTTGATTATTGCTTAAAAATGATCTAAGATCCTGACTATGATAGTATGTGTATCTTGTATTATGACTACACTGATTACAAAATGCATCCACATCACACTAAACGTAAACATTTCAATGTATACTTAATGAAAAATATATGATGCCATATAGCAGAGGCCTCAAGGTTCAATGAAACATAAGGGCCAATGTTCTTTTAAACCAATAATTATTTAAAAAAATTCTTTCCAATTAATGGACCATTGTGAAAAACATTTAAGTTAGCAGAGGAACATGATATTTAGAATAGGTATATGAGCTTTCTAAATCTTCCGGGCACAAAGTATATGAGCTTTCATACTAGTAAGAGAGAACCAAAAGTTAAGTGGCGTTCCTAGTTTGAGTGTTGAATGATTGATATCTCTGTGAAAGTTCTTAAGTTGGTAGGACCTAAGAAGTTCTCACCTAGAACTAAAATTTTGTGCAAATAAACTATATTATGGTACTTGGATATTTGTTCATAGGAAATGATTTGAAGCATAGTGATTGTTATATCTTATATTTAATTACTATTAAGTTGGTTCAATTTTTCTGCAAAATAATTGTTTTATGTTAATATTGACCTTGTGATTTTATGCCAATGATGGATTAATTCTCATGGCATCTGCATCTAAGAGTATAGTAGCTGAACTTAACAAGCATAAGAAATTGAAAGGTGGCAATTAAATATTTGTTGCCATAAAGTTTAATACATCTTTGAGGAACAGAGCCTAAAAATCCTAAACTATATGATGACAATTTCTAAGTTCGAAGAAGAGATCTCAAAATAATCGGGCTTAGGAAAGAAAAAATAGTATAACTTGCATTATGTTTTTAAGCAATATGCAAGACGGTCTCCTATATGAGTTCGAAAAATCTCTGATTGCTTAGGAGATGTGAGCAACCCTAAAAGCTAAATATGGGCATACCTAATGGAGATGTCAAATATGATCAAAGAATTGAAATTAACAAGTTTCATCACTAATAAATAACAAATGCAAATGGGTATACAATCCTTTTACCAATGGTTGAAAGCATATGAGGATCAATATGGTGCATAATGAAAATATTAAAACTTTTAATGATATTATGCATCATTTAGTACTAAAAGATAAGCATATTAAGGTGCTAGATTCTCAATATATATATATATATATATATATATATATATATATATATATATATAGAAATTAGCCCATGCAGAGCATTTGGCTTTAAATGTCAAAGGTAGTGGTCGCTCTCAAACAAGGAAAAGAGTATCGGATCAATATTCAAGCTAAGATCCTTTTGTGCAAAAGGGACAAGCACGGATGCACAAAAAGCACAACGTTAGAATGACTTGCTACAATAATGAGTGAATGGGCTACCTTACTTGTGAATGCATTAAGCCAAAGTAGACTCGGAAGCAATAGATTATATAGATAAAGACAAGGGAGTGTTTGTGAAGTACCAACAAATATCACCTGAAACAAGATAAATATAAAGGAATTAACTCAAAGGTTGAAGTCAATGATATTAGCACTTGCAAATTGAAGTTGCATGGTTGTCAAACTATATTCTTGTATGATGTCCTATATGGACCAAAAATCTGATGACATTTAGTCTCCATACTAGTCCTTCTGGGCCTTGACTTTAAAATTAACTTTCATGGTAATTATGATCATATTCATGAACAAACTATTATGATTTCATTGGTATTATGAATAGTTTTATCATTCTTAATATTGATTACGATCTTATTACTTATTATGATGATGGTTGTTTTTTATTAGTTATATCTTCTAGTAACATGGGTGTTGATGCAAATTTTTAGCATGCTAAACTAGTTCACATTGGGCAAAATCTATTAACTAGAGAAGGGTTGTTAAGCCCAGTTGCTAAAACTAGACCTATCCACTTGTGAATATTATTTGGCAAAAAATAAAACCCAAAAACAATTTAGTAATTTAGTAAAGGAACTAAAGCAACAACTCCATTACAATTGGTTCAATCATATATATATATATATATGGCCTAATGAATGTGAGGGCAAGGCATGAAGCATCATATTTCATCGTTTTATAGATAATTTTATGCATTTTCATCATGTCTATCTAACCTCCCATAAATCAAAAGTATTGGATTACTTTAGATTATTTTTAAGTTTAATAAAGAATCAATTAAACAAAAGAATGAAAAATTCAGAGTAGTTTAAAGAGCTCTATAATAGCTAGGCAACTGAAAATTTTTAAAACTTAGCAACAAAATAGAGTTGCAAAGAGAATAAACAGAATCTTATTGGAAATGGTTAGGTCCATGATCACACATGCTAACCTACTAATATCTTATTATGAGAATATTTTATTTGACTGTTGCCTATGTACTTAACCAAGTGCCCTCAAAGTTAGTTACTTCCATGTTATATGAATTGTGGACATGCAAAAAGCCTGATTTTAGCAATTTATGACCTTTAAGGTGAGCTGCCTATATTCATGACCCTTTTCTTAAGTTTAGGAAATTAGGTCTAAAAGAAAAAAATATATCTTTATAACATTCCCTAAATACTCTAAAGTGTATGTGTTCATAAGTGATTAGATAGGTGGAAGCATGACTAAGTTCAAACCAAAGAATGCCACATTTTTTAAGAAAATGATTATCTTAGTAATAATGAGATTGACAAGCATGTTCATCCATATAAGGTAGATGATCGTACTAACAACAACACTCTTTAAGTTATAGGTAATGAAGAATTGCCTCAACATCATGAACCAAGTGGAAGTGCCACCCCATTCATTAAACTAGTTCTACAATACTAGATTCCATAGAAGCATTCATAAAAGTATACCTCATTGTTTCATTTTGAAATTGAGAGGAAAGCATTTATGATTACTCTACAAAATGTTGATGAGCCTAAATCATGCCCTACTAAGGATGATTGGAAAAAAGCAATGGAAGAACATATTTAGTCAATGAAATCAGGCCATATCTATGATTTGGTTGATCTCCCATCTAGGCATAAAATTATTAGGAATAAATGAGTTTTCAAGATTAAGTGCATAGCATATAAGACAATTGAACAATATAAGGTTCACATTATGGTAAAGGACTATACCCAATAGAAAAGTGTAAACTATGAGGAAACCTTTTCTTCAGTAGTGAGGTTTATCTCTATTCACCTAATCCTAACAATTATAACTCATCTGGATTTAGAGCTACATCAGATAGATGTTAAATAACAATTTTCAATAAAGAATTGGATGAAGAAATCTATATGGAACAACTAGTAAATTTCATAGTGAATGGCTAAGAGCAAATAGCTTACAAGCTTTAAAAATCAATATATGACCTAAAACAATCATTCATATAATGGTATTTGAGATTTCATGATGCTATAACTTCTTATGAGTTAATGATGATTGATAAAGACCATTGTACATATGTTAAGAGTTGAAAAAATAATTTTGCAATACTATCCCTTTGTATTAATGATATTTTGTTATTTGCAAATAGTGAGTTTGTAGCTGCCATTCAAGAATGATTGTTCTTGAATTTTGAAATGAAAGATATGGGTGAGACAACTTATATACTCGGAGTTAAAATTCTAAGAGATTACTTAAAGAAAACCTTTGTTCTATCTAAGAGGTATCTATCTAGAAAATCCTTGAACAACTAAATGTGCATAATTGCAAATTGGTACTCCTATTATAAAGGGTGAAGGGTTAAGCTTGAAGTTGTATAAAAAGACTCAAGTAAATGATAAGAGTTTCTTATTCCAATGCCATTGGAAGCTCGATATATGCTATGAAGTATACTAGGCCTAATATTTCCTATGTTGGGAGATGATGAGTTGGTGTCAATCAAAGCTATGACCAAAGCATTTGAAAGCAATCAAAAGGATCATGTATATCTAAAAAGCATTGTAAACCATTCTTTTTTTTTTAAGGGAAGTGATTGCATTCAAGTGGTTATTCTATTACCGATTGGGGTAAAGATTTGGATGAGTGTAAATCGACTTTAAAATATATATTCTAGCTAAATAATGGCATCATTTCCTAAAGCAGGAAGAAGCAATCCTATATAACCTTGTCTATAATGGAGGTTGAGTTTATAGCATCCTTAGCAATGCAAGAGGTTGTTTGGCTTAAAAGTCAATAGATTCCTATATCATTTCGAAGTTTTGATTGAGGATTTGAAATCAATGATAATATATTATGACAATTAGGTAGCTATTGCCTATACAAAGGCATACTAAGTATAATTTTATGAAATACATAATAGTGCGAAAGGATATGATTTTGAAGTACAATTTTATGCATTGAATGATTGTTGACCATTTACCAAACCTATCTATAGAGATGTATACATATTATATATTAGACCTTTGAAATTGCATAAATTATAAAATGTTGTGTGGCTAAACTATAGAGGCTTTTATATACTAAAAATGCAAAGGAAACTAGCATGGGTATATCATGTAGACATTATGAAAAGTTTATTGTACAAGTCGATCACTAGCTTTCTTACATAAGTAATCACCTCTAATTCTTAGTGGGCAGTCAAAGATGGGACCATTTAAAGTTATGGCATTACGAGAGTATGCATAACTTAACTAATATGTCACCTTGATGGATGATCAAAATGAGGCTTTGATGACATATTAATTTAAAAATTGATATGGATATCCCACTATCCATATGATTTGTATAAAGCCAAAAGTAAGATCACAATTGGTGCTAAAGGATAACGAGCACCTAAATGACTTAGGTTACGTGCCAGATAGATACTGAACTAACATTTGCATGGTGTGCAATTATAGTAAGGCATATGGTTCATAAGGAAGAAATCATACTGTAGCACATGATTCATATCTTATATGCTAGAGCAATCTATAAAAGGGAAGTGAATGAATAGATCCTTGCTACCTCATTGTGTGCACCCTTTGAGGCAAAATATAACCTGGCCTCATGTGGTGCCCCAAGTAACCTTGTTTGCATCATAAAAGAGTGGATCATTAACTACTACTTTAACATAATGCTAACGGATCACGATTGATTCTCTCTTATGGGATTTATCTAGAAAAGTTGTTGGTTTATTTCTAATATATAACAGTAAAGAAAAGATCATTATGTTTATATTTAACTCATATATTCATTGATCAACCAATTATGTCACCCTAATAGGGGATTTGACATAATTGTGAGTACATGATGAGATGGAAAAGTCTATAGCTATGTTAAGAGGAACAAGGAATACTTAGATTGATGTAACAAATGGATTTAAGGCTCAATGTGTTATTTCTAATAGGTGCATGGTACAAAGCTTCCAAACTTTCTACTCTTAAAGGTATTGAAGTACTCGCAAGTCGCAAGGGCCATTTATCAGTATGAATATCTTTTGAAAATGAATATTGGATGAGGACAACTTAAAGGAAAGCATTATGTTCATTATTTATGAGTGAAAGATATTGGATATTGATTAGACACCCATGATAGGCTAGCCCAATCTGGATCCAAACTTTTTGAATTAAACCTAAAAGAGTTACAGGGTTGGTTTTTAGAACCATCAAAACCATTTCACAACACTGCCATTCTCGCTTCCATTCCGAAAGCATGCGTTCACAAACAAGGGTGAGGGGGAACGAGAATAAGGGCATGGAAAAAAAAAATTTATAACATTCTTCTTTTGTCATCCTTATTTAAATTGAATTCCAATAGAGTGCGGTTTTGGTGCTATGGATAGAGAGATTTTTCATTTGTGATGATCTTTCGATCAGCAATGTTTCTTAAGAACTTCAAGCCAGTGATTCACCTCATCTTGATAAATCTTTTGTAGTCATGATGTGCAAATCCCATCAACTCATGTGACTAATGACGAGAAGGAAGGGTGCCCTTAAAATTAATGCATTAGTTCTGGACCTTCTCTCTTCACAATGGCACGCCGCGAAGTGAAAGATTTCCTCCGCGAGCTTTTCTTTTAAAAAAATAAAATAAAAACAAAACGTATGGGAGGGGAGGGCTTCCCTCTTGCCGTTGAGGCAGGGAACTTCTTTCACGTGCATCTGAGCTGGACACCGTTCATCCTGCCAACCCCGATAGATGCGAGAAACCGCTCACAAGTGACCGCTCAAACTCTCATTTTCTGGGCATCGAGTGTTCAAAGATTTGCGGGAAACTGGCAACAAATTTAAATCAGCCTAAAATATCGCTCTTGGCAATTAAATAAGGACTGGTCATCGATTGAGTGTATAAATTACAAAAAGATTAATCTTGATATGACACGCATAAGGCGTTGTTTGAATTTTTGGAGGGAAAAGAAAGGGAAAGTAAAAAGAAAAAAAAAAGAATGAAAGAAAAAGAAAGAGGAAGAAAGACTTGTTCTTGATGGGGCCAGTTAACTGGCACATAAGCGGTAGTTTATTCTTGAAAAGCCTTCTCAAATCAGAAAATCAAGCGCAATATTCTGTTCTGACGTTTTATTCTCAACGGCCTTTCCCAGCCGTTTAGGACGGTTTCTCCGATGGCAGCCCCAAGCTCTCTCTCTCTCTTTGCTACCACAAGCCTGAATGATAAAAGGGCCCGACGGTGGAGAAGAAGAGGGGGTAACCTCTGATAGCTCGGACCAGAAGACACGAGAAAAGCGTGAGAGGGGGAGAAGGGTCAACCTCGGCAAGCCTTTCATCTCTCTCTAAGCTTAGCTGATGGCACAGGGGAATTCCGAGCCATCCTGTTCTATCTGCACCGGACCCCCCACGGCTTCGGGTTTCTTCCCAACAACGAGCCAGTTGCTCGTCCCAAGCTCTCCGCTTCGACTTCAACTTCGTCTCGGCCTTATCTAAATCGGCCTCGGTCTCGCCATCCACTTGCTCTAAGGCATTTATTGCCTTATTGTCTTTAATATTAAAGCATTTATGGTCTCCACGAGCATTATAGTTATTGCCTTATTCTCTCTCGTGTGTATTAAGGCATTTATGGCTGTCACGTAAGTCCCCTTGGTCTCGACTTTTTCTTTCGACCATGAACAACTTCGGCTTCGGCTCCACCATCGGCTCATCTCTTGTACCAAAGCATTTATGGCCTCAAAGGCCACGTGCACTTACTCTAAGGCATTTATTATCTTATTCTCTCCCGTATTAAAGCACTTATGAATGCCACATTGGCCACAGCACTTCCCACTCGTTCACCACCACCTTTTCTCCGCATGAAACCGGCCTCGGCCTTGGCTCCAACATGGGCTTCTGGCCTTGGCCCCGGCTCCAATTCCGACTCCTATCTCAGCCATTGACGCAATTCCAATCATGAAGCCAACTTCAATGTGAACGGACTTAAAACTACAACGCGATCCACTCGCCCACCGTTTACCAAGATCACGGGCAGTTACAAGTGCTGCACATTTGCCGATATTCACGGAATGTTTCTAACCACCCGATGCTAACCTACGAAGCCAATCTCAATAGAAGAGAAGATCCGGTTGTTATCACGAAAGGGTAAGCGGACCCCGAAGGTATATAAAGACCCGACTCACAATGAGGGGGGGACTTGACCTCTGCTATCTCATCTTAATTCTTGTTCTCCAAATCGCTAACTTGAGCGTCGGAGGGCCCCCACGGAACTACCGGTCCGGAACTTCTCTTGCAGGTTTTTGGCTACAGGAGGCAATCCGCATCATTCTTCTGAAGACCCAAAAAGCTCCTCTCTTGCCTGACATTCCTCGAAAGTAATTTGGCAGCAACAGTTCTTCTTCTCTTGTTTGGGAAGGATGAAAGGGAAAAGAAAGGTAATATCAATTATCTTGTTTGAATAGAGAGGAAAAAGAAGGGGAAGAATTATGTGAAAATTATATCCCTTCAGAATAGGAAATAAGCCGTGAGAGTGAAAAAAATGAAGAATGAAAAATGAAGGATATTTGTCTTTCAAAAAATATGATTTAAAACTTTTTTCTTTCCCAGCTTACGCTATGATTTGGGGGTTAACAAGTTTATCCTCGTAGAGAGAAAAAGAAGGGGAACCTATTACTCCTATTCTCTTTCCTCTTTTCTTTCATCCTCCTTTCAAACAAGGTAATTTATGACATTTTTTATCACAGCAAGGTCCATAACATCTTGGAAATCCAAGTAATTAGCTAATCGATGACCATAGAACAATGCCTTCTCTAAAAATTTAAAAATATATATATAGGGCCACTCTTTCCCCTGGCTTGTGTAGTGGTTAGCCATGGTGAGGGATGAGTGAGCGCCAAGCTTTTAAAATCGACAGCCTCAGCTGTCTTGGTGGATGAGGGTACTCGAGCTAAGATAATGTGGTGCATTAGGTCTCGGCACCAGTGATGATATGGGCATACGGTTAATCTGCGTAGTGTGCTCTTACTGCATCGCTGGTGCAGCAAGTCTTTTCCTATAGCATTCTTTTTTGCATCATATACATCAATAATTTTTCTTTTAAGCAATTACAATGGCACACATCAATAAAACCAGCACAATTGACACAAAGCTACGCATGAAAACAAGAAGCGATTAGGAAATTCTGTTGATTGGAATCCATAAATCTCTTTTCAACTCAACATTTAGTCAGCTGTGAACTAGAGCATCAAACTGATATACCCTGGTTCATGGTTGAACTTCAAAACTGTCAACTAATATTAAAGTATCACGAGTCACAGAAGTATGAAAACTAACTGATTTGAAAATTAATATTTCATTGATTAGATTAGATATGTCTGTTCAAGTGGACGTATGAGATCTTTAGTGAAAAAAAGCAAATTACTAATATTTCATTTCGCTTTTTAAATGTTAACAAAATTTTTAAGAATTAATTACAAAAAAGAGAGAGAAACTCCAGGGAAGATTCATTCTTTGAAGTGTCTCATGATATGTTCCATGTTGTGTTGTGTTGTTCGTTACAGTTTCTTTATGCTGCCTATACTGTGGTAGCAACAAAGTTGTCTATTTATGGTACCCTGTGCTAATTCATGCTTAAAATGTCAAGATCATCTGATGCTATTAAATTCCACCGTAGAGATTTTCATTTGACATAATCAGGTACCTTTAACATTTCTTATTTTTAACATCACAGTTCTGCATTTTCCATTTAATTTATAAGGTAGAATATGCAATTTAATTTTTTAAAGCATATCTACTTAAAATGTTAAGATCATCTGATGCTATTACATTTCATCGCAGAGAATTTCATTTGACATTATTACATACCATTTTCTTACATCTAGCATCACAGTTTGGTATTTTCCAGATAATTTAAAATGTAGAATATGCAGTTTAATTGTTTAAAGCATATCGGTTCTTTAGAATGCAACTAGCCACAGGGTGTGAGGCCCCTCCTTAAAGATCTCACATCGGAAAGGGAAGAAAAAGGTGAGTAGTTTATATGTAGTAAAGTAAGAAAGATAAGGTACCAATGAGATTCATTTTGGACGGTGATGGTTCAAGTTGGTATAACCATTGTCCGTCTTGCTTTCTTGTAATAAAACTGATTCGTGAGTTTGCGGGCCCGGATCGTTACAATATGGTATCAGAGCCATGCATCAGGCAAAAGTGCAAGAGCTAAGTACCACATAAGGCAAAGTGCTACATCCATGAGATGGAGCCACCTTTTGAACCTGTGGGAGCTACCTCTAGAATCTTGCCTGCCTGGTGGTTGCCTCTGATGACGAAAACGTCCCATCTTTAAGGGGGGTATATTGTGATGCCCCTCTTTAAAGATCTCACATCGGGAAGGGAAGAAAAAGGTGAGTGATTTATATATAGTAAGTAAGAAGGATAAGGTATCAATGAATCCGTTTTGGACTGTGGTAGTTCAAGTTGGTATGCATCTTGTCCATCTTGCTTTCTTGTAACGGAACAGATTTGTGGGTTTGCAGGCCCGGGTCTTACACAAGGTTTCCAAGTTTTTGGTTTGTCCATTATAACCCATGTATCATTGGGGTTGGATGTTCTTGTATCTTGATGTATGCTAGTAATATACATTATATATTTGAACCTTCCTAAAAGTAAATTCAGTGATGAAGTTGTGCATGTGAACATCAAGTGCTGGTTCTAGTGCATGCCTAATTGTAACTTGCGGGTGGCAATCAATGAGGATGTAATTTGATGCAAATGATGGCAAATGATTTCACTTTTCATGGATTTTACTCATCTGCTCCCAGAAAGAATGGTTCAAAACCTCCATCTTCTGGAGCAGTGACCAGGCATGGCTCCTCTGAGGCTGTCAACTTTGTTGCTACAAGAGAAATTGTTTGAAATGGGGCAGAGAGATTAACTTTGTGTTTGCTAGCTCTCTTCTTCCATAGATTGGACAACAATTTCAGCCTCAAAAGTGTGAACACTCATGATTCAGAACCACCAAACATCAAATATGGTTCTGCATGCCAATTGACCTCCAAAACAAACAGCAGAACGAAAGCATTATTGATGGTGTTTGACCTATATCACTGAAAGAATTTGTCGGCAACCTCACCATGGACCTCACTCTTTTCATGTATCTAATGCTAATTCTGTAGCTGATCAACTTACTACCTACCATTAGAAAAACAGTGTTACAGATCCCCAGTTGCTCCATAGATGGTATTCTGGCAAATTTTTATAGCATTATCTTAATTAATGAGTCAGCTTTAGCTATCATGAAATGAACACAACTCCATTTGGGCCTAGAAAAGAAAGCTTGATTTATTATACTTCATAATGTTTTATATTACCAACAAATCATCCATTTTATTGTTTCATTTGACATATTTCACATCTTTCATTTATTTTATGATTCTTTTCATCATACTCTTTTTTTTTTCTGGGAGCATCGTCTTGATTTATCGTACATGTCTTAGATTGCTTCTTCTAAATAAATTTATCTCAGAAGCCAAATTCTGTTCCTAGTTAACAAGATTGTGCTGATACAGGCAGCATTTAACAAAATAAGATAAGTATTAAGCAGTGATTCTGTTCTGGAAATTTTCATTTT
Organism: Calamus simplicifolius; assembly: GCA_900491605.1. Taxonomy (NCBI): domain Eukaryota; kingdom Viridiplantae; phylum Streptophyta; class Magnoliopsida; order Arecales; family Arecaceae; genus Calamus; species Calamus simplicifolius. The sequence continues at coordinate 545,931 of UESW01004174.1, read as the reverse complement.
TTATTAGTCCAATCATTCTATGGTTCTTTGGGTTGCTATATAGCCCTATCAATTTCATAACAAATGTATGTCACTAGTGAATTAGCCTTTTTTCTAAAGTCTCGCTCATGTTACACAAGTAAACGTGATTTTTGCCAAATTACTTGGACAATTTCACTGGCTGGAACTCTTCAGATGCATTTCCAAGCATTGCTTTAACAAAGTGGCTTTTCTGGTCATCTCATAACGGCGTATGCCTTGTGATATTATCAATCATCTTGTTTTATTCCATCATTTAGTTCTCTTCGTTCTGAAGGATGTGATGATTCACATTAAATCTTGAAATTAAGAGTAGCCATCCATCTCTCATAGTGGTTACTGTTCACATTTTGCTCAAATGGTGTCTAGTTATACGTCGCCTTTTGGCAATGACCTTATTTGAGTTTTTCCCCATTGTTTAATTGAATTGTTTGTTTCTATAAATAAATTGTGTGTAGTTGTCTCATCAGCTGAGAACGAAATGAATTCAGATTTTGAACCCAGATTATGAGCTTTTTGAAGGGTATGTCTAGCAGACACGAGTTTACAGTGTTAGCATTCATTCAACATCAAAGAGCTGTCTCTGTTCTGTTCTACTGGAGGAAGTAGGGGTATCATTTGATCCTAAGTCCTGACAACAATATTCTACGAGCTACTAAACAACATATTCAGTTGCTATAGCAGCTACAAATTTGTGCGATTAGCCAACAGACCAGATGAAAGTCGGGGGTATCTCTTGTTATATCTCCTTGGAACCACCAAAGTTATCCATATGAGTTATTTATCCATTGATCATCATGATATGCATAATCTTTGACACTTGGAAAAACACAGAGACAGATTAAGTTTCCTCCTCTCATAAAAGTATGCATAAAAGAACTGGAAGGTATTGAAGCAAAGAACTTGCTTGAACGATTGGCTTGAGCTACATCTTGTGATTCTAAAGTCATTTTAAAACGACTACACCAGTAGGTGTGACCAGGGCATTCATATTGCAATCTAACAAAATGAATATGTAATGCAATCATCAAACGCCAGGACATAGTTGAATTCATTGTTAAACCTCAGCTTAATGTCAAACATTAGGTTTTACCATTATTTCAATAGTTTACAATCAGATGGAACAGTCAAAAACTACTAGTAGTAGACTAAAAGATTCACGAATGCAAGATTGCACAAATATATAAAGACCAAGCGTTCAGTGAAACATTTCTACAAGCGTGTTGTGTTAAGTACACAAACTAAACGAGTATTAATTAATTAGTTGCAGCGCAACCATTTAATACAAACAAAAAAAACGACAAGTTTGCGTTTGTACTTGCAAACTACCAGTAAAGCTTTCAAAATTTATTATTTTAAATTAAAAGAAAACAGGAGAATGAGAAAGGACTTATAAAATCTTATCTTTGAGCCTCAACTCCAAAAACCCCTTCTCTCACGATCACGAACTCGCACGAGCCCTCCGGCAAATATGGAGAGAACACCACCTCCATCTTCCTCCTCGTCCTCACCACGCTTCCGTGGTCCCGATCGTCCGATTCCCCATACTCCAAAGCCCTTTCGCCCATCACAATCTCGTCGCTCCTCGACAAGAAGATCCTCGTGTTGACGCAATTCGCCCACGAGAGCCCCAGCGCAGGGCAAACACGCCTCCCCGACGACCACAAAGACCCGTAATTCCCATACGGATGGCATTGCCATTCACCCCCTCCGACTCCAAACCCCCCACCACGTCGACCACCTGGTTGGTGACCACCACCACCGCCCCGAACCGCTTCGCCTGTTCCTTGAGCTTGGCGGCGATCTGAAAGAAGAGCGAGGACCGGCGCTTGAGATCAGCCGGTGTGTTGTCGAACTCAGAGCGAAAGAGGGCGGCGATGGAGTCGACGACGACGAGGCGAACGGGGAGGGCGGAAGGGGGCCGGGTGAGAAGGGCGTCGGCGGCGGCGAGGAGGGAGAGGAGGTCGTCGGGGGAGTAGGCGGGGCGAATGAAGACGTGGTCGAGGGGGTTGGGGGCGGTGGAGGAGGGGGCGGAGGAGGAGAGTAGGCGGACGAGGCGGCGAAGGGGGAAGGGAACTCGGAATGGATGTAGAGAGAGGCAGCGGAGAGGCCGCCTAGGGCGGGGGGGCGGAGGGCGGCGAGGAGGAGCTGGAGGCAGAGTTGGGTCTTTCCGGCGCCGCTCTCGCCGGCGAGCTCGGTAACGGAGCCGACGGGCAGGCCGCCGCGGAGGAGTAGGTCGAGGACGGGGCAGCCTAGGGTGAGCTTCTGGGTGGGAAGATTTAACGGGTTCTCAGGTTTTATGGGAACCATCCCTTCCTTTCTTCTTCCGTTCCGCTGGGAAGAAACGAGGAGAATGGGAGAGAGTGCTCCGATCCAACCTTCTCATGGATTCCGTTGTCAGACGACTCAAACCCCCTGCCTCCCTCCAACTTGGGTGGGAATTTAAACTTGAAAGAATTTTTTTTTAAATTAAAAAAACAAAAAAAAATTGCGTATGCAAAAACACGAAACCCCCAAGCCAGTGTATTTTATTCTCATTAATCATTCGGGTTGGTATATGAATTGCGGCACGTATCATGATGCCCGGAAAAGACTTGTTATACGGTTCTTGATGGGGTAAGTACATATCGTACAAAATTAATTATTCATATATATTATTATTAAATTATGTTTCTCCAACGTTGAACAGCCAAGAGCCTTTTCTTAACGAAATTTCAAAAAAAGCTTCAAAGACCAGTTATACTGGGGGATGCTCAAATAAGTAACTTAGAAACAATAAAGAAAGAGCTAAAGAAATTAGGTAAAAATTTGAGTTCATCTCTTTTCCCTTGTTATGAGTAAAGGTTATTATACATGTCCAAAGATCACACTTACCCGCTTTTGAAAGGTAATTGATTCTGAGACATTATTGTCTGACAGTGGAACAGGCGGCAAGGCTGATAAAGACGGATCGCAATAAACACTGAGCATGTCAGAGGTGTCCGCCCTGCCAGCCCTCTACCAGGCGCGTGCCACAGGTGGCAGATGGCCTAGCCGTGTCAGGCGTGCCGTAACGGATAGTGGCCATGCACGATTGTAGATGGTTAGTGGGCCACATAGCGGTTACAAGTGGTTAGTGGGCCATGTGGCAGTGTCAGGTAGCTTGAAGCCAAGGGGACATGGAGTCCAAGGCCGAGGGGACTCAGAGTCCGAGGCCGAGGGGATCTCGGAGTCCGACGCTGAGGGGACCTAGAGTCCAAGGCCGAGGGGACCTGGAATCCGAGGCTGGGGTTTCGTCGGTTACTTCTCTCGTCAACCCTAACATGGCCCGATCAGCCACATCAAATGCCCTCTCGCCCCTGAGACGATGCGGGCCCATTCCCTGCCCAGCAAAAGGAGCGTAAAAACCTCCAGGTGGCTGTTCCTGGCGCGTCGCCAATCATGGAGGGGCGCATGTCCTTGGGGACAGTGATTCCTTAGTGCAGATGATATGGGGTGTCGTAGTACCACCCCTTGTCAACCGTTAGATCTATGATAATCCTTATCAAAACAGGGGAGTCCTTTCAGAACCCACGAAAAAGCAACGCCATCATTACCATCATGGTGCTGACGTTACCGATGCTTCGCAATTGGCCGAAGGCAGAGCACTCCACGTGCCAAGCGCCTATCGAGGCGACATCGCCAATGGTGGGCATCCATGTGGCTGGCTGGACTAGGCGGGATGATTCAAAATTGGTGTATAGCCGGGGGGGCTTGGACCTGACATTCTGCTTCTGAGATCTTCATCTTCCTCCCAAAGCTCACACCCCGCCCAAGCCTTCCTCCTTTGAACCCTGCTGTTCTTTTCGCCGCTCTTCCCCCTTTATTCAGGTTAGTCCCTCCGATCATTCCGTATTTTTCTTCCATGGCCTCTTCACCGTCTTGGTCTTCTTTCGCCCCACCTGAGGATCGATTTTCATCCTCGCAACAGGGAATGTCTCCATCTCCCCACCCTTCTAGTCTTTTTATTCTTCTTCTCCTTCCTTCGAGACCTCGTTCCTCTATCCCAACGACGGATCGCCAGGCAGGCCCCCGCCAGGGGTCGTCCGACGGCCGCCGGTCCCTAATCTAGGGTTGGAGCGGAATCCCCAGAAGGGGCCGCCTCCATCATAACCGGTCAAGAGTTGGCAAACATTAGGGCCCGATACCATATTTGAGCAATGTCGACTATTTCTCGGCCCATGTGCACTCGACCAGAAAGTCAGCTAACACTTGGGACCTCATCGCCGACCTTGGCCAAAATGACAAGTTGAACTCCCCCAACTTGATGGTCCACTTTGCTAGCCGGCCGAAGGTATCAGGACAGACAAAATCACTCTGAGCAGTTGGTCCATAAGCACCACGATAGGGTGGGCTTGGAAGTAAGGCCTGAAATGTTGAGCGAAGATGATCAAGGCAAAAATGATCTTTTCAGTTTTGGAATACCTAGTCTTTGCGTCATGAAGCACTTTGCCGGTGTAATAAACTGGCCTCTGCATCCCATCGGCATCTATGCGGACGAGCACAGAGCTGACCACCTCGGAGGAAGCCGCGGGGTAGAGGAAGAGCTCCTCCCCGCCGCATGGCTTGGACAGCAATGGTGGAGTGGATAGGCACTCCTTCAGCTACTCGAAGGCTTTCTGACACTCCTTTGTTCACTCGAAACTGTTGACCTTGCGCAGGACTTAAAGAAGGGCAGCATCTCTCAGCTGACTTGGATAGGAAACGGCTCAGAGCTACTACTCTCCCAGTCAAATGCTACGCCTCCTTCTTGTTAGCTGGGGGCCTCATGTCAAGGATGGCTCATCTTATCGGGGTTCGCCTCGATCCTCCGCTATGTCATCGTGAAGCCCAAGAACTTGCCGTTATAACCCCGAAGGCGCACTTGCGAGGATTTAGCCTCATCTGGAACCGATAGAGATTGCTAAAGGTCTCTGCCAGGTCAGTAACATGGTCATCAGTGCGATACTTTTGGTCAGCATGTCATCCATGTACACCTCCATATTGCGCTCATCTGGTCCTCAAAGACCTTGTTCATCAGCCTTTGGTATGTGGCTCCAGCATTCTTTAATCCGAAGGGCATCACCTTATAACAGTAGATGCCCTTCTCAATCACGAATGAAGTAGCTTCCTTGTCCGTTGGGTCCATCTTGACTTGGTTATACCCTGAGAAGGCATCCATGAAGCTGAGGGTCTCGTGGCTAGACGTAGCATCCACCAACTGGTCGATTCAAGACAGTGGGAAGCTGTCCTTGGGGCACGCCTTGTTAAGGTCGGTAAAGTCGACACACATCCTCTAGCTCCCACTGGCCTTGCGGACCATCACCACATTGGCCAACTAGTCTGGATAGTGGACCTCCCGGATGTGGCCGACGGCCACTAGCTTGCGACCTCCTCGTCAATGGCCTTCTGCCGATCAGGGGCGAAGCTCCTCTTTTTCTGCCGGACAGGCCGGCATCCTGAGATGATGTTCAACTGATGGGTGATTACCTCTCCAGGTATACCTGGCATGTCGGACGCCGACCAAGCATGTCAGAATTAGCCCACAGAAAGCAAGAAGTTGATCTCGTGCCTCCTCGGGGAGAAGGGCCCTGACTTGGACCATTCTCACCGGGTCCTCCCCCAGCGGAAAGGTCAACAAATGCTCGATCGGCTCCCCCTCCTCTCTGAATCTTGAGGGTCAAGCGACTCAGGTACTGGCGCAGCCATTACCCCCTGAGGGCTGGGGGTTGTATGGTAGCAAAGCAGCATTGGGTTCCGCTCCCCGCTCATCTCTCTGACTCCCCACTAGTGGGAAATCTTACAAGCAGTCTCTTGGTGAAGATAATGGCATCTAAGAGATTCAGACTGGGTCTCCCAAGATGGCATTGTAGGCCAAGGAAACTCGGACAACCAGAAAGTTCATGAAGACCGTGCTCTGATATGGTGGCGTTTCAGCTATGAACGGGAGAGTGATTTCTCCTTAACCCTCACAGAGTCTCCGATGAAGCCCATTAGGGGTGTGATCATAGGCCGAAGAGAGCTGGGGGACAAGTCCATTCGAACAAAGGCATCATAACTGAGAACATCGACCAAACTTCCACTATCAACTAAAATTCTCTTTATAGGGTGTTTTACGATCGTCATAGACATGATGACGCTATCATCATTATTATTAACTACCACCTCTAGATCCCTTTTAGAAAAGGAAATTGCAGAGTCTAACCCCTCATCTCCCCGTGGCCTCTTGAAAGTATCGACTGCCTCCCAAGAAATCATAGCCACAGTCTTCTCGGTCAGGGCGTTATCGATGCTGACTTGGGAAGGTGGAGGTGCCGATGGGTCGGGCGCATTTGGGTTCTCCCTTTGGATGAATTTCTCCAGGTGGCCACGCTGGATAAGGTCCTCAATCGCCTTTTCAGTGGCGACAGTCTTCCATGTCGTGGCCATTGTCTCGGTGGAAACGACAGTAGAGATTTTTGTTGCGGGGGCCCTTGTCTTCATGGGATATCAGGGCGAGCAGGGGGGTAAAGGGTCCCTCTCTGGGGGCAAGTGCTCGCAATCGGTTGTCCAGTCGATGTTGAGGCTCAGGCCTCCTGGGTCGAGCCTCAATAGGCTCGGGATGGGCCTGCTTCTTGCTGGAACCCCCATCCGCCTCGCACCGGGAAGAGTCAGCCTCGTCGGCGCGATGTACTTCTACGCTCGGCTCAGCAGTTTGGCATAGGAACTTGAGGGCTTCTTGTCGAGGAGTAGGCGAAGCAGGATGGGCAGAGCCCTCATTTCAAGTCCAGGGTGGCCACCAAGTCTTCGAGATTGTAGACTTCGAGCGCAGCCTCCTTGAACCGGGCTACGAAGTCCCTCAACGACTCATTGCTCCTTTGCTGAACGGCGAACAAACTATTGGCCACCCGGGATCTTCTGGCATGCATCGAAGTGCGCTAGGAAGGCCCTCTCCAGCTACCGAAAGGAGTTGATGTTGCACGGTAGCAAGTGGAGTACCAAGCACGGGCAGGTTTCCGAAGGGTGGCAGGGAAGGCGACGTAGAGAAGGGAGTCGGTCGCCCCCTGAACTTGCATGAGGACCTTGTAGCTCGCCAGATGGTCTAGGGGGTTGGTGGTGCCATCGTATGGGTCCAGTTGAGGAAGGTGGAACCGGGTCGAGGTTGGTTCCTCGATGATGCTGCAGGACAGTGGAGGACAGCTATCATAATCCGCCTCCGGTGGGTTTGTGATTCTGCGGCTAAGCTTCTCCAGCCGTTGGTTGTACTCATCTAGCCGTCACTCGGCCTAGCGAACAATTCAACCGTCGGAGGACCCCTCCCTCAAAAATCCCGAGGATGGGGAGGGGTGGCACCGATGTGGACATGGGTGCTCCGTGTCCTTCCCATGCCACCGCTTGGGTGAAGCGCTGGCATAGCGAAAAGGAGACCGGGCCTCTTGGAGGCCTCTCGACGGTGATGCCTGGGTGAGGCATGGCGACAGCGGGTCTTTCGAAGAGAAGATCCCCTCGGGTGGACTGTTGACTGGGTTGGACCATCCCTGGGACCGACGAGGGCAATTCTGGGTGCCACTGCATGGTCGCTGGTTGTTGTTGCAGCTCCTGAACCATCGCCATAAGTGATTGATGGTCAGGGCAGCGATTCGATCATCCTGGTGTGGTGGTTGTGCAGGAATGCCGGCCTGGGGAGCAAGGGGAACGATCTCCGACTGCTCAGCTCCCTGGCGATGCCCCTGGTGGAAATCTCCTATGTGCGCGTCACTACCATCTTCTCGCTTGTTTTTGGGAAAAAGGATATGTAGTTGGCTGGTTCGAAGCTTTCTACCTCTTCTCCCCTACCTGGAGTGCCAATTTGTTGCCGCCAAATCACGTTCCTTGAATGTCGAGTAGCGAAGAGCCTTCTCCTCAACGGAGTTCCTACAAGAAAGTCCCTGGGGGTCGGTTGCACCGGTAGGGACCCTTCGACGCTCAAGTAAGCAACTTGGAAACAACAAAGGAAGGGCTAAAAGAATTAGCTAGAAAGCTTGAGTTCAGATTTCTTCCCTCGTTGTGAGTGAAGTTTCTTATACATGTCCGGAGATCCCTCTTACCCGCTTTTGGAAGGTGGTTGATTCTGAGACATTATTATCTGGTAGTGGACAGACGGCAAGGTTGATAAAGATGGATCGCAATAAAAACTGAGCACGTCAGAGGTATCCCGCCCTGCTAGCCTTTGTCAGGCTTGGCGCCATAGGTGGCAGATGGCCTAGTCGTGTCAAGCATGCGCCGTAACGGGTAATGGCCACGTGCGGTTGTAGATGGTTAGTGAGCCACATGGCGGTTGTAGATGGTTAGTAGGCCACATGGCAGTATCAGGCAGCTCGAGGTTGAGGGGACATGGAGTCCAAGGCTGAGGGGACCTGGAGTCCGAGGCCGGGGTTTTTGTCAGTTGCTTCTCCGTCAACCCTAACGTGGTCCGATCAACCACATCACATATCAATGCGATAAACCCATTAGGCTACTGCATACGTGCCGATATGTGTGGACAGCCAATCCACACAATCGATGCGAACTTGCTGCACCGAAGAGCAGTGCAACAAGATTTTTCATGATGTCATTTGGTATGAGCCATTTGGTATAGGATTAGAAAGGTAGAGATAAAAAATTACATCACTAACATTTTTTAATACAAATTTTAAAGTATAAATATAATTTTTTTTAAAATATATTTGATTAACTTGCAATTGAAGGCTGAAATAAAAACTACTTATGAAATAAGGTTAATATAAAAAAATAAAAATATCATCAATATTTTGTTAATATCATTAATGTAAAATAGATAAGATGAGAAAAGAATGGTAGAATATTTTTTCAACAACTTTAATAGTAAAAATATTAATATCATTACTATCTTTAATCTTATTAATTTATCCCTTCTTAGTTAATAATTTATAGATTACAAAAATATATATATATTTTTGTGAGAAAAAGATCGTACCAAACTCTCAAAAAGATGAAAAATTATAAAAGTAACTTTTAGCGTATTAACCCAGTACCTAACGCATTCAAAGCAATATGATTTGTGAAACAAAGTTGAGGGCATTCTTTACAAGAGCATTGCTCAAATAAAAACAAAAATTACACACACACACATATATACGTATACGTACATATATACGTATACATATACGTATACGTACATATATATATATACGTTACATATATATATATATGTACGTATACCAATAAGGATCATGGTGGTTGTATGCTACTATTTTAACGTACTCCCTTCCATGTATCACATTACTAGTTCTATACTTAATATGACCTATAATGAGAATTGCAATAAGGTCTAGCAATAATGTCTTTATCAACGACGAATCCTGTTAACATTCTCATAATTCATTTATGTATATATACCAGCATAAGTAAATAGGATCCATAAGTGATTTAGAAACAATAATTAATTGAGCTCATAGTGTCAAATACATAAGGAACTTAAAGCTTTAAACATAACATCACTAATGGTTTTCAATAATGCCATTCTTTCAACATGTTCATGAAATGTCTTTAGCGGCAACCCTTTAGTTGATACTCTTTGTTTCTGAACTTCTTCTTTAACGGCAAAGTATTTCAATTCCATATGTTTAGCATCCTTTGAATACTTGTCGTTTTTAGAAAAGAAGACTACTGCGAAGTTATCACAATAAATTTTCAGCAGCTTGGCAATACTGTCGACAACCCCAAGTCCTGAAATAAAGTTTCACAGCCATAAACCATGAATTGTAGCCTCAAAGCAGGCCACAAACTTAGCTTTCATAGTGGATGCAGCAATGACAGACTGCGCACACTTTTTCATGAGATTGCTCCTCTAGCTAAAAGGAACAAATGGCCAAATGTGAACTTTCTAGTATCAACACATCCAACAAAATTTGAGTCTGAATATTCCTTTATGCATAAGGAATATAAGGAATTTGTTCCATTTGTTTATATTGAATTTCTTAAGAACTTTATTAATATATGCTTTCTGAGACAATCCTAGCAATTCTTGTGATCTATCATGAAATATTTCGATTCCAATTGCATAGGATGCCTCACCTATATCTTTCATTTCAAAGTTCTTAGAGAGAAAATTATTGGTCTCATACAATAGGCCAAGGTCATTAGTAGCTAGCAAGATATCATCAACATACAGAATCAAAAATATGATTTTGCTCCCACTGACCTTCAGATATATACAGATCAACGGTGTTTTCTTTAAAACAAAGGATGTAATGGTATCGTTAAACTTAAGATACCATTATCGGGAAGCTTGCTTAAGTCTGTATATTGACTTCTTCAGTTTACACACCATGTGTTTCTTTTCTTCAAATAAAAAGCCTTCAGGTTGGTCCATATAAACCTCTTCATTCAAACTCCCATTTAGAAAGGCGGTTTTCACATCCATTTGATGCAACTCCAAATTATAATGAGCTACCAGTGCCATAATAATTCTAAATGAGTTTTCTTAGAGAATGAGAAAGTCTATGTAGTCAATACCATATTTTTGAGTAAAACCTTTGGCAACAAGTCTGACTTTACAACATTCAATATTGTCATTTGAGTCGCGTTTGGTCTTACAGACCCATTTACACCCAACTCTTTTACAACCTTCAGCAATTCAACAAGATCCAGACTGCATTGTAATCCATTGATTTTAACTCATCTTGCATGGCATCTAACCATTTAGATGAATTAGCACTTTGCATGGCTTGTGAAAAAGAAACTAGATCATCATTAATACCCAAATCAAAATCTGATTCTTGTAGATAAACTACATAATCATCAGAAATAGCAGTTCTTCTTTGTCATTGAGACCTTCTTAATGCTACTTTATTGGGTTCATTTATTGCAAGTTCATTAGTAATATCATCATTATGTGGTATTTGATCATTAATTTGTTGTTCTTGAAAGTTGTTAAAAGGTTCAACAACTCTAGAAACAATAACTTGAGAAGAAGTTATAGGTGAAGAAACTTGTACCTTAACTTCTTGGATTTTACTTTATGTGGTTTCAAACTCTCACTAATTTCATTATTCTCAATGAACCTTGCATTTTTAGATTCAACAATTCTTGTACTATGGTTAGGACAATAAAATTTATACCCTTTTGATCTTTCTGGATAACCAATGAAAAAACCACTGGTTGTTCTTGAGTCCAACTTTTTTTCATGTGGATTGTAAATTCTTACTTCCGCCGGGCAATCCCAAACATGTAAATGCCTCAAAATGGGTTTCCTTCCTGTCCACAGTTCAAAAAGTCTTTGGAACAGCCTTACTAGGAACCCTATTTAGCAAATACATAGCGGTCTTTAAAGCATGCATCCATAATAATAAGAATGATGAATTGCTTAACATACTCCTAACTATGTCCATTAGAGTTCGATTACGCCTTTCCGCAACACCATTTTGTTCTGGTGTTTCAGGCATTGTGTATTGAGCACATATGCCATGCTTTTCAAGGAATTTGGCAAATGGACCAGGGCATTATCCAGATTCATCATACTTTCATAATATTCATCATCTCTGTCAAACCTGATAATTTTCACTTTTCTATCTAGTTGTCTTTCAACCTCATTGATAAATACTTCTAGAGCATTTATCGATTGAGATTTTTCATGCAATAAATAGACATAGCTATAACGTGAAAAATCATCAATAAAGGTGATAAAATACTTTTCTCCACCAAAAGATGGAACATCAAAAGGCCCACATATATCGGTGTGTATAATTTCAAGGAGCTGTTTACTTCTTGTGGCACTTTTTTGATTGTCTGTTTTATGTGTTTTCCTTTAATACAATCCATACAAATCCCAAGATCAGTAAAATCTAAATTAGAAAGGATTTCATTCTTTACTAATCTCTCAATTCTTTCTTTGGATATATGACCAAACGTTTATGCCACAAGTAAGCTAATTGTTCATTCACTAAACCACGTTTAGTACCAACATTATGATGCAAGGTTAACAATGTCTCAGCAAAAAGACTATCAAACTTAAATTTGTACAAACCATCAGAAAGAATACCAGAACCAATAAGATGATTGCGTTTAAACAAACTGAAACATCCATTTCCAAATCTAAAAGAATATCCAACTGAGTCAAGTTTGGATAAAGAAACTAAATTACGAGAAATGGAAGGGACATAAAGTGTTTGAAAAAGGTCTAAATGATGTCCAGTGTCTAGAATCAAACGATAAGTTCCAACAGCTTCAACTGGAGCTTTGATACTCTTTTCCATTGAGACAAAGTTTTCATTTGGGTTTATGGTTTGGATCGTAAGGAATTCCTTTCTTTTCGAACCATGCCTTACGTTTCAGGCAATCTTTCTGATAGTGTCCATGCTTTTTGCAAAAGTGACACTTATCATCCTTTTGTTCCTTCTTGTGGATTTGAGCAGATGACCCATTTATCTTTAGTGGTCATTGCTTGCTCTTTCATTTCTTATCTTTCTTTGATTTCTTTCTAGCTCCTTGATGACCCATGAGATTAATAGAATGATTTCCATGTTTCTTAAGTCTTGTTTCCTCTTGAATGAGCATACTTTGCAATTTATTCACATTCCACTTATCCTTTATCGTGTTATAACTCATGTGAAATGGACCAACTCAGGAGGCAAGGAATTGATAATGAATTGCACAAGAAAATTCTCATTCACTTCCAATCCCATTGTCTTTAGTCTTGCTGCTATGCTTGTCATTTCAACAACATGCTCATACATAGTATGAGAACCATCAAACTTAATGTTGGTTAAAGTACTCATCAATGTTCCAGCAAGTGACTTATCAACAGAGTCAGATTGGGAACGTGCTTCCACAAACTTCATAAATTCCTTAGCAATTTTAGTAACAAGAATTGTGGACTTGATGTTGTTTGCTACAGTCATTCGCATGAACATCAAGCTAAGTTGTTTGATCTTTCCCAAGTCTTATGGAAAGACCTTGTTCAGCACTGCTAGAGTCAGTAAGAGCAGTGAGTTTCTCATTTATGAGTGCCAAATCAAGATCCAGAACACCAAGATAAAACTAAACTTGTTCGCGCCATTCAAGAAATTAAGCCCATTAAAAGTTTGAACAAACGTAACTTGCGAATGAAGAGAAACAGGAATATAGAATATACTCACACATTAATGCTTTGAGCAATATATTTAAATAAATATTCAGACTCATCAATTAAATAATAAGTGCATATTAAAGTTCTCCTTTGGGTGATACAACAATATACTATAGTAAACATAATTGATGCTTAATTTTAATTTTACATACTTGCAATTATATATACTCAAATTAGATTTGTTTGCTATCTTTGGATATGCTAAACATACCTAACCAAGCATATTAATTGACCACATCATGTCCATAGATTATAAATGACTAGTCAACCTTTGGGCAACCCTTAAATATTTATAATCAATGAACTTCAATATACTCATAACAATTAAACAATTATGTCATTCATTTATAAGCATCATATAATTATGAGTAATTAAATTATTTAATTAAATTTGATATCTATAAACCTTCAAATTTGGCCACTTTGGTGACTAACAAATTACATAATATAGACATCAAATTTAATTAATGATAATATCATGCATGAATACAAAATACTTAAATGTACTCACATAATTTTACTGTAATATTTTTTTTAAAACATTAATCTCATAAATATTAGAAGGCAAAATAAATTTTAAAAGAACCTTCTTGCTGGAGAAATATATGGGCTTTCACCTTTTATTATCAAGGATTAAATTGATAAAGTGGCAATATGTTTGTCCTTAAATCTTTTTGGTTATAGGTTCAAGCCACTTTAATTCTTTATTTTATTTTATTTTTCTTTCATACTGAAACTCTCCCTCCCTTTTCATGCGTGACCTTTGAGTTTCTTCATGCACGCAAGACTAGAACTCTCACGTGTTAAGGATGGCTTCCATGAGCAAGAGGAAAAGAAACTATTTGGCTTCCGTGAGATTTTGTGATTTTCGTACGTGAAAAAAGGAAGAGCTTCCATGCGTAAAGAGAGCGGACTCCCAAGATCCATCAATGCGCCTCTAATTTTTTTTATTTATTATGATATTCTTTACCAAGAATCTCATACGTCTCTCAGGTCCCCTCTATTTGATTTTATTTTTCTTTTATACTAGAACTTTCCCTCCCTTTTCATCATGCATGCTCTTTACAAGCCCAAGGAAGCCCAAGAGCCCAAGCCACCGTACATCACATTCTGGTGAAGAGAGATGGCGTGAATATGTGAAGAGCCACTGTCTCTCTTCACCCGTGCGTGAAGGGACTCTTCATTGAAGGACCACCGGGATTTTTTTTATTTTTTATTTTATCCCGGCTGGAATTCCATCCCAAGACCTCTCACCTCTTCCATTCGTGTATATGAATCTCTTTCACGGGAAAATTCTAGTTCTCTCTCTTTTATGGCTTTGATGGGGCAGGAGATCAAAAAAAGAATAAAATTAGAGAGGCAAGAATAGACGAGCCCCTTTCCGTAAAGTCTCTACGTATGTGAAGACTTTCATCGATTCGTGAGAGAGAAAACATTGAGGGAGAAAGCCTCACGTTCGTTAGATGCTAGAATTAAGCCTCTCCTTCTTTAATCCATTATCGGAATCCCATGACTTTATGGAACAGATTTGTGAAGATCAAAAAGAACTATGCTATTTTGATCATCAATCATAATAAAAATATATATAAGAATCGAAGATAGATTCATAATGAAAAATCACAAATTCTTCAATCAAGGCTCTGACACATGTAAGATCCATCTAAGGATTTTTTTTTAATAAACATAATGGCCAAGATCTTAGAATAAATGATTTTTACATGAAAACATAAATCAAGAATGCGTACCTTGATCCATTGATATTCTACCCTAATCGAAGCGTATGGATTAACGACAGATTGAGTTTCTTCCTCTTTCTTAATTCTCTTCCTTATCTGTTTTGATGGTCAAACATACTATATAGGAAAGAGAGGACCAATCTGATAATACGATAAATTTCTCTTTCATCAAAGAGAGGTTATCAGATAACAACTCCTCAAAAAATGAACCAATAGAAAATTAGCTTTATTAAACCATCATTATCACTTAAATTTAAATATCTGATAAAATAGATATCATATTATCATTTAAAATAAATAAATGATAAATCAATCATATATCCACGTGGGCCACATAAAAGAAAACACTAACAATCTAGGGTCCCAATCCAAAGATAACCATGCACAGATCAGGTATTTTAGTTCAAATTCTCACTTAGCCCAATTAATTATAGGTCAAACCTAGGTTAAAATTTGGTAGAAATAAAAGCTAGCCTACATTGAGCTCAATTTGACCCCTAGAACACTAATTTGGCTTGGGTTTTGTCCAAGATAGGGCAAGGCTTGACTTTTAAAATCTAAATTTATTTTGAACCCAAACTTGACATTGCCCACTAAAATACTTAATATTCTAACCATATATATTCCCAGGAGGCCAGTTAAAGCTCCACTATAGCTTAAATTGTAATGTAACATGAGTTTTAACAAGTTGAGAGAACAAGGGTTCAGCCTCCCTATGCTGGGGTTCTTGGAGAGGGTTTTGGAGAGGAAGGAGGTAGAAGAACAAAGAAAAGATGAGGAAAGATAAAGAGGTGCAAGGATTTGGATGGCTTGACGACTTGAGCAAGTGCAACTCATTCCATGCTTATTTTGATATCAAGCCTACTCGCCATAGGATAATATGGTGTTACAATACGACAAGCAATTCGATTTATTAATGTAATTTAAGTTTTAGGCATGCAAATAATTAGACTGAGCACATGTAGTTTAAGTTGCATGCTACTTTGCTTACATGACCTCAAACAACCCTTAACTGAAGGTTAATTAGCCAAATTATCCATCAACCAAGTCTAGTCAAAACCATTCATAGGCTAGTTCATGAGTCTTATTACCATAATTTTTGAGCTAGGCATCTATATACTAAGACAATTTTTGAATTTACTTGGAACATGCAATCATTAAACAAACTAAGGTATTGTTTGTGCAAACAAAAAAAAACTCAGGTATTATTAAAAATGAATACAATATCAACATTCAATTCTAAAGGTTGTCTATGTCAGCCCAATGGCAACTCAAAAGGAAAGATAAAATTGGTTTTGTAAAATTTAAAACTAACTTCTAATTACATATACAATGCAAAGAGAATGTTAAATTTGAAACTATGCCAAAACAGTAATGCAATATCAAATATTAGCAATAACAAGAAAGTAAAGTATAAAAAGAATAAATAAAGTATAAAATTTTTATAATAGATTGATACTTCTTACCTACAACCACTCCTCAAGACTTCACTTAAGAATTTTAGTATATTATCTTCTTAACCGAGTGAAGACCAATTCTTTACAATACTTCTTTTGTTGAGCTAAGGAGTAATTCTTATAAGCTCCAACGAAGCTCAAAACTTTTTTTAAAGAAGAAAGAATAAGAAACACTCACAAGAGTGTAGATATACAAATAATGTTCTAAGCTTATGAAAGGAGAGTATATGCACTTAAGGCCTAAACTCTTTTTTACAAGGATTTTTTTAGTAATTTTCAATCTAATTTTTTCTTATTAAAATAAGTCTTAAACCTTTAAATATATAGAATTTAAAAAAGATTTGTCCTTTGGAGTTTTAGAATTTCTCCAATGATCATCTAAAATATGACTATTAGGGTTGTCAAAAATTCCTACGGTTGAATATCGAACCATAGACAGTTAACCACCTTTGCTTGCACCAATTGACCACTGTTTAAGCAAGGAGCTTGCTTTCAAACTATTTCTAACATGCACTTATCTAGTTAACTGCAGTTTGGTCTGATTATAGCTTACTCTTGATTTTAAATTTTATGATTATTTTTTATTTATTTTGACTCAAAACTTAATTTAATTAATTTTAATAACTATTTGAACCTTGTGCTTTCACTTTTCTACCAGATTTTACTGCAAGTTCTTAGAAAAAAAAAATATAAATTGAACATTTGCCTTCGAACTTTAATGCGTTGGTAATAGTGAAATTTAGTAATATCATTTTTTGAGTTTCAATTCTTGCATATTTTGAGTTTTTGCTGTATCAAGTATATGGCAATTGAGATGTTTGTTATGTTTAGACTTTTGCACCTATTTGTCATCATGATCTTTAATTGTAATATTAGTCCTTTAATTAATATCATGTTATTATTAAAATATATATTATTAAATAAATTTCAAAGCAAGAATGGATGGCATTTAATTGATTATAGACAAAGAAAATAAATGAAAATAGGTTGAACATAGTATAAATAAAAATATTAAGATGAATGCATAAACAAATAAAAATAAAAATATATATCTTAAAAATGTCGTAAAAGGCTATATGAACCAAAAGCAAAGTGATACAAGTCAATTGATAACGTAGTCATAGAAGCAAAAACAAAAATATGAAGATACTTTAATAAGGAGATGCATTCTATTTTATTATTAAAGTGGTGAGAAAAAAAGAGAAAATTTAAGATAATATTTATGAAAATCATGAGGAAAAATATGGTGCTGGAAATAATATCATGGATGACTTGGAATAAGAATGCTTGGACCATAAGAATCCATAAAACTGACACCAAAGAGCTAAAACCATGCTAATTTATTTTTTAACACAAAATGTAGTTAAAGATTTCATGTCCGTCCTCCTTAAACTTATGTATTGAGGACGATGTTGGCTTAAGCCTTAAATGAAATTAGTCATTTCCATGGCCATAGGTTGTGGGATCATGTCTTGTTGTTCCGAGTCTGGTCCAGTTAGAAACCCCAAGACTTCTAGCTTTGCCTTTCAATAAGAATTCAGCACAATTTGAACTCGTGAAATTGATAATTTGCAGCACAACTAGAGGTGGGCATCGTACACCCATAAACTGGCATGAATCGGGTTGGGCTTAGTACGATATGATACTATAGCCATACCGGGCTCAAAAAATCTGGTTCATTGGCCGGCCATGGCACGGACGCCAGGACAGAGAGAGAGAGAGCAAGAGAGAGAGAGAGGAGGAGAGAGGCCAGGAGAGAGACAAAGGAGGAGAGGAGCCATAGAGAGAGGAAAGGGGCCAGGGTTAAGGCGGCTTCTCCAGTTCTCTTGGGCATTGGTCTAGGCCCGACAGTGTGCTTGCCGCCTCGCCGGGCCTAGGAGGCCGCCGCCGACCAGCGCAGGGCAAGCGTCCGGTGGGGGAACCATGCATGGGAGAGAGGAGGAGAGGCCGAGAGGGCCAAGGCGGCCCAATTGGATTCGGCTTCCGCATTGGTTCAGGTCCGGCGGTGTGCCTGCCGTCTCATCGGGCCTAGGAGGCGACCGATGACCTCCACCGGTGCGGACGAGCGTCCGATGATGGTCCGACTAATCGGTGGTGACTTATCGTGCCATCGGCACAGTAATGGCGTCGCGGTTATCGCGGGAGAACGAAAGAGAAAGAGAGAAAGAAAGAGAGGGAAAGGAAGGCCGCAATGATGGCCGGCTCTAGATCGGTCGTTGATGGCCGAGCAACCTCGGGGAGAGGCCGGTGGACCTTGCCCCGGCACGAATGCTCCTGGCTCGTGTGAACCAAGGGAATGAAAAAAAAAAAAAAAGATTGGGGAATGAGGTTGGGCTGGACCTTTGGCATGGCCCTGATTGACCGTGGCTAGCTCGATACGGTATATGAGCCACGTGCCGTATTGAAATAAAATTTTTTTTTTTTTTCTGACAAGTCATGCTTGACACGTAAGTATGATCCATCTAAAGATGCAGCCCGATGGCCTGAACGATGCCGTGCCAGGCCAGTGCCCACCTCTCACAACACAGGATACGGGCTCGATCCGACCCAACGACGACTCTGATTGGCTGCGTCCAGGGTTACCGCGGTCCGAACTTCAATTTTCGGTTTTTCACGGTCCGTGAGCGCGGCCGCCAATTTATTTCGATTTTGCCGCCCCCTGCGTTTTTTTCCACTTCAATCCACCCACTCTCGTTCCAACCAATGAAAAGCGAGATCTCGCGATCGGACGGACCAAAACAATAACACATCCGCCTCGCGGATCGCAGTCCCATCCAACGGCCTAACCGATTCGTAGCTCTCCATAAAAGCTCTCTTCCTATTCCCCACCCCCAAATCCCCGGCGCGACAAGGATCAAAATCCCTTGCGGATCGAGAGCTAGCGATCGAGGAGAGCGGGAAGGATCGGAGATGTCAGGCCGAGGCAAGGGAGGCAAGGGATTGGGCAAGGGCGGGGCGAAGCGGCACCGCAAGGTCCTCCGCGATAACATCCAGGGTATCACGAAGCCCGCCATCCGCCGCTTGGCCCGCCGTGGCGGCGTGAAGCGCATCAGCGGCCTCATCTACGAGGAGACCCGGGGCGTCCTCAAGATCTTCCTCGAGAACGTCATCCGCGACGCCGTCACCTACACCGAACACGCCCGCCGGAAGACGGTCACGGCTATGGACGTCGTCTATGCCCTTAAGCGCCAGGGTCGCACCCTCTATGGCTTCGGCGGTTAGCCGAAGAGAGGACGAATCCGCATCAGCGATTCATCGAGTTTCTAGGCTTAGGGTTCGAGTTTTCTTACGTGCTGCCGTTTACTCTTTCTTGATGTAAAGAAAAAGCATGTCTTTTCTCTTTGGGCTTCTCATGAATGTTATGGCGATCTCGTCTGATTATAAATTCAGCGCGTATTGGATGATTGTGAGCTACAATCTAAACTTTGGTATGTCAATCTTTATATTTTTTAGATCTGTTTCACCATTGCATCTGATGCTAATTCTTGATGTGAAGAAAATTTTTATAATTCCCAATAAAACCTGCATTCTTCTTGTCACTTAAATATGGTCCTATGATGTTCGGTGGTGTTCTTGTTCCTTGGTCTGTCATTAACTTCTCCTGGGTCTTGCTGAAGTTTGTAACAGCAAAGAGAGGAGTTTCTGAACGATCATAGTTTTAAATATTACTCACAAAAAATACATATATACTTCTTTCACTCGTTTTTTTGATCCTTGGATTCACAAAAAATACATAAATACATCCTTGGATGGACAGATCAGAGCTATTTTTTGATCTTTGGATGGACAGTTCAGAGCTATCAAAACATACGTTTATATGTTAAATAATTAAAGATCTAATAAAAGATATCAAACTTTGAAGGGGAGTTGATCTCTCTAGAGATCCCGGATGCGTATGAGAATTAACAAAACTAGTGGGATAAGAGAAGAAAATTAGTGGGCGTGAAGGATGCAATTTCCTTCTGACCTAACAATTCTTTGAATTGTTCTTCAATAAAGATTCAATATAGAATTATTCAATAGTTATTGAGGGACACACAAGTTTATGATGCATTCATAAATTCTTTATGATCAAATTAAGATTTTTGATATGCAACAGATTAATAATACAGTATGGATTTTTTTCTACTAATTTTATCTCTTATATTTATTTTTAAATCAATAAATTTTAAATTATTTTAAAATATTATATTTTATTTTTTATAAAATTTGTATTTGAATTTTTTAGAATTTTATTTTATTTTTTTGAATTTCGAATCATATAGATGGAAAAAGGCGAGGAATTGACTTGAGTTTTGAACCATTGCATCTACTCAAATTCTTTCCTCTAAAACTGACTTGAAATTCTTTGGAGAAATCTTTGTACATTATTTTCGGTGCAGCAAGTCGTATTTGGGCTATATCGTTTTTTCTGATTGATTCATGTGGATTCTATATGGTTGAAGTATCGGATGGTATGACTCTGTAATGATGGTATAGCTCTTCAATGAAATGCGCTTCGTCTTTTTTTTTTTTGACGAAAATATCCTTTTCCTCTAGTCTACTTTTATAGCCATTTTTTTTTTGTATTTTATATGTGCAAGAAAAACTCTTTCTTTCTTTCGCTTTGGCTTTCGGATGATAAAGAATCAGTCAAAGGTTGAGCATGATCCTACGCCCTCGCTTTGAGAGTTCGGTCGAAAGAAAATATTTCAGCTTCGAGGCTGGAATACCTGGCTACTGACTTCTGGAGGAAATGTCATCCGCAACATGAAACATTGTCTAACTATGGTATTGTGGGTTTTGAACTATGGTGTCGTGGGTTTTGAACTAATGCTTTGTTTTAACGTTTTCTGAATGGGTGTAGTAGGTTTTGAACTAAGGTGTCGTGGG
Organism: Calamus simplicifolius; assembly: GCA_900491605.1. Taxonomy (NCBI): domain Eukaryota; kingdom Viridiplantae; phylum Streptophyta; class Magnoliopsida; order Arecales; family Arecaceae; genus Calamus; species Calamus simplicifolius. The sequence continues at coordinate 524,746 of UESW01004174.1, read as the reverse complement.
TTTTGAACTAGGGTGTCGTGGGTTTTGAACTAGAGTGTCGTGGGTTTTGAACTAGGGTGTCATTGGTTTTGAACTAATGCTTTGTTTAACATTTTCTGAATGAGTGTCGTAGGTTTTAAACTATGGTGTCGTGGCTTTTGAACTAGGGTGTCATGGGTTTTCAACTAGGGTATCGTAGGTTTTCAACTAGGGTGTCATGGGTTTTCAACTAATGTTTTGTCTTAACGTTTTCTGAATGGGTATCGTAGGTTTGAACTAGGGTGTCGTGGCTTTTGAACTAGGGTGTGGGTTTTCAACTAGAGTGTCGTGGGTTTTCAACTAATGCTTTGTCTTAACGTTTTCTGAATGGGTGTCGTAGGTTTTGAACTAGGGTGTCGTAGGTTTGAACTAGGGTGTCATGAGTTTTGAACTAATGTTTTGTCTTAACGTTTTCTGAATAGGTGTCGTAGGTTTTGAACTAGGGTGTTATGGGTTTTCAACTAGGGTATCGTGGGTTTTGAACTAATGCTTTGTCTTAACGTTTTTTGAATGAGTGTCGTGGGTTTTCAACTAGGGTGTCGTGGGTTTTCAACTAATGCTGTCTTAATGTTTTCTAAATAGGTGTCGTAGGTTTTGAACTAGGGTGTCATCGGTTTTGAACTAGGGTGTTGTGGGTTTTGAACTAATGCTTTGTCTTAACATTTTCTGAATGGGTGTCGTAGGTTTTGAACTAGGGTGTCATGGGTTTTGAACTAGGGTGTCGTGAGAGAATCCCCGCGACACCCCAAGAGGAATTCGCCCCCCTCGTGAATAGAAACCATTACTGAAGAGAGTGTGGGGAAGCCAAATACTGTGACACCCTAGTACCAATGCTTCGCGACACCCCAGTTGAATTTGATCGAAAATTCTTCGCGATACTCAGTTGAAATCTCATGACATCCTAGCTTTAAGGTGACGACACCTGTGCTTATAACTGACCATGGAGAGAATCCCTGCGACACCCCAGGAGGAATTTGCCCCCCTCGTGAACAGAAACCATTACTGAAGAGAGTGTGGGGAAGCCAAATATTGCGACACCCTAGTACCAATGCTTCGCGACACCCAGTTGAATTCGGCCGAAAATCCTTCGCGACACTCCAGTTGAAATCTCACGACACCCTAGCTTTAAGGCGACGACACCTGTGCTTATAACTGACCACGGAGAGAATCCCCGCGACACCCCAGAAGGAATTCGCCCCCTCGTGAACAGAAACCATTACTGAAGAGAGTGTGGGGAAGCCAAAAACTGCGACACCCTAGTACCAATGCTTCATGACACCCCAATTGAATTCGGCCGAAAATCCTTCGCGACACCCCAATTGAAATCTCACGACACCCTAGCTTTAAGGCGACGACACCTGTGCTTATAACTGACCACGGAGAGAATCCCCACGACACCCCAGGAGGAATTCGGCCGAAAATCCTTCGTGACACCCTAGTTGAAACCTCACGACACCCTAGCACCAATGCTACGACATCCGTGCTTACGATACCCATGCTTATAACTGACCACAGAGAGAATCCCCGCGACACCCGTTCTCGACACCCCAGTTAAAACTTTACGACACTCTTGCCTTCCGCCTTTCGGGTGTCGTCGCGGTAGAGCTAGGGAGTCGTTAGCCCAGAGCTGGGGTGTCGTCACGATAAAAGTTTCGGTGTCCTTTCGTGAGTACTGAGATATCGTAGGATTTCGCATTTAGGGTGTCGCCGAAGTAGAGCTAGGGAGTCGTTAGCCCAGAGCTGGGGTGTCGTCGCGCTAAAAGCTTCGGTGTCGTACGATTTTGCCTTCCGCCTTTCGGGTGTCGTCACAGTAAAGCTAGGGAGTCGTTAGCCCATAGATGGGGTGTCGTCGCGCTAAAAGCTTTGGTGACATACGATTTTTCCTTCCGCCTATCGGGTGTCGTCACAGTAGAACTAGGGAGTCGTTAGCCCAGAGCTTGGGTGTCGTCGCGGTAAAAGGTTCGGTGTCCTTTCGTGAGTATTGGGATGTCATAGGATTTTGCCTTTCGGGTATCGTTGCGGTAGAACTAGTGAGTCATTAGCCCAGAGCTGGGGTGTCGTCGCGCTAAAAGCTTCGGTGTCGTACGATTTTGCCTTCTGCCTTTCGGGTGTCGTCGCGGTAGAGTTAGGGAGTCGTTAGCCCAGAGCTGGGGTGTCGTCGCGCTAAAAGCTTCGGTGTCGTACGATTTTGCCTTCCGCATTTTGGGTGTCGCCGCGGTAGAGCTAGGGAGTCGTTAGCCCAGAGCTAGGGTATTGTCGCGCTAAAAGCTTCGGTGTCCTTTCGTGAGTACTGGGATGTCGTAGGATTTTGCCTTTAGGGTGTCGCCGTGATAGAGCTAGGGAGTCGTTAGCCCAGAGCTGGGGTGTCGTCGTGCTAAAAGCTTCGGTGTCCTTTCGTGATTACTGGGATGCCGTTAGCCCAGAGCTTCGGTGTCGTAACAGTGCAAGCGTATTCGTAAATATCAAATCTTCTTGGCAGCAGACAAGAAGAGCACTTCATTTGACTGAAAAAAAACACCCTAGTTAGAAAGCACTTCATTTGCGACCAAGACACCATAGTTAGAAGGTTACGACACCCGTGTTTTATATATGCTCCTGTGTAAGTTGACTTAATACATAAGCATCAAATTCGTCCATCAAAGTTTCGGAAGGTGGTACAATTCATTCCTTGTCCTCTCCGGTGTTAATTGACTGCATACAAGTTTGCCTGTTGCTTGAAGCAGCTCTTATTTCATTTTACATTTGTGGAGCGTCAACGGTTGCCTTGACCAGATTTTTCCTTGATCTTTTTGACTTCTTCTCGACTCCACTCTTTAATATGTTCTCTCTTGGGCAATCTTTCGTCCTAATTTGTTCAGGATATTAAATTACAAGCTATGTACCTGGCTTAGCTGCGCAGTTGGCATCCACAGCAATTTTGAATATAGGTGTTAGAACATCCATCACTAAATTAAATGCATCTTCAGACATGGAGGCTATCTCTGCGAGCTTCATCATCCGCCAGGTGCTTGAAGCAAAGTTATTTTTTGTTGTTGGCCCTGCTATACACTGTTGTGATTCCAAAACCAACTCTTTTCGCGTATCCATTGTAGAAAGTATATACATCATCTGCTGAATTGAATTCCATTCCAGTTTGAGGAACTACAGTATCATCCCCTGCATTTGGAGCGATGGGTGAAGGTGCACGGCCAGGAGTGTTATCGATTTCTTTCCGATCTATAATTTCAGCATCGTTTGTGGAAATATAGGCACACAGTCATAAACAATGATATCCATAGATTTAGTTGTCAATATATCCTGACAAAGGATTAGGACACGAAGGTTAAAACAATACGACACCTCACTTGAAGAAATATAATTATGATTGAACCTCAGATCCAGGAATACATGCCATCTATGATCTGAATTCAGAAGTCACGACACCCCAGTTTACAAAAAACGACACCGAAGCTGTAAAATTACAACACCAATTCATAACACATTGAGGAAGGTCCTAACGACACCAAGGTTCAGATATTACGACACCGTAACTGAAAATGTTCAGGCAGGAACTAATGACACCCCATGAAACAACTTACGACACCCCATATAAAAAATAACGACACCCCCCTTAGTAGTTAAAGACACCCCAGAGAACAATCTACGACACCCCGGAAAGTAACAAACGAAGATCGCGAAGGTTATAATCATGGGTGTCATAGCGTTGTCGCTAGGGTATCGTCACGTTTCAACTAGGGTGTCACAAAGATTTTTGGGCGAATTCCTCTTGGGGGGTCGCGGGCCTTCTCTCTAGGGTCAGTTAAAACCTTGCGACACACCATTTAGCAGTTAAAGACACCCCAGAGAACAAACTACGACACCCCGGAAAGCAACAAACAAAGATCGCGAAGGTTATAAGCATGGGTGTCGTAGCGTTGCCGCTAGGGTGTCGTAACGTTTCAACTGCGGTGTCACGAATGATTTCTGGCCGAATTCCTCCTTTGGTATCGTAAGGTTATAAGCACTGGTGTCGTAGGAGTTGTTGCTGGGGTGTCGTGATGTTTGAACTAAGGGGATTCTCTCCATGGTCAGATATAAGCACGAGTGTCGTAGCATTGGTGCTAGGGTGTTGTAAGGGTTAAACTGGGGTGTCGCGAAGGATATTCGACAGAATTTCTCCTGCGGTGTCGCGGGGCTTCTCTCCATGGTCAGTTTTAAGCACGGGTGTCATAGCATTTGTGCTAGGGTGTCATGAGGTTTCAACTGGGGTGTCACGAAGGATTTTCAGCCGAATTCCTCCTAAGGTATCGCGGGGATTCTCTCCGTGGTCAGTTATAAGCACGGGTGTCGTAGCATTGGTGCTAGGGTGTCGTAAGGTTTCAACTAGGGTGTCGCGAAATATTTTCAGCCGAATCTCTCCAAGGTTGTCGCGGGGCTTCTCTCCATGGTCAGTTTTAAGCACGGGTGTCGTAGGCTTTTCTCCACGGTGTCTTAACAGTAAATTTGGGGTGTCGTAGCTTTTATGGTGATTGAAACGCTCTGATGACACCCCAGTTCATAAGTTATAACATCCTAGTTAAAAGAGTACGACATTTGTGCTACAAAACACTAAACTCTAAGGAAGTTACCCGTGCATTAAACGGTTTGGTCACACATTAACTTCCTCTAACGATAAAAAACAGTTGGTATAATAAAGGAGCTTTACAAAGAAGTGGGAGCAAGGACTTTTTACTTCCTACTGCGAATGACATTTTCTCCAGAGGTTTTTGTACAACGACTTCAGTAGCTGAAATATTTTCTTTCGACCGGACTCTCAGAGCGAGGGTGTAGGATCGTGCTCAAACCTTTGACTAATTCCTTAGCATCCGAAAGCCAGAGTGAGGGGGAAGAAAGAGTTTTTCTTGCACAGATGAAATCCAAGAAAAAATGGTGGTAGAAGTAGGCTGGAGGGAAAGGGTATTTTCGTCTGCATGCTAATTTAAAAAAAAAGGCAAAGCGCTTTCATGGCCGTCACGATCAGAACGTAACATCGTAGCAGAGCCATACCGTCCGGTATGTCAGCCACGTACGTGAACCAATCAGGAGAGGCGATGCAGCCCATGTAGGACTTGCTGCATTGGAAGCGGTGTACAAAGACTTTTCCAATTCTTTTAGAGCCTGAACGCTTGGCCCGAATAGGTTTGGCCTAGGCCGGCCCGTCAAGCATCAACCCCGTTTCTGACCCTACTCTTCTAGGGATGGTGATCTTATCTCGATTCGAAACGGACCCATCCTGATTGAGACGGAGGCAATCCAATTTGGAGTAGATTTCGAAGAAACCAAAAGACTTGTATTCCAACCCATGTAAGGCTAGTTTACACATGTTCCATCCCTAAACCTAAAACGCGAGAGACTTTATATGTATGTATGTATGTATGGTTTATTTGTATTGGCATTTGATCTGAGTAATGGGTAATGTTGGGATCCTCATTCTCCATGGCCACGGGATTAGGGAAGGAGACTATAGTTATATTAAAAGTCATTTTTGCTTTTTGTACGCATTTGCACTGCATGCTAATCATCGGATACGGTGCACATGAGCTACACCACATCCCTGTTTTGTGAGGAACGTTGGACCATGCCCAAGTTAAACTAGTCTAGAAGATTGGCTCCACTTTTCAAAGACCCACTATGTTTTTCAATTGGGTCTAGAATTTAAGACATCTGCTGTTGAGAAACTTTAGTTCCAGTTTTGAATTTGGATACAAATTTGCACTTTGAGATTAAGATGGGCCGGAGACTATTGACCAACATCTTAATAAGTCCTAATCATGAATCAAAACAGCAACAAAAAAGTTTTTGTGTACCAAGATGCAGTAGGAGCTACACCGCATTCTGTGATTGGTGTGTGGCATGTGTGCGTGTGTGTACCAAATGTAAAAATGATATTTTTATTCTTGACACGTTCGTGCACACATCGTATGCCAATTATCGGACGTGATGCATGTAGAAAGACTTTTTCAACAATAACAAAAATGTTTCCTTTCAATTCACTTGTCATGGAAGTAACTTTCCACTGAGAATTGGGCCTGCACCGAACCCTTGATGTATGGCAAGCATGGAGTGTGGATAAGGAAAAGCCTTGCTGCACCAGAGGAGAGCATGGACAAGGAAAAATCTTGCTGCATCGCCCTTCAGTGCAGCAAGCTCACATTGACCATGCGGATTGACTATCCATGCGTGCTGGCGTGCGTGCGATGGCCCAATGGGTTTTATGACGCACCGCACGTGCAAGCCTCCAATCCACGCGATTGGTGTGCGCTTGCTTCACCATAGAGCGGTGCAGCAAGTCTTTTTCGTGTGAACAATGCTTTGAACCTGCGGTGCAGCAAGTCTTTTCTGTGTAGACAATGCTATGAACTTACTCTTGGCTGAGTCCTGATGAAAATTTAGAGCAATCTAGTTTAATCTATGCATAGTTTTTTGATAGAGAAGTAATTAGATCAGGTAATGTGTTGCAACCCTTGACCTAGAATCTAGTCCAGAAACAATGACAACATAGTTGCACACTCTTAAAGCAAACCTTAAGAGCATGCAAAACCTAATAAACCTCGACATAAATAATGAAGTTATAATCAATATAAAATCAGCAAAAAGTAAATCTTATAAATCTCAAAATGATATCACAAAATCAAAATATAAGTATATAATAGCTTAACTATCATCCTTTTAAGTACATATCAAAATATTTACATCAACAATAGATGATACAGAAAACTAAACACTAAACATCACTCTTGGTGCCTCGCACCCAAATCTGGATTCAACAAGTTAGCATCGTTGTCATTATCTGAAACATAGAGAGAGAAAAAGAGAGAGAAAGAATAATAAGTTAAAAGCCTAGTAAAAATTTTATACATACTATCATGAATATACTAAGAAAACTAAAATGAATTATATATCATAATAAATTTTTATAGAAAGTAGCATAATAATCAATAAAACCATTAGCAAAACTATTCATAACCAAACACCAACATAACTATATGTTCATATCACAATCATCTGCATACTGAAAATGCATACTAACAAATCTTATACCAATAATCCGTGTCTAACAATCAACCTAGTGATATACGTACGAATAGGTTAAACTTAGTTACATCATATCCAAATATCATAACTAGTTCTACACAGGCTTCTCTCAGCCCTCAGCCCTTCTTCGGTGCTGCCAATTTAGGCCAATAAAAAGACACCAATACTGTCAAAACTAGTACAATGTATTAATAGTAACCATCAGATCCACAATCTCAACCATTCATAGCATCAGCTTAAGTCACTCTCATCAACATCATACACATCGGCATACTAATGATATACACTAACAAAGCTCATGACAATAGTTTGTGTCTAACAATCTAACATGGCGATAAATGCATATATAGATTGATTTCCATACTAGTGCTCAGCATTTTAAACTCAACCATATCATATCTGTTGTCGCCGGAATCCGCTCTCCGACTCGGGCGCGTCCGGTCTCCTAATCGAGCTCCCTCCTGGGCGGATCTGCAAGGAAGCCTACACGCGGGAGGTGCTGGGGGTGGCCCTCCGCGGAAGACCCTCCGATGCTCAAGTCAGTAAGGGACCGACGGGCAACAAGATGAGAGGAGAAGGCTCTCACCGGAGAGTTCCTTCAGAGAGCTCTGGGCAGAGTAGCAATGGCGGAATAGAGGGCTAAGAGCGGTAGAGTGAGCAAGTGCGCAGAGAGAAAAGAAGGAGAATAGCGTCCGAGAATTCGCGCGTACCTCAGGGGGTATGGAACTGCAGTATTTATAGAGGATCATCTGATCGTTAGGGAGGAGCGTTGTCGGCCTGAAGGCCGTTGGGATTCGAATCCAGTTTGTTACGGGTATGGTAGGATCCGTATCAGGTTAGTTAGTGGATCAACGACTGGGAGAGCTTGTTGCTGCCTAGGGATCTGACGGGGGCGTAGGTCCCAAGGTGTTAGGCTCCCTTAGGCCACTTTCTGATATGATTTTTGCTTAGGATCTCAGGAGTTTGGGCTTTCCCACGTCGAATTTTGTGGAGGGGGTAGTGTCGCTCGGACTGAGCTGAGCTAAAACGGCAGCCTGGCAATCAGGGCCAAGGAGGGAGATAGGTCGGTTAGAAGAACCGACAGACGAAGGTACGAAGGTTGATAGCTCAGCTGGGGCCGAGAGACGGGATAGGTCGGTTGGAGGAGCCGACAGACGAAGACCGATAGCTCGGCTGGGGCCGAGAGATGGGATAGGTCGGCTGGAGGAGCCGACAGACGAAGGTCGATAGCTCGGCTGGGGCCGAGAGATGGAATAGGTCGGCTGGAAGAGCCGACAGACGAAGGTCGATAGCTCGGCTGGGGCCGAGAGACGGGATAGGTCGGCTGGAAGAGCTGACAGACGAAGGTCGATAGCTCGGCTGGGGCCGATAGACGAGGTAGGTCGACTGGAGGAGCCGACAGACGAAGGTCGATAGCTCGGCTGGGGCCGAGAGACGGGATAGGTCGGCTGGAAGAGCCGACAGACGAAGACCGATAGCCCGGCTGGGGCCGAGAGATGGGATAGGTCGGTACCTCGAGGACCCCTGGTTCGGTGAGGGGTTTGAGCATCTCAATTCATCGACCTATCCTTGGCGGGCGTCGCTCGATCGAACGGGAATTAGGGCTGACCTTAGCCGCATGCATGATTAATAATGCATGATGATTTACCCCCAACACATGCCCTCCACTCCCTAGTTCGAAGCGCAGGTTCGGGCATAGGGAGTATAAGTCCAGGTGGCATGCTTTGGATGGGATGATCCGGTTTGGACAGCCCGCGCAATGATGCCCTAATTAATGCAGCGCGGTCATCATGCCTTCGTGGGTAAGGCTCCTCCAGGGGCGATGGTTGGGGAAATGCCACGTAGCAAATCCCGATTCACGTGGCGTTTGTCGAGGTGGTTTCGGAAGCCTCGGGTGAAGCGCCTCATCTTCTCAAGATGGCTTCCTTCGGGGGGAAGCAAAGCGAGAGTAGCGCTGCATCTGTTCGCAATATCCTCTCATTCTGTTTCCTGGAGAGTTCTATCCTCCACCCCGTTTGCCGTTTCACCTGGTGCTTTTTTTGGCTAGGAGGATGATGAGCCCCGACGACGTAGCTTCGGAGATCATCGCTGAGGATGTGGGGAAGATTCGCCAGAGGTATAGTATACCCTCGGATGTTATTCTGCGATTGCCGGGACATGAGCACAGGGTCTCGCGGGATCTGGAGCATGGAGTCTTCATTTATGAGGACAGTTTGAAAGTAGGCCTCCGGTTTCCTCTTGATCCCTTGGTGAAGGAGGTCATGACATATTACAACATCTGTCCGGTGATGGTGGCCCCCAATAGCTGGCGAAGTATTATCAGATTTATTTCAATGTGTCATCAGATTCAGGTTATTGCCACTCTCCCTATTTTCCGCGCTTGCTATCATCTGATACCCGAGAGGAAATCGGAGTGGCCTTACATCGGACCCCGGAGGTCCTTCAAAATGATTGCGGATAAGCCGTCCTCCATAAAGGGATGGAAGAGTCGATTCATCATCGCCGAGAGGAACATTGGCTCCGACTTCCCTCGGAGATGGAGAAATTTTGTTCGGGATGCAGAAACGCATCTGGTTTTGTCCGAGTGGGAGGAGAAAGATTTGGATGTTCTCCGCAACGGCCAGGTGTTCTCGGCCAACGATTTGTTATCGGAGGGTGTTCTTTTTGCCGCCGGGCTTAGCCCTCTGGACCTGCATGGTAGGTCCCCCTTTTCTCTTTTCTACTATTTTTTATCCAGGCGAACGTGTTTTGGTTTAACTGCATGTTCTTCGCTCTCGCAGTCAAGAGGTCTGAGTTGTCAAGCCTTGTCAAGAAGAAGAAGGGCAAGCGCCCAGGGGAGAGCAGCGGCGCGAAGAGAAGTAGGCCCGAGAAGAGGGCTCATACTTCTGGAAGATGCTCGCCGGATGCCGAAGTGATCACGGTGGGAGCATCGGAAGCGAGGGAGGATTTGAGGAGGACGGTTGAGATCCCTTGTCCCCCTGTGGTGGGACTATCAGATAGCTCAGATGAGATTCCATTGGCTCATTCGGCTGCATCCCCTTTGAAAGACGAGCCGACGATGGATTTGGTGGAAGTCGTTGTTTCTGGGGGGCTCTCCCCGACCGTGGGTTTACTCCCGACCTCGGTAGGAGAGCAAGAGGGAGCGGCTGCAGTCGATGAGGTTCGGGGCAAGCTCCCTATTGTGGAGCCTCCTGTGGGAGAGTCCGGGGATGGCGACGTTAGGCCGCCCACAGCGGTTCAAGAAGAAAGTCGGACAGAGGTTTCGGTAGAGCCTGCAGAGGAGATGCAGGTGACCGTGACCGAGGGAGATTGATCGGGAGAGGGGGCGAAGCAAGACGAGAGTCCCGCAATGGAGACTCCTTCCAAAAAGGTTTTGGGAAGGCTAGCGCTTGGGTTGGCCGAATTGTCTGAGGAAGCCCAGGCCAGAATTCTGGTAGAGGAGGCTGGGAGGTTGAAGGCTTCCCAGTCGGAGGTTGCCCGGGTTGACTCCTCGGGTGGAGACGGCCAGCCCAGCAGCTTGAACATGGATGTTGAGGAGGCGTTCTCTGCTTTGATGAGGTCGACCCTGTACCCGGGCGCGGATCCCTCGGCGAACAAGTTTGCGGATTTGGACTTGGTTGATGCCGCATTCGGGCAGCAGGGTATGGCTGAAAGCATCCATCTTCTTCCCGACATCGACAATCCGACCCTCATGAAGATGACAAGGGCCTACGCCTCTCGAGTGAGTCACCACTCTTGGGTAGCGGATGCTTTCCGGCTGACTTGATTGCATGTTCTTACACGTTCTTTATCCTGTAGAGTGTTTTGCTTTCTCGGGCGATGTGCTGGCATTTGAGTTTGGCAACAGGGGCCGGCGTCCAGGCCAAGAGAGCCAGCGCTGAACTCCGATCGTGAGCGGAGGCATCCGAGAGGTTCGAGAAACTCCTGGCTGCTAGCAATGAAAGCTTGGCGGGGATAAGGGCGTCGTATCAGGCCGCTCTAGCCGAAGCGTCTAAGCAAAAGCTTAAAGTGGAGGAGTTGCAGGGGCTCCTGGCGAAGAGTGATGACGTGTGCTTGGAGTTGGCTCGAATTAGGTCCAAGCATTCTGAGGAAGTGGAGGCGATGCAGAAAGAACATAACGAGAGTCTGGGCCGACAGAGGAAGGAGGCCACCGACGAGAGAAGCCGCATGGCCAGAATGCTCGATGAAGTAGAGGAGAAGCTGCAGCAGCGCGATCGTGATGTTGCCGACTTGAAAGTCAACGCTAAATGGCACGAGGGGACGATAGCCTGGCTAAGTGACAAGCTGTCCCAAGCCCAGGGAGAAGTTGAGGATAAGCAGTCAAGGATTAATGCTCTCCAAGAAAGGGTCGAGCTGGTCAGAGCCGACAAAGCGAGGGCCAGGGGTGAGGTCGAGGAGCTGACCAAGGGGTTGGCTTGGCAAAAGGAGGAGGTACGATCCTATTCCCTTTTTTGGTTTCCTTTGTTGGTTCCTTGCAGTGCCGACTGGTTCTGGCTTCGCAGATGGCAAAATTGGAGCTAGACAATCGGGCCTTGCAAGGTGAGCTGGCATCTAGCCGAGATAGGAGTTTGGAGCTCGAGGCGTGGGCCGGCGAGTCCGAGGAGCAAATTGTTCTTCTATGGGCTCAGGTCATGGAAACTGAGGGGCAAGTTGCCCTATTGTGGAGCCAAATGGCCGAGGCTGAGATGCGACTCGCCATGCTCAAGGGCGAACAGGACGTAATTTGTTCTGATGCCTTCCAACTCGGAGTGGAAGAATGTAGAAACAAGATATCCAATGAGCATCCAGAATGTGATCTCTCTTTCTTGAATGCTGAAGCTCTTGATGTCAGTGATCCGGGGGTGAAGAAGAGGATGAGTACATCAATGCATCGGACACCGATCTTGGTACCATCCCGGGTCCCAGCGAGGCCGCAGCTTCTGGAGGACATTCGCAGACTGTTGCCAAGGAGGCGAAGACACTCGAAAAGGGAAAATCAAGTCGTGCTTCTGCAGGCGCAATTGAGGGTTTTCCCGGAACTGATACGGCTCCCGGCTCTTGAAAGTTACTTCTACATTTTGCTTCCTGAGATGTAACTCTGTCTGAAGTTCTTTAATGAATGAACTTTCCGCTTCCATTTGAATGCCTTTCTTGGGCGGTCCTTTGTTTCAAATTTCGCCTCAATCGCAAGTGACTTACGGCTTGTTGGCGCCGTTTGGTCATTTTTATCTCAGGATCGAGGGAACGTATTGGTTGGGGCCAAGGCGGGGCGATAGCCTTGACGGATGAACCGAGAGATGATCTGGCTCGGTTCAGGCTGATCGATGCAATAGATTGACTAAAGCTGAGAAATGAGGCAGGTCGGCTAAGGCCGATGGATGAAGTAGGTCGGCTAGGGCCGAGTGACGAGAGTGGTTACCAAAGCGGCGACACGTGGCGGGATTTTGTGTCGGTGGCTCGGGGGCCGATGGTTAGAGCAGGTAGATTTCTTGCTTGGAGCAGTTTAAATATCGATGGGGGGCCGGTTATCGTCAGCTATTTCATTCGATGACCTTTGCTGGCTTGATACGGGCTTGTGCCAACAGAATGGCTTCCAAGGATGGCGGAGGGTCAGCCAGAGCACCAGTCGACGATGCCAACACTCGCTGGGGGGCTCGTAGGAGCCGTACTCAGACTGTCGTCGATGGGGAGGTCCTGGCCTCCTTGTTTGCGATTCGGCAATGACTCCAGGAGGCGACCGAACAATACGTGATCGCCTCAACTAGGAAGATTATGCATCTCCGTGCGATTAATGATCACCTAGAGAGGCACGTGGCGTCTCTCCAACAGCAGGTGAGTAGCCCTATAGCAGATCAGGGAGAACGGTCGGCAGCTCTGGGAGAAAACGATAAGCCCCTGTGAGGGCTGATGTATTTTTTGTTTCTTTTTGTCGCTCCCTTTTTGGTGAATGAAAGAGTAGTTTACGTAGCCCTCGCGTTCATTTTTGTTTTTGAGATGTTCACCTTCGTTGTGCAAGTCCTTCAAGCGATTAACTTCCTCAGGGGGTAATCGACGAGCAGTCGATTTTTGTGCTTTTCGCTACCCTGCCAGTGCTCTACCGTTCTGCAGGCAAATCAGTTTTTATTTTGCCGGAGTTGATAATATGGCTCTGTGGGGAGCAAAAAGCTGTTTTGGCGCTTTCCGGAAGGCTTTTATGGCATTGGTCTTTTTCCACGCAGGCCATTTTGGTGTACGGCGCACGCACCCGTTCACCATTGGAGGATGTCGCTTTTCCTGGGGGATTTCCCAGGCCTGCCCTGCGTCCGTAAGATCGGCGGGTGGTTTTCCATGCCCAGGATTCGTGATTTTGGGTCAGAGGGCATCTTTTGGCATGCGTCACGGCTCGGGGGACACATTTGGCGCACAACAAAGGGGCGCTGCTTTCATCCTGGGGGGCCATGTGGCGTTGAGGATCAGGTTTCTCAAGCCGCTTCTGGTTCGTTTTCGCCTATAAAGAGGGAAAAAAGAGGCTGTGTTGGGCCATCCCGGAGCTTTCTTTACCGTGAGAAGTTGTGAGAGCTTCCATGATGCTTGTTTCCTTGGAGTTCAGGGAGGGAGGATTGAGCTTCCCTTTTTTGGGTCATTCTCCCCCGGAAGGTTGGGGTGATGAAGGAGCCGCTGAGGGGCAGCTCGTGCTCGAGGGAGGAACTTCGGAGATCACATGGAGAGCGCACAGGAGATCCATAGGGAACACATGGAGAGCGCACATACGCACTTCTTGTGTGTCCTTTGTGGTTTGCCATGGGAGACGTAGGGGAGGAAGCACACGTGAGTTCCCCATGACTCACGTGAACTTCGCCTCCTCTCCCTGGCTCGGACGCCTGGGCTCCTCTGCCCGGGGGTCTCTCAGCTCCGCAAGGAGGGAGGTGAAGGTGTGTTGCTAGGCTGCATTGCCTTTTGACTCGGGCAATGGGAGCTGTACACACTCAATCTGGGGAGTTCGCCCTCAGAACCAGCATCCACGGGCCTGCGCCTCTCTTTGGATCTCTTGGCCCATCCAGAGGACCCATGGGAAGCCGGTCCCGCTCGCTATCCGGGCGAGCTGATTGGTTTGTGGTTTGTCTGATTTCTTAGGTCAAACGTCGAAGTATCGTCGTTAACTGAAGCTGGCTTGGGACAGTTCGGCCAAGCTATGTACTCATTTTTATTTCCTGTGCTTTGGTGCACTTGTAACTCCTCTTAGGAGTTTGTAGTTTTTCTTGCGATGAGGTAATAAAGAAATTTTTCATTCCTTCTTTGTTTGGTCCCTGTGTCTTTTGTGCCAGAAGTTGTTATTCTCGCGATGTATTTTTGCATTGTTGCATGCTTCGGCACTTGTTTGGTTCTTTTTGAGGGTAGGGTACAATGATTATGCTTAGTTCGGCCGGGGCTTACGAGCGGCCCGAATCCGAGCTAAGTTTGGAGAACGCTTAGGTCGGTCGGGGCTTGTGAGCGGCCCGAATCCAAGCTAAGTTTGGAGAACGCTTAGGTCGGTCGAGGCTTGTGAGCAGCCCGAATCTGAACATCGGTTTAGAAGAATACTTAGGTCGGCCGGGGCTTGTGAGCTGCCCGAATCCGAGCTAAGCTTTGAAAACATTCTAGGTCGGTCGGGGCTTGTGAGCGATCCGAATCCGAACGTAACCTAGGGGAATACTTAGGTCGGCCGGGGCTTGTGAGCTGCCCGAATCCGAGCTAAGCTTGGAGAACGCTTAGGTCGGCCGGGGCTTGTGAGTGGCCCGAATCCGAACGTAACCTGGGGGAATACTTAGGTCGGCCAGGGCTTGTGAGCTGCCCGAATTCGAGCTAAGCTTGGAGAACGCTTAGGTCGGCCGGGGCTTGTGAGCGGCCCGAATCCAAACGTAACCTGGGGGAATACTTAGGTCGGCCGGGGCTTGTGAGCTGCCCGAATCCGAGCTAAGCTTTGAAAAAATTTTAAGTCGGCCGGGGCTTGTGAGCGACCCGAATCCGAACATCGGCTTAGGAGAATACTTAGGTCGGCCGGGGCTTGTGAGTGGCCCAAATCCGAACGTAACCTGGGGGAATACTTAGGTCGGCCGGGGCTTGTGAGCTGCCCGAATCCGAGCTAAGCTTTGAAAACATTTTAGGTCGGCCGGGGCTTGTGAGCGACCCGAATCCAAATGTCGGCTTAGGAGAATACTTAGGTCGGCCGGGGCTTGTGAGCGGCCCGAATCCGAACGTAACCTGGGGGAATACTTAGGTCGGCCAGGGCTTGTGAGCTGCCCGAATCCGAGCTAAGCTTGGAGAACGCTTAGGTCGGCCAGGGCTTGTGAGCGGCCCAAATCCGAACGTAACCTGGGGGAATACTTAGGTCGGCCGGGGCTTGTGAGCTGCCCGAATCCGAGCTAAGCTTGGAGAACGCTTAGGTCGGCTGGGGCTTGTGAGCGGCCCGAATCCGAACGTAACCTGGGGGAATACTTAGGTCGGCCGGGGCTTGTGAGCTACCCGAATCCGAGCTAAGCTTTGAAAACATTTTAAGTCAGCCGGGGCTTGTGAGCGACCTGAATCCGAACGTCGGCTTAGGAGAATATTTAGGTCGGCCGGGGCGTGTGAGCGGCCCGAATCCGAACGTAACCTGGGGGAATACTTAGGTCGGCCGGGGCTTGTGAGCTGCCCGAATTCGAGCTAAGTTTTGAAAACATTTTAGGTCGGCCGGGGCTTGTGAGCGACCCGAATGCGAACGTCGGCTTAGGAGAATACTTAGGTCGGTCGGGGCTTGTGAGCGGCCCAAATCCGAACGTAACATGGGGGAATACTTAGGTCGGCCGGGGCTTGTGAGCTGCCCGAATCCGAGCTAAGCTTGGAGAATGCTTAGGTCGACCGGGTCTTGTGAGCGGCCCGAATCCGAACGTAACTTGGGGGAATACTTAGGTCGGTCGGGGCTTGTGAGCTGCCCGAATCCGAGCTAAGCTTGGAGAACGCTTAGGTCGGCCGGGGCTTGTGAGCGGCCCGAATCCGAATGTAACATGGGGGAATACTTAGGTCAGCCGGGGCTTGTGAGCTGCCCGAATCCAAGCTAAGCTTTGAAAACATTTTAGGTCGGCCGGGGCTTGTGAGCGACCCAAATCCGAACGTTGGCTTAGGAGAATACTTAGGTCGGCCGGGGCTTGTGAGCGGCCCGAATCCGAACTAAGCTATGAACATTGTTTAGGTCGGTCGTAACATGCTATTTCAATTTTTAGCTCGGCCCAGTAGACGTACGGGGTTCTGACGCAGATAGATCGGTTGTTGCCGAGAATGGGTCGGATGTTTCTATTTCTTATCACGACCTTTCAAAAGGGTTGATCGTGTTGTAGATAAAGAAATAAAGCACCAAAGTTATGTATGGGGCAGGTTAAAGGGGTATACCCTACTGATAGTATATGCGGAGGTTGTCCGAGTTCCACGTCCGGGGGATAGACTTCCTATCCAGATCCTGGAGTTTGTAGGTACCAGGTCCGACGACTTCCGCTACTTGGTATGGGCCTTCCCAATTTGGTGATAGCTTCCCTTGCTCCAGCGGTTTGGAGACGGATGCTTTCCGGAGGATGAGGTCGCCAAGAGAGAAGGATTTTCCTTTGACTCTGGAGGCGTGGTAGCGGGACACCCTTTGCTGATAGGCGGCAATCCTGATCCGGGCCTTCTCTCTAATCTCTTCCACTAGGTCGAGGTTGGCGCGGAGCTGCTCGTTGCTGGCCTCCTCCGAGTAACTCTCCACCCGCAAAGTGGGGAGTCCTATCTCAACTGGGATAATAGCTTCTATGCCGAAAGCCATTCGAAAGGGGGTCTCGCCTGTGGGCACTCTCGGGGTGGTGCGGTAGGCTCACAAGACATGGTGCAATTCATCTGCCCATCTGCCACGAGCTCTGGAGAGCCGAGCTTTGATTCCTTGGAGCAGAGTTCAGTTAGTTACCTCGGCCGCCCATTGGCCTGCGGGTGCCCCACCGAGGTTAGGCGATGGTGATGCCAAGCTCTTCGCAGAACTCCCTGAACTTCGGATTATCGAACTGCTTGCCGTTGTCAGTGATAATGGTATGCGGGAGGCCGAAGCGGCAGATGATGGACCTCCACATGAAGTCTCTCGCTCGAGCTTCAGTTATTTGAGCCACTGCCTCGGCCTCGACCCACTTGGTGAAGTAATCGATTATGACGAATAAAAACTTTCGCTGTCCCGTAGCGAGGGGAAAGGGACCCAGAATATCCATCCCCCACTTAGCAAAGGGCCAAGCGGAGGAGATGGGAACCACACTGCTAGAGGGGAGCCTCTGAATATTGGAGTGCTTCTGGCAGGGGTCATAGGTTTGGACGAGATCGTCGGCATCCTTTTGCATGGTCAGCCAGTAGTACCCTTGGTGCAGCACCTTGTGGCACAGGGACCGGCTCCCCAAATGACTTTCGCAAATTCCTTCGTGCACCTCCCGGAGGGCATAGTCGGCCTCAGATGGGCGAAGGCATCTGAGCAGTGGCGCAGAGAAAGATCACTTTAAAGCTGGTCATCAATCAGTACATAGCTGGTGGCTTGCAACTTCAGCTTTCTGGCTTCCTTTCGATCGGCTGGGAGCGATCCTTCTTTGAGATATTTCTGGATCGGGTCGAACCAGGATGGCTCAGCCTCGATTTGCATTACCTGATCAACATCGGCGATGCTGGGCTTCTCCAAGGTCTCCAAATGGAATTTATGTTCGGCATCCATCGTTTCCACAGTTGCTAGCCGAGATAACAGGTCGGCACGAGCATTTTCGGCTCTAGGGATCTGGACAACCTCAAATTCAAAAAAGTGAGAGAGTAAGTTCCGCACCTCTTGGAGATATCGGATCATGTTTGGCTCCCGGGCCTCGAACTCTCCCTGCACATGTCCGGCAATCAGCTGAGAGTCGGTGAAGGCGGTTAGCTTTTCCACCTTCAGGTCGTGGGCGATCCGGAGCCCGATGAGTAGAGCTTCGTACTCGGCCTCGTTGTTGGAAGCTGAGAAGGAGAATCTAATGCCGTATTCGAAAGTTGCTCCTTCGGGGCTGGTTAGAACCAGACCTGCCCCGGAGCCACCAGAGTTTGAGGATCCATCGACGTGGAGCAGCCACCGGGTGCTTGGTTTTGGATGCCCCGAGGAATCCGGAGCGGAGCGTCTTCCGGAATGGTGCATTCGAGAAGGAAGTCGGCTAGGACCTGCGCTTTGATGGCCGGGCGAGGCCGATATTGGATGTCATGCTCGCTTAGCTCGACAGCCCATTTGGCCATCCTTCCTGACGTCTCGGGACAATGGACCACTGCCTTAATGGGTTGGTCGGTGAGGACTGTCACGGAATGCGCTTGGAAATACGGTCGCAATCTCCGAACCGACGTTATCAGGGCCAGCACCAGTTTTTCGACTCGGGTGTATCTTGTTTCAGCATCCCGGAGCAGTTTACTAACATAGTAGATCAGCCTCTAGGTCTTACTCTCCTCTCTTGTCAGGACCGAGCTAACCGCGCCTTCAGAAACCGCCAGGTACTGATACAGCATTTCTCTGGATTGGGGCTGCTGAGGAGAGGCGATGAGCCGAGATACCTTTTGAGGTCTTCGAAAGACTTTGGCACTCGGGGGTCCACTGGAAGTTCTTGGCAGACTAGAGTGCTTTGAAGAAGGGGAGGCCCCTTTCGGCCGACCAGGCTACGAAGCGGTTGAGGGCCACAATCCTACTCGTCAAGCGTTGGACCTCCTTGATGGACGAGGGCGGCGCCATTTGTTGAAGGGCTTGAATCTTTTGCGGGTTGGCTTCAATACCTCGTTGAGAGACCATAAAGCCCAGAAATTTCCCTGAGGTGATGCCGAAGGCGCATTTGGCTGGATTGAGCTTCATTCGGTACCTTCGGAGCTTCACGAAGCTCTCTGAGAGGTCTTCAATGTGCTGGGAAACCTTCTTGCTTTTGACCAGCATATCGTCATCATAGACCTCCATGTTCCTGCCTATCTGCTCCTTGAAAATCTTGTTGACCATCCTCTGATATGTGGCACCTGCATTCTTAAGACCGAAGGGCATAACTCGGTAATAGTAAGTACCTCGGTCAGTTATGAAGGCCGTTTTTTCCTCATCTTCGGGGGCCATCCTGATCTGGTTGTAGCCTGAGTAAGCGTCCATGAATGACAGTATCTGGTGGCTGGAGGTGGCATCCATGAGCTGATCGATCCGAGGGAGAGGGAAACTGTCCTTCGGGCAGGCTTTGTTTAGGTCGGTGAAGTCGATACAGATCCGCCACTTGCCGTTTGATTTTTTCACCATAACGACATTAGATAACCAGCTTGGGTAATTTACCTCCCGAACAAAGTCCGCCTTGATGAGTTCGTCGACCTCCTCTTTAATTTCTCTCTGCCGATCGGGAGCGAAGCTTCTTTTCTTCTGCTTGATAGGTCGGAACATCTCGTCCATGTTAAGGCGGTGGACAAGGATGTCTGGACTGATCCCGAGCATATCCGAGGTTGACCAGGCGAAGACGTCGGCATTCCTTCGAAGGAAATTGATCAGCTGTAGCCGAACTTCCTCTTTCAGCAACGATCCGACTCTTATCGTTCGGTCAGACCGAGCTTCATCCAGTGGAACTTCTTCTAGTTCTTCGGCCGGCTCTCCTCTTTGCTCGACGAAGTCCTCCCGAGCATCCAGCCCATCGACCTCGGGCATTTTGGACTGAAGGCTGGTGACATAACACTGCCGAGCTATGGTTTGGCTCCCTTGGACAACACCGACTCCTCGCTCGGTGGGGAACTTCATGGACAGGTGCGGGATGGAGACGATGGCTTTGAGGAACACCAAGCCTGGCCTCCCGAATATTGCATTGTAGGATGACCAAAGCTTGGTCACCAGGAAGTCCGTATGAACAGTGGCTGCATCGGGCCAGGTCCCCGCCCAAACGCCAGGGTGACGATTCCTTCTGGGACAATTACATCGCCTGTGAACCCCATGAGGGTGGAATCCACGGCTCGGAGGTTCTCTACGAGGAGCTTCATTTTTATGAACACATCGAGGTACAAAACATTAACAGAACTTCTACTATCGACCAAAATTTGGCTTACATCGTAATTGTTCAGTTTCAGAGATACAACCAATGCATCATCATGTGGGAACTATATTCCTTGGAAGTCATCATCAGAAAAGGAAAGTTCGCCAGGCCGTGCTTTCTTCGCTGCTGGGCCTTCTTCTTCATCCTCCCCGCCTGAAGACCATGGACCACCTCGATGACATTAATGTGACCAGGA
Source organism: Calamus simplicifolius (assembly GCA_900491605.1). NCBI lineage: Eukaryota > Viridiplantae > Streptophyta > Magnoliopsida > Arecales > Arecaceae > Calamus > Calamus simplicifolius. The sequence continues at coordinate 504,454 of UESW01004174.1, read as the reverse complement.
ACTGGCGGATTAGGAGGAAGGAGAGGTTGTTGCTGGGGCTCGGGTCGGCGATCGCCCCCATTCCTTGGTTGGGAGCTCCTCTGAAGCGATCCAGCCTGCCCCGCTGGATGAGTCTTTCGATCTCATTTTTGAGCTGCCAGCACTCCTCAGTATCGTGACCGTGGTCGCAGTGATAGCGGCAGTATTTAGTGGGGTCCCTGCGGGCCATGTTTCCTCAGAGAGGGGGAGGTCGGGGGAGCTGGCGTTCGATCTCCATAAGAATCTCCGCTCTCGGGGCAGTGAGCGGAGTGAAGCGATGGAACCCTCGAGGTGGGCTTCGGGAACGGTCCCTTGGTGTCAGCCGCGGGACCCTCTGGCATCGGGGTGGACTCAGTCGGCAGGCTGGTCGGTGCCTGTCGGGGTGCCCGGGCTCTTTCTTCCTTGCTGGCTCGGTTCGGGCGGCTCTCCGTGACTCCTCGACCCTAGCATATTTATCGGCCAGGGCCATCATGTCAGAGAGGGTCGAGGGGTAGTTAACCTCCATTGCTAGGTAGAAGTCACTTTCCTTCGAAACTCCTCCGGCTAAGGCGGACATAGCCACCTCATGATTGAGGTGATCCACCTCCAGCATGGCCTTATTAAAACGGCCAAGATAACTTCTTAAGGACTCCCCCTCTTTCTGCTTAACCTCAGAGAGGGAGTCGGACCTCCATCGCAGGCGGCGGCTGCTGACGAACTGGCTAATGAAAAGATGGCTCAGTTCATCGAAAGAATCGACGGACCTTGGTTTTAAAGTGTTGAACCAAGTCCGGGCAGATCCCCAAAGGGTAGAAGGGAAAGCGCGGCAGAGAACCGCGTTCGATGCTCCGTGTAACATCATTATCGATTTGAAGCTACTGAGATGGTCGTCCGGATCAGAGGAGCCATGATAGGGCTCGATGGCGGGTAGCTTCACCTGGGAGGGAATAACTTCCTCCATGATCCCCTTAGAGAAGGGACACTCGGCTCCACCTTAGGCTGGGGCGGCTGGGCTTGCTTTGCAGCATCCAGCTCTTGTCGCATTTCCCAGAGCTGTCAGCAGATCTCTTCGTCAAGGAGAGCAGAGGGGGCAGGGCGAGGAGGACAATGAGATGGAGTGGAGTCATGGCGAGAATATACCGGAGAGAGGGATTGAGCTCGCCGAGGCCCGGGGAAGTTTCTGCCGCGGTCTTGCTGGGGAGCCGCTTCGGCTTCCTTGGGATGGCGAGGAGGGTCCGCGACTCCGTGCGGACCGGAAGAAGAGATCGCCGGGTGCATGGGGGCTGCTTCCTCCTTAGGGGAGCGAGGGATAGGGGCGGCCAGATGGGGGACCTCTGGGCACCCCTGGATCAGGGTGGCCAGAGCCTGCACCTGCTGGACTAGTAGGGCGAACTGGTCCTGGGACACCGGGGCCGTCGATGGCAAAGGGGTTTCAACAGGCGGTGGTGGAGGCGCTACATTGTTCACTAATTAGACCTTTGAGAAGCGCCTGATCTCGGACATCGGACACTGCCTTCTTCCGGTTGGCCATGGAAGGATTTCTCTCACAGACCAAGAACCTTGTCTCCTGGGTTACAAGTTTTTAGGGACTTGAAGGCCCTTCCTCTAGCGCCAATCTGTTGTCATCGGAATCCGCTCTCCGACTCGGGCACGTCCGGTCTCCTGATCAAGCTCCCTCCTGGGCGGACCTGCAAGGAAGCCTACATGCGGGAGGCGCTGGGGTGGCCCTCCATGGAAGACCCTCCGATGCTCAAGTCAGTAAGGGACCGACGGGCAACAAGATGAGAGGAGAAGGCTCTCTCCGGAGAGTTCCTCCAGAGAGCTCTGGGCAGAGCAGCAATGGCGGAATAGAGAGCTAACAGCGGTAGAGTGAGCAAGTGCGCAGAGAGAAAAGAAGGGGAATAGCATCCGAGAATGCGCGCGTACCTTAGGGGGTCTGGAACTGCAGTATTTATAGAGGATCACCTGATCGTTAGGGAGGAGCATCGTGGGCCCGAAGGCCGTTGGGATTCAAATCCAGTTTGTTACGGGTCTGGTAGGATCCGTATCCGGTTAGTTAGTGGATCGACGGCTGGGAGAGCTTGTTGCTGCCTAGGGATCTGACGGGGGCGTAGGTCCCAAGGTGTTAGGCTCCCTTAGGCCACTTTCTGATATGATTTCCGCTTAGGATCTCGGGAGTTTGGGCTTTCCCGCGTCGAATTCTGTGGAGAGGGTAGTGTCGCTCGGACTGAGCTGAGCTAAAATGGTAGCCTCGCAATCAGGGCCAAGGAGGGAGATAGGTCGGTTAGAAGAACCGACAGAAGAAGGTACGAAGGTCGATAGCTTGGCTGGAGCCAAGAGATGGGATAGGTCGGCTGGAGGAGCCGACAGACGAAGTCCGATAGCTTGGCTGGGGCCAAGAGATGGGATAGGTCGGCTGGAGGAGCCGACAGACGAAGGTCGATAGCTCGGCTGGGACCGAGAGATGGGATAGGTCGGCTGGAAGAGCCGACAGATGAAGGTCGATAGCTCGGTTGGGCCGAGAGACGAGGTAGGTCGGCTAGAGGAGCCGACAGACGAAGGTCGATAGCTCGGCTGGGGCCGAGAGACGGGATAGGTCGGCTGGAAGAGCCGACAGACGAAGGTCGATAGCTCGGCTGGGGCCGAGAGACGAGGTAGGTCGGCTGGAGGAGCCGACAGACGAAGGTCTATAGCTCGACTGGGGCCGAGAGACGGGATAGGACGGCTAGAAGAGCCGACAAATGAAGACCGATAGCCCGGCTGGGGCCGAGAGACGGGATAGGTCGGCACCTCGAGGACCCCTAGTTCGATGAGGGGCTGGAGCATCTCAATTCACTGACCTATCCTTAGCGGGCGTCGCTCGATCGAACGGGAATCTGGGCTGACCTTAGCCGCGTGCACGATTAATGACGCATGATGATTTTACCCCCCAACAATATCCATAGATCATGACTAGTTTCTATACAAACCTCTCTTAGCCCTCGGCTCTTCCTTGGTGTCGCCAATGTAGGCTAGTAAGGAGTCATACTGATCTAACGAAATTGGTACCACTTATTTAATGGTAAAGATCATATCTGTTGTCAGGAACCTAACCATATCATATCTATGATGATTCCATATTGGCCTCTATAACAAACTACCATTCTTCAATGCTACCATTACCTCATCCAATAATTGTCTATATGCCCAGTTCATCACTTCATATATCGAGCAAAGGCAGAACAATACCATAATCAAAATAACTTATATCAACATATCATACTTATATATTTCAAATTAAAACCAAAATTATTTTGTAACTAAAATAATATACCGTAACATATATAACAACTCGACAACCAAACTATTGTACACAATTTAAATACATTGAGAAATTAAAAAATAAATCCATGATATATGCAAGCATGCAATATAAAAAACATATTGCATAATATTAGGTATAGAACTCCAATCTTGATCAATACTCTTTAATTAGCCAAATCAATCCATGATCACCTATAATTAATGATAAATAAATAATTAATTCACTAAAATTTATAATTAAAAAATTACCTTTATGTCCTTCTAGCCTATAAACTTAATATTACCATTATACCCTTCTTATCTAGACTTAACTAGTTTAGTCATGACTTAATTAGGCTCTAATTAAGCCTAAACTTGCTTAATTGCAATAATTGAGACTTAATATGTCATTTGGGAATTTTATTAATCAACTTACTAGATGAAACAATAATTAACTAATTACAATATTACCCTTCTATTCCACTAGTTGTCAACCTTATGCTTAATCATCTTTAATTATACTCTAAACATTAATCGATGATACTAATCACCATTTAACCAATCTTCCTAACTAACAAATTAAATTAGATTGGACTTACCTTAAATTACTTAGGTCATTAGGAATTTATTTAGTTCACTAGTAGCCTCAACTAGAGTTTAATTAGGTTAATCTATTACGATCGAATCCACTTACACCTATTTTATTCAGCAGTAATCCCATATGAATTAAATCAAAATAGCATTCTTGTTGATAATAAAAGTTAATTTCAGTAATTCATTCACTATTTGAGCCAAGTTCTGGGTTCTGGTTCAATAAATTTGAGCCCAACTAACAATCTGGTTCACTGGTTAAACCAATTCCAAAAACTTGGTTAACTAGTACTTGATTAAACTATTCCTGGATCAAATCCAAATGAAATGGGCTTATATTGGGCTCAAGTTAATCTGGGCCGACTAAGGTAGCCATGGAATTGGCTCAAATGAAGTCTTAATTGGGTTCTTTGTTTCCCTTATTAAAACTTAATCTAATTATTTAGGACATAATAGGCTTAGGCCACAGGAAAACTTATACTAACCTGCACTAATTAGCTTAACTCATCATTTAATTTACTGAATTAAATTCAATTCCAGAACCTGGTCTGCTTATCTTTAATTGAATTCTGATTTCCAGTTAAGTCTCTTGCTTCTCTTATTTCAATTAATCTATCTCATGATTACTTTATCTGAACCAATTCAAAATCTGGTTCTAATTGGCTGATTCCAATCTAACTGTATTGGCTAGCGTGGTCCCATTAGACTCTATTCAAATTAAGCCCAGTCTAATCTTAGACTAAACCCAGTCACTATCTTTACTTCGGAGTACACCAAATATATTTTTTAGTTAGTTCCACTGAATTTAAAGTTTAACACAAACTCTATAATAAAGCTACTTGATGATGCCAAGTCACTTTCTTCAAGCGTCGAAAAAATGAATGTCCTCCTCGCCGGACTCCTGCAAGAAAAGTCTTCGGAGACCGGAAGCTCCAGTGGGGACCCTCCGACGCTCAAGTCAGTCACTTGGGAACAGATGAGAACTGTCTAGCCGAAGAAAACTAAACAGTTAGGACTTAACTAGTGGAAAAGAGCTAGAAAAATCAGCGTTCAAGTCCCCCTGGACCCCGAAACCTACGGCATGGGCGTATGCTTTATACCTGTTCGAAGATCCCCATTCTGTTCCCGATGATTGCTGACTTCCAGGTGCCCAGTTCGATAACGGACAAAATATGAGGCTAACAATGATCGATCGTACCGTCACCGTACATGCTGGAGGTGTCTCGCGTCATTGGTCAGCACGGTCTCACAGGTGTCCTGCATCTGGGGCTATATCTGGTGGCGCCACCACTGGATGTAACCGCGAATAGTAGCGGGCAGGTGGCGGACCGCACGCTGCAACGGGGTATGGTCGCGCACAGTGACAGACATACAACGGACCATACACCGTTATGAGGCATGGTCACACCCTACTACAGATGTGCGGCGGATTGCGGGGGTATGCCAGGTGGCCCAGAGTGGGCCGGGTCGTGCGCCGAGGGTCGAAGTACTGTTCATATGGCCCAAGACCGAGAGGGGGTTTCGGGGGTGGAGATACCGTTCATGTGGCCCGAGACCGAGAGGGGTCTCGGAGGTTGAAATACTGTTCACGTGGCCCGAGACAGAGAGGGGGTCTCGGGGGTTGAAATACTATTCATGTGGCCCGAGACCAAGAGGGGGTCTCGGGGGTTTAGATACTGTTCATGTGGTCCGAGACCGAGAGGGGGTCTCGGGGTGGAGACACCGTTCATATGGCCTGAGACCGAGAGGGGGTCTCGGGGGTTGAAATACTGTTCATGTGGCCTGAGACCGAGAGAGGGTCTCGGGGGTTGAAATATTGTTCATGTGGCCCGAGACCGAGAGGGGGTCTCGGGGGTTGAGATACTGTTCATGTGACCCGAGACCGAGAGGGGTCTCAGGGGTGGAGACACCGTTCATGTAGCCCAAGACCGAGAGGGGGTCTCGGGGGTTGAAATACTATTCATGTGGCCCGAGACCGAGAGGGGGTCTCGGGGGTTGAGATACTGTTCATGTGACCCGAGACTGAAAGGGGGTCTCGGGGTTGAAATACTGTTCACGTGGCCCGAGACCGAGAAGGGGTCTCGGGGGTTGAAAGACTGCTCATGTGGCCCGAGACCGAGAGGGGATCTCGAGGGTGGAAACACCATTCATGTGGCCCGAGACCAAGAGGGGGTCTTGGGAGTTGAAATACTGTTCATGTGGCCCGAGACCAAGAGGGGGTCTCGGGGGTTGAAATACTGTTCATGTGGGCCGAGACCGAAAGGGGCTCTCAGGGGTTGAGATACTGTTCATGTGGCCCGAGACCGAGAGGGGGTCTCGGGGGTGGAGACACCGTTCATGTGGCCCGAGACCGAGAGGGGGTCTTGGGGGTTGAAATAATGTTGCAGTGGCCTGAGACCGAGAGGAGGTCTCGGGGATTGAGATACTATTCATATGACCCAGGACCGACAGGGGTCTCGGGGGTTGAAATATTATTCACGTGGCCCGAGACCGAGAGGGGGTCTCGGGGGTTGAAATACTGTTTATGTGGCCTGAGACCGAGAGGGGATCTCGAGGGTGGAAATATCGTTCATGTGACCCGAGACCGAGAGGGGGTCTCGGGGGTTCAGATACTGCTCATATGGCCCGAGACCGAGAGGGGGTCACGGGGTTGAAATACTGTTCACATGGCCCGAGACCGAGAGGGGGTCTCGGGGGTTGAAATACTGTTCACGTGGCCTGAGACCGAGAGGGGGTCTCGAGGTTTAAATACTGTTCATATGGCCCGAGACCGAGAGGGGGTCTCGGGATGGAGACATCATTCATGTGGCCCGAGACTGAGAGGAGGTCTTGGGGATTGTGAGAGAGCCTCCGTCAGTCGCCGTTATCATTGTCGTTAATTCTGACGGCATCGGATCAGCCATATCAGATGCCCCCTAACCCCTAATACGGAGTGGGCCCACCCCAGTAAGGCGAAATGGGTGTCACCCCCAAGTGGCTGATCCCCGCCCATCGCAAATCGCCTCCGGACACGTGCCTATGGGCGCTGCGACGATTTTATGCGGGCGGTGTGGGGATGTGAAAAGGCGTCCAACACTATCCACCCGATTTGCGGCGATCGTCCTTGAAGCAGGGTTGATCCGTCGGAATTCGTGAAGAAAGTCGTGCCATCATTACCCATCATAGCGGCGACGTCGGCGGCATCCCATCATTAGCCGGAAGCAAATCGTATCCCACGCTCAGCGGTTTCCGAGGCGGTCCATCCTATTGTGGGAGTCCACATGGTGGACGAGGCACGGCGGGACGATTTGAAACTGAATAAAACCTAGGCAGAGGGTCGAAAGCAGCCATTCTGTTCCTGCTATTGTCTTCTTCGTCTGCACTTCCTTGATCTTCTGCTCCCTGGTCCCCCCTGCAACCTGAGAGCCTGCGCGCATCACTTTCCTTCCCATGTCAGCCTTTTGCTCCTTCTAGGTTCCTCTGTTTCTTCTTCTCGCCATGAGTTCCCAGTCCTGGTCTGCGGAGGACGATTCAGAGAATCGTTCTTCGTCGGAGAGGCCTCGAGCCTCTCCTTCATCTCCTCCTTCCCCTTCTCCTCCCCTTGAGTGGTCCTCCGATCTGGAGGACTGCATCCCTCTGGCCCAGCGGAGGGTCGCCGGGAGGATCCCGTAGGGAGACGTCCTGTGGCGGCTGCATGTAGGGCTCCATCGAGGGGCCACCAGGCGGGGGCCAGCGCCTCCTCGAGAGTGGGGGCGGAATCCCCGGAAGGGGTCGCCTCCACGGTAACAGGCCGGGGTCTAGCAAACATCTGGGCCCATTACCAAATCCCTCGGGAGATTGGGCTTTATCTTCTAACTCCCGACGACCGGGTGATCTCCTCTTGACCCGGTCGAGTGGCTATCTACGAGATCTCTTTGAGGGTAGGCCTCCGTCTACCCCTCCCCTCTTTTTTCGCAAGCCTCCTTGATTACTATTCCATGACCCCTTCACAGTTGGTCCCAAACTCCCTTAGGGTTGTTAGCGCTTTCGTTGTTCTCTGCCACCATCTCCAAATCACACCCCGGATTTCTCTTTTTTACTTATTCTACATTCTTCGGTCTCAAAAGGTTTGGTGGCTATTTCAGCCCCGACCCGGCCGAGTCTTGAAACTCCTTCTTCCCTCCTCTATCAAGGGATGAAAATCCCGGTTCTTCTTTGCAAATCTTGACCAAGTCAAGGCCCGGTGGGGGGACCCCGATCTCTGAGGTAATGCAAATTCCACCGTCCACCCCGAAGACAAGGAAGCGTTAGAGCGGCTATTGGCTACCGACATCCCTCGGTACACCCTGCTCTTAATGGAAGAGAACCTCCAGTCGGCGGGTCTTATTTTCCACTGCGGTAAGTCTCCCTTATACTTAGTCAAAGTCTTCCTGTGTCGTCGTTCTCCCTTTTTTTTTTACCGACCCTGACCGAAGTTGTACAGCCATGAAGGTCCCAACCCAGAAACTACTGAGGGCCGTCGCCAAGAAGAGGGCCCGGGAAGGACCAAGTGTAGATCAGCGAGCACCGGCTCCAAAACGTCCGACGGTGCAGGTACCCGAGCCACCGGCACCGCAAGAGCCCCTGGTCGCCCCGGAGATTGACCTCATAGCCGACACCCCGCCAGAAAGGGCAGTGACCGAGGGGGTACCAACAGAGGAGCCGGCTACGGAGGAGCCGGCGGTAGCAGAGGAGCCAGCGGTGGTGGAGGAGCTCTTAGCTCCCAGCGGACCGACCCTCCCCGGGGCATCCAGGAGCTGGGGTGAGGGGCCGTCAGGGGCAGCAAGCCCACCCCCCGAGCAGATGCAAATGAGCAGCCCGCGCATCGAGTCTAGGTAACGCCGAGGCAGCCGAAGGGAATGGAGCCAGACCAGGGCTGCCTCGGGACTCCATTCTGAATGACGGGCACTGGGCAGAGCGGGTCTTCTCGCCAGTCTTCATGCCTGAGGTCCTAGAGGAGCTTAGTCACTTGAAGGCGACTACATTCTACCGAGAGTCTAACGCGGCCCTCGTCAGAGTAAGTTGTCCTGCAACCCTTTGCCTCCGCATTTCTCTTCTTCTTCTCTTTTTTTTTTTGACATGGAAACTGCATGCAGCTTGTGAACTCCCTAAGGGCTACAAGGGAGGTCATTCATGGAGGGAAGGCCCTTCTGTGGGAGGCCCAGAAGGAGGCCGAGGAAGCTCGTCACCGTGCGGAGGCGGTTGAGGGGGCCCTGGAGTCAGCCAGAACTGCCTGGGCCAGTGAGGTAAGGGCTGCTGAGAGCGAGCAGAGGCAGAGGCCAACCGCTTGCGGGCAGCGCTCCGCCAGATGACGGACGCCAAAAATGCCGTCGCAGCCAGAGATCTGCACATCTCTGAGCTGACCTCGGCCATCCAAGCAACCGAGAGTCGGGCGACCAAGGTCGAGGAGAGGGCAAGGGCGGCGGAGGAGAGGGTAACAACGGTGGAGAGAGGGCTGATAAAGCCGAGGAGGAGGCACGTCGTGCCTAGGAGGCCGAGAGGGCAACAACGGCAGCTCTCGTCGCAGAGGAGGGAGTTCGGGCTGTCGAGGTGGAAGCAGCCATCGCATCCAGAACCACCAGGGTCATAGAAGAATTCAAGGCGTCCGAGTGCTTTATAGACGAGCTAGCGGAAGCTTCGGCGGGGGCATTTTTCCAAGGATTCCAGCATGAGAAGAAGAAAGTCGCTCGGGACTTAAACTGTCCTTAAGCCCTAGAGGTCGAACCAGAGTGTCTCTCGGAGTTGGCCTCATCCGATGACGAGCCCGCACCGGCTGAACCGTGAGCCTCCGCTTGTATTTTATTTTTGTAAGTCCGACTAGGTCGCGCTTTTGTAATCACTTTAAATTAATGAAATATCACTTTCCTCAAGGTGAATTGTCTTTGTCCATTTACAATCTCTACCCCAAATTCATTGGTTAATGGCATGCAACCTCTCGGGGCTTCATCAGCGCCGTGGGGTAACCTTTAATTCTTTTCATGAATCGCTGACTTGGCCAGAGAGGACCGAACCTTAGGGCCAGGAAGGATGGGCTTCCCGGGGGTTGAGGCATTGGACTCAAGAGGTCGAGGCTGATGGGCTCCTGAGGACTGATGACGCTCCACTTTGCTGGGGGTATGCTGGGCTTTATGCCTGACTGGCCCAGGGCCTTAAGTGCCAAAGGGGGTCAGGCTTTATGCCTGGCTGGCCCAGGGCTTTAAGTGCCAACGAGAGTCGGGCTTTGTGCCTGGCTGGCCCAGGGCTTTAAGTGCCGATGGGAGTCGAGCTTTGTGCCTGGCTGGCCCAGGGCTTTAAGTGCCGATGGGGGTTGGGCTTTGTGCCTGGCTGGCCCAGGGCTTTAAGTGCCGACGGGGGTCGGGCTTTGTGCCTGGCTGGCCCAGGGCTTTAAGTACCGACGGGGGTCGGGCTTTGTGCCTGGCTGGCCCAGGGCTTTAAGTGCCGACGGGGGTCGGGCTTTGTGCCTGGCTGGCCTAGGGCTTTAAGTGCCGATGGGGGTTGGGCTTGAGCTGCTTAGAGCCGATGGTACATCGCTCTGCCAGTGGTATAGTGGGCTTTGTGCCTGGTTAGCCCAGGGCTTTCGTGCCAATCGGAGTCGGGCTTTGTGGAAAAACTGAGAGACTAGAATTTAAGTTCATTGATGAGAGAAGTGAAAGGTGAAGACCCACAAAGATACTAGCATGGTATTTAATGCCGAAAGAAAATGTACTACTGATAGTATCGACGGAGGTTATCGGCATTCCACGTCTGTGGGAGCGGCCTCCCATCCAACTCTTCAATCTTGTATGCCCCATGACGGAGTGTCTCGGCGATCCGGTAGGGCCCCTCCCAATTCGGAGCTAACTTGCCTCCTTCCGCCGGCTTTGAGACTTCAGCTCGTCGAAGGACCAAGTCTCCCGGTTAGAAAGCCCTGGGATGCACATGGGCGTTGTAGTACCTAGCAGCTCGTTATCGGTAGACCGCCATCCGCAGCCGCACTCGGTTTCGCACCTCCTCCACCAGGTCGAGGTTGGCCCACAGCCGGTTCGAGTTGTCTTCTTCATTATACGACTCCACCCGAGGACTCGGGGAGCCTATCTCCACCGGGATGACAGCCTCGGACCCAAAGACTAGGCTGAACGGAGTTTCTCCAGTGGGGGCTTGCGGCGTCGTATGGTAGGCCCATAGCACATTGTGGAGCTCCTCTACCCAGCGCCCCTTGCAATCATCTAGTCGAGCTCTTAGTCCTTGAAGAATGATGCGATTGGTCACCTCGGCCGCTCCATTGGTCTGGGGGTGTCCGATGGAAGTGAATCTCTGGTGGATGCCGAATTCGGTGCAGAACCCTCGGAAGGGCGCATTATCGAACTGCCGGCCGTTGTCGGTGACCAGAGTATGGGGTAGCCCGAACCGGCATATGATAGACTTCCAAAAGAAGGATCTCACCTTGCTTTCAGTGATTTTAGCAAGGGCTTCGGCTTCAATCCATTTGGTGAAGTGATCGACGGCCACCAGGAGGAACTTGCGCTGTCCGGAGGCCGGGGGAATGGCCCCAAGATATCCATACCCCACTGGGCGAAGGGCCAAGGTGCCACCAAGGGAGTCGGCTGAGACGTCGGCTATCGCTGAATATTGGCATGGCGCTGGCAGCTATCACACTTCTTAACAAGCTCGTCGCGTCCTCCTTCATGGTCAGCCAGTAGTACCCCTGTCGTAGGGCCTTGTGAGCTAGGGTTCTGCCCCCCAGATGACTCCCACAGATGCCTTCATGGATTTCCCGTAAGATGTAGTCTGCCTCCGTTGGCCCTATGCACTTGAGGACCGGGTATGAAAATGACCTTCGATAGAGCCTCCCGTCCATTATCAGGAACCTTGGGGCCCACCGCTTGAGCAGTCTAGCCTCTACGGGGTCCTCAGGGAGGGTGCCGTCGGTCAAATATCGTATATAGGCATCCATCCAAGAGGGCCCTTGTGCAACTGGCAATGCCTCTTCCGCAGCTTCAATGCTTGGGGTCTGCAAGTGCTCCACATACGTTCTTCCCAGTGTCTCATCGGCCGAGGTGGCCAAACGGACAGCGCGTCGACCCTGACGTTCTCTGCTCAGGGAATATAGCTGACACGAAAGTAAGAGAACCGAGAGGCTTGGAGCTGCACCTTACTCAAGTAACGGGACATGGTTGGGTCTCTGGATTTGTATTATCCAACAACTTGCCCAGAAATAAGCTGGGAGTCTGTGAAGGCTCTCAGACACCCTGCACCGAGCTCCTCAGCCAGCCTCATCCCCGCCAACAGGGCCTCATATTCTGCTTGGTTATTAGTGGCCGGCAACTGGAACCGAAGGGCATACTCCACCACCTCCGCCTCGGGGCTCACAAGGATGAGCCGGCTCTGCTTCCTTGAGAATTGGCTGCTCCATCCATATGCAAGATCCAGTCTTCCTTCTCTACCTCCTCGGCTGGGGAGGAGTCCATACGTTCCTCCGGACATGATTCCTCCGCACGTTCCTCAATCCAGGTACACTCGATCAAGAAATCAGCTAAAACTGAGACTTCATGGCTGACCTTGGCCGAATAGATAGGTCAAACTCACTTAGTTTGATGGCCCATTTGGCCAGCCGATCGGAGGTGTCAGGATGAGACAAGATGGCCCGAAGAGGTTGGTCCGTGAGCACCACGATGGGATGAGCCTGAAAGTAGGGTCGGAAGCATTGGGTAGAGACCCCCAGGGCAAAAATGATCTTCTCAGTTCTAGTGTATCTTGTCTCAGCATCATGAAGTACCTTGCTGGTATAGTAGACCGGCCTCTGCACCCCGTTGGCCTCCATGCGTATGAGCACAGAATTGACGGCCTCTGGGGAGGCTGCGAGGTACAGGAAGAGCTCCTCTCCGCCCTCTGGCTTGGACAACAGCGGGGGAGTGGATAGAAATTGCTTCAATTCTTCAAAGGCATCCTGACACTCCTTTGTCCACTCGAAGCCGCTGACCTTGCGCAGCACCTTAAAGAAGGGCAAGCACCTTTCTGCCGATCTCGACATGAAGCGACTCAAGGCTGCCACCCTCCGGTTAGGCATTGCACCTCCTTCTTATTAGCTGGGGGCCTCATATCCAAGATAGCCCGGATCTTGTCAGGATTGGCTTCAATCCCCCGCTGGGTTACCATAAAGCCCAGGAACTTGCCTGCCGCCACCCCAAAGGCACACTTGCGGGGATTCAGCCTCATTTTGTACCGGCATAGGTTGTTGAAGGTCTCTGCAAGGTCGGTGACGTGGTCAGTAGCATTGGTGCTTTTGGTTAGCATATCGTCCACGTACACCTCCATGTTACGCCCGATCTGGTCCTCAAAGACCTTATTCATCAGCCTCTGATAGGTAGCTCCGACATTCTTCAACCCAAACGGCATTACCTTGTAACAATAGAGCCCTTTTTCAGTGACAAAGGAGGTGGCTTCTTCATCAGCCGGGTTCATCCTGATCTGGTTGTACCCCGAAAAGGCATCCATGAAGCTAAGAGTTTCGTGCCCGGACATGGCATCCACTAGCTGGTCGATCCGAGGCAGTGGGAAGCTATCCTTGGGGCATGCCTTATTGAGATCAGTGAAGTCCACACACATCCTCCAGCTCCACTGGCCTTGCGAACCATTACGACATTCGCCAGCCAGTAGGGTAGTGTACCTCACGGATGTGACCGGCTGCCAACAGCTTTCACACCTCCTCATCCACGGCCTTTTGCCTGTCAGGGCAAAACTCCTCTTCTTCTACCTAATGGGGTGGCACTCCGGCCTAATGTTGAGCTGGTGGGTGATCACTTCCTCCGGAATGCCTAGCATGTCGGATGTCGACCAGGCAAAGACATCTGCGTTAGCCCGTAGGAAAGTGAGGAGCTGGTCACGGGCCTCCTCTGGGAGTAGGGCTCCAATTTGGATTGTCTTTGTCGGGTCCTCTCCGAGAGGGAAAGCAAGCAGGCGCTCGGCCGGCTCCCCTCTTCTCTCCAGGTCCGGGGTCCTCTATCTCCGATGCAGGTGCAGGCGCCACCTCCTGCGGACTAGGGGCCGTATGATAGCAAAGTGGGAGCAGGTTCTGCTCCCCCACATCTCCCGACTCCCTCCCTGGTAGAGAAACTTACAAGGAGTCGTTTAGTGGATATGACAGCATCCAAAAGATTGAGCCCAGGTCTCCTGAGGATTGCGTTATAGGCAAGGGGAACCCGTACCACCAGGAAATTCATGAGGACGGTGCTCTGGCGTGGGTCGTGCCAGCCATGACAGGAAGAGTGACCTCCCCCTCGACCTTCACGGAATCCCTAGTGAACCCCATCAGGGGCATGGTGACAGGCCGGAGCAGGTCGGGCGATAGGTTCATGTGAACAAAAGCATCATAATTCAAAACATCCACTGAGCTTCCGCTATCGACCAGAATTCTTTTTACAGGATGCCTAGCGATCGTCATGGTTACGACGACGCTATCATCATTTTTATTCACCACCCCCTCTAAGTCCTCCTTAAAGAAAGGAATTACAGGATCTAACTCCCCCCCTCTGCCTCTTGGGCGGGCCACCTGCCCCCAGGAAATCATCGCCATCGTCTTCTCAGTTGGAGCGTTGTCGATCATCGGCGGCGGAGGCGCTGACGGGCCAGGAGTGTCCGGGTTGTTCTTCCGAACAAACTTCCCCAGATGGCCACGCTGGATAAGATCCTCTATCGCCTTCTTCAGCTGGCGACAGTCGTCGGTGTCGTGGCGTGGTCCCGATGGTATCGGCAGTAGAGGTTCTTGTTGCGGGGGATCCTTGGGTTCATCGAAGGTGGGCACTGAAGATAGGACTCACCCTCAATCTCGAGCAGGATGTGCGATATAGGGGCGAGCAGTGGAGTGTAAGGTCCATCTCTCTGTGCAGGAGCTCGGGGATGATTGTCTGGTCGGCGGGGAGGTTCAGGTTTCCGGGTCAAACTTCAACAGGCTCAGGCGGGCCGGCTTCTTGAGGGCGCTCCCACCTGCCTTGCACCGGGAGGAATCAGCCTCGTCGGCACGGATATACTTCTGGGCCCGGATCAAAAGTTCGACGTAAGAACCGGGCGACTTTTTATCCAAGGAGTACGTGAAGTGGGGACGAAGCCCTAGCTTCAGGGCCAAAGTGGCCACTGAATCTTCAAGATTGTAAACCTCCAGCCGCCTCCTTGAACCGAGCGACATAATCCCGCAAAGGCTCGCCGCTCTTCTGTTGGACAACGAAGAGGCTGTCAGCTACTCTTGGAATCTTCCGGCAGGCATCAAAGTGGGCCAAAAAGGCTCTTTCCAATTGACGGAAGGAATCGATACTCCACGGCAGCAGGCGAGAGTACCAGGCTCGGGCAGCCTTCTTCAGGGTGGAAGGGAAGGCGATGCACATGAGCGAATCAGAGGCCCCTTGAACCTGCATGAGTACCTTGTAGCTTTATAGGTGGTCCAGGGGATCTGTAGTCCCATCATAATGATCCAGCTGGGGGAGGTGGAACCGGGTGGAGATGGGCTATTCCATGATGCGGCGAGATAGCGGAGGCCGGCTGTCATAATCCGTCTCAGGCAGGTGGGTGATCCGGCGGCTGAGTTCCTCCAACCGCTAGTTGTACTTGTCGAGTCGACGCTCGGCCCGACGGGCTATCCGGCCATCAAAGGAACCTTCCCCGAGGATTCTGAAGACGGGGGGAAGTGACGGCGATGTCTGCGAGGGCGCTTCGCCTCCTTCATGCCGCCGCCTGGGGGAAACACTGGCGTGGCGAGAAGGTGATCGGGGTCTCTTGGAGGCCTCCCGGTGATAAGGCTTGGGTGAGGCGTGACGGTGGCGAGCTTCCGGTACCGGCGACCTCCTTCGAAAAGAATGCTGGCTGGGTTGCACCATGCCCGGGACCGATGGAAATGGCTCCGGCTGCTGCTGGGCCGCCTGTTGATACTGCAGGCCTTGGACCGCCGCCGCCAAGGATTGGACTTGCGTGGCTAGAGCGGCGAACCGGTCTTCCTAGAGCTGATGGGGAGGAGGCGCAGGGACGTCAACCGAAGGGCGGAAGGTCCAGCCTCTTAGGATGCGGCGGTGCTGGGACGCCGGCCGGGAGAGCTGAGGGGGCGACCGCCAGTGGATCAGCTCCTTGGCGCTGCCCCCCAGCACAACTGAAGCCCCCTTTCGCAGATTGTCACCATGAGAGCTTGCAGATTGCTGGTTCGATGTCTATCTCTTTCTTCCCCCTTTCTGGCGCGTCAATCTGATGACGCCAAGTCACTTCCTTCAAGCGCCGGAAAACAGACGTCCTCCTCGCCGGACTCCTGCAAGAAAAGTCCTGGAGACCGGAAGCTCCGGTGGGGACCCTCCGACGCTCAAGTCAGTCACTTGGGAACAGATGAGAACTGTCTAGCCGAAGGGAACTAAACAGTTAGGGCTTAACTAGTGGAAAAGAGCTAGAAAAACCAGTGTTCAAGTCCCCCTGCCTACGGCATGGGCGTATGCTTTATACTGTTCGAAGATCCCCTTTCTGTTCCCGATGATTGCTGACTTCCAGGTGCCCAGTTCGATAACGGACAAAATATGAGGCTGACAATGACAGATCGTACCATCACCGTACATGCTGGAGGTATCTCGCGTCATTGGTTAGCATGGCCTCACAGGTGTCCTGCATCTGGGGCTATATCTGGTGCGCGCCACCACTGGATGTGACCGCACAGTAGCGGGCAGGTGGCGGACCGCACGCTGCAACAGGGTATGGTCGCGCACAGTGACAGACATAACGGACCATACGCCGTTATGAGGCATGGTCACACCCTGCTACAGATGTGCGGCGGATTGCGGGGGTATGCCAGGTGGCCCAGAGCGGGCTGGGTCGTGCGCCGGGGGTCGAAGTACTGTTCATGTGGCCCGAGACCGAGAGGGGTCTCGGGGGTTGAAATACTATTCACGTGGCCCGAGACCGAGAGGGGGTCTCGAGGGTTGAAATACTGTTCATGTGGCCCGAGACCAGAGGGGGTCTCGGGGGTCGAGACACCATTCATGTGGCCCGAGACCGAAAGGGGGTCTCGGGGGTTGAAATACTGTTCATGTAGCCCGAGACCGAGAGGGGGTCTTGAATACTGTTCATGTGGCCCGAGACCGGGTCTCGGGGGTCGTGTGGAGTTCATGTGCCCGAGACCGTCTCGGGGGTGGAGACACCGTTCATGTGGCCCGAGATCGAGAGGGGGTCTTGGGGGTTGAAATACTGTTCATGTGACCCGAGACCGAGAGGGGTCTCGGGGGTTGAGATACTGTTCATGTGACCCGAGACCGAGAGGGGGTCTCGGGGGTTGAAATACTGTTCATGTGGCCCAAGACCGAGAGGGAATCTCGGGGTGGAAACACCGTTCATGTGGCCCGAGACCGAGAGGGGATCTCGGGGGTGGAAACACCGTTCATGTGGCCCGAGACCGAGAGGGGATCTCGGGGGTTGAAACACCGTTCATGTGGCCCGAGACCGAGAGGGGGTCTCGGGGTTGAAATGTTCAGTGCCCGAGACCGAGAGGGGTCTCGGGGGTTGAAATACTGTTCATGTGGCCCGAGACCGAGAGGGGGTCTCGGGGGTTGAAACACCATTGGCCCGAGACTGAGAGGGGGTCTCGGGGGTTGAGATACTGTTCATGTGGCCCGAGACCGAGAGGGGTCTTGGGGGTTAACACTGTTCATGTGGCTCGAGACCAAGAGGGGGTCTCGGGTTGAAATACTGTTCACGTGGCCGAGACCGAGAGGGGATCTCGAGGGTAGAAACACCGTTCATGTGGCCCGAGACCGAGAGGGGGTCTCGGGGGTTGAGATACTGCTCATGTCTCGGCCATGTGGCCCGAGACCGAGAGGGGTCTCGGGGGTTGAGATACTGTTTATTTGGCCTGAGACCGAGAGGGGGTCTCGGGGGTGGAGACACCATTCATGTGGCCTGAGACCGAGAGGGGGTCTCGGGGGTTATGAGAGAACCTCCGTCAGTCGCCGTTATCGTTGTCGTTAATTCCGACGGCATCGGATCACCATATCACTACTGATATTTTAACAAAGCATCCAAATTCTTGACTCAACGGTGACTGTCCAGTGATTAACGATGAATCTCCAACGAAACTTCAGATTTAAAAAACCAATCAAATGATATTCAACTCCCTATCAGCCAAATTAACTGGCATTGAAAAGCAAACAGAGGATCTGGTTCAAAACAGGGGATTCAATCAAGTCATATTCAACCTTGATTTATTGGTGCCAACTTCAAGGGCCCAATTGGAATCAATGGCAGAGGTTCACTCAATCATCGGCAGGAAGAGAAAGAGAGAGGAATGGAGAGGAGAATGGAGAGGGAATGAGATGAGAAGAAGTGGAAGACAGAATAGTT
Source organism: Calamus simplicifolius (assembly GCA_900491605.1). Classification (NCBI taxonomy): domain Eukaryota; kingdom Viridiplantae; phylum Streptophyta; class Magnoliopsida; order Arecales; family Arecaceae; genus Calamus; species Calamus simplicifolius. Next base: position 486,250 of record UESW01004174.1, on the reverse strand, counting down.
CGGCTCTCAACTCCTTTTATAGAGGATTTTGATTCTCAAACCCACTTTGATTTGGTGGTAATTAATAGAGATTAGGTTGGCTAGGAAGATGGTTCTAGAATTTGCTAGGAGAGAATATAATTCATGGGAGGAAGAAGATGGGTTTGTTGATAAGGGAAAAGGGAAATTAGTTAGACCAGTTTGGCTTAAAAGCATCACTTTTTGTTCGCATCACTGTATCACATTTTGAACAGAGTATGACATTTCGTGTATCCCATTTTGTCCGCACCACGAAACAAAGTAACACATTTTGTTCGCACCAGCCCGACTCTCGATGTAACGATGACCCGGCATTTCGTTATAAGAAAGTAGATGGATAAGGTTTACCCCAACTTAGGCTACCACAGTCCAAAAAGATCCAATTGGTACCTTGTCCTTCTTGCTTTACCATATATAAACCATTCAACCAACTCCCAATTTCTCGATGTAGGACTATCGGAAGGGGCATCACAATCTACCCCCTTATATGGCGATGTCCTCGTCGCCAGAGGCAACCACCAGGCAGGCAGGCAGGGATCTAGAGATGGCCCCCACAGGTCCTCTGACAAGGCCCATACCAACTTGGGCCACCACAGCCCAAAAAGAATCCAATTGGTGCTTGTCCATCTTCCTTAACTGGTTATAAACCATTCAACCAACTCCCAATTTTCCGATGTGAAACTATTGGGAGGGGCATCACAATCGAACTAAGAATGTAGGATCGTCTTCCAGTCAGCCGACCACCTACGTCTGAATGGAATATATCAGAACAAAGAAAGAACCAGAGAAATGGTAGCGAGCGAAGTCCGCAAAGCTAAAGGGCAGATAAAAAGGATGGCGGCGAAGTCCGCAAAGCTAAAGAGCACTCTCGGCCTCGAAGAAGTATGTTAAACTATCGTCAAATCAAATTGCTAACTCTTTTCCGATTTCGCAGGTCTCGGAGTGGCTGCCCTTGCTTTAAAAAAGGTGGAGGCGATGAGGGCTCTTTAGCTTTGGTGAGTCTATATTTCTTATAAGTCTGGTTATTTTGAAACCGACTTGTGTTAACTGATGAGTCTACCCCTTCACATAGGATTGTCAGGACAACTTCTTCTTTATCAGCTGAGTACACTCTCCATCGTGCTGTTCTTGATTCTGATAGCCCTGGCCTCTAGAGTTTCATGCTGCCTCGGCAGCACACTGGCGTACAGACTTTATATATTGGGAGCCCCTCTTATAGGATAGGGTTTATCAAAATCAATTTTGATGGAAGTGTTCGTGGGAGATCCGCAGGTTCAGTTTTCGTGATTCGAGAGTCAGATGGTGAGATGCTGGCTGCTGGTGGATTCGGCCTTCTTAATTCCTCGGTGCCGCTAGCTGAGTTGTATGCCGCTTGGGATGGTATTTCCTGTGCTATTCGCTGCATGGGTGCCTGAAGCCTTATTATTGAGGGGGACGCTATGACCGTGATCCGTTGGCTCCGTCAGGACCACAACGATCATCTGTCCATCAATCCCTTGATGTATGACATTCGTTCTCTTCTTTAGGATGCTTTCTGAGTTTAAATTCGGCATATCTATAGGAAAGCCAATTCAGTGGTGGACTGGATCGCTGCAAGGAAGGCCCATCACTCAGGCTTTTGGAGCTGGAAAGTGGAAGATCCTTGTCCTTTTGTTTTACCTTAAATTTTATACTTTGATATATCGAGTTTGACTCACCCTACAATGATGTGATCATTAGTTTCTAACAAAAAAAAAAAAAAAAAACAAAACAAAACAAAAGGTGGAGACGTATGAGCAAATGTGAACCAACTCGCAAGGCTCGCCTCGCCCTCTTCCAACAAAAAAGTGGGTCCCACCCGACCCGCTTAAATCTTTGAGTAGAAGTAAACAAAGATGCCCAAGTGCGTCACTGCCACTCCTAATCTAATGGTAGACCTACTTCCATTACTACTTACATTTTATCAGGATTACTATGCTCCCTTTCCTGTTGATATGACGGTACGGTTATTGGTTATTTCATGCAAATCACATGCAATTAATAACAGTAATATAAATTAATCAAGAGGAAAGATTGATCTACCATTGAAAAAAAAAACTTGTTATGGTATATTTCATCCATAATAGTTGCAAGAGCCACCCAACAAAAATATCATCAAATGGTTGGAAGGTATATTTTAATTTAAAGGATTGATTTGAGATTAAAACTTATCATAGAGCACATCTCCGATGGAGACAAGAATACCACAACAATATGTCACTTATAAGGTAGACTAGAAAATCAATTGTGGTTCAGCCACTCTTAAATTAGTGCAATGTGGGGGATTCGAAATACAGCAGGGTCAAGAAAATCAATTGATTATCCCAAAAATATCATAATTTATATAAAGATGCTTTCTCATTACTAACAATAAATCATCTTTAGAAAAGAAGTTTCCGTGAATTTAATCTTCTTAATTTTAAACATGTTAACATAAGTCTTCTAGCAACAACAATAATAAAATCTTAATTCTAAATTAATTAAGGTCCACGGCATGAATCTTTTCCATTTCGTTTGGTCTAAACCCATACTTCTTGTAAGATATTAATATATTATATAATTTTTATTGCTTTCTTTTATTTATTTTTTAATTTATCTATATTTTTTATTCTATATTTATTGAATTAATTTTTTATACTGATACATTCCTAAGTCTATATTATAAGTACCCAAAATATCTAAATTATCTTTTTTTTAATTTATTTTAATTAATCTTATTTTGATATTTTTATGAATAATTTTATTTGTTATTTTATTTTTTTATATTATCATGCATCAATCATAATACTTTTATTTGTGTGTTATACGTAGTTGTTAACTATCCAATATTTAATATTATAGAAACAGTCAGTCTTATTAGAGTTGGGCATTGGGCTGGGCCGCCCATGGCTCGGCCCCATTCGACATGAAGCGGGCCATGCCTAGCATGATCCGCTTGCTACGGTAATAGCCATGCTAGGCATGGCCCATAAAAAGGGATCGTACCAGATTTAGGATTTTTGGCCCGCGGACCAAGTTCGGCATGATCCATAAGGACCAGGCACGACACGACCCGCGAGCCAGCCCGATACGGCCCATAAGGACTTGGGCTAGCACAGCCCACAAGGGCCAGGCTCGGCACGACCCATAAGAGCCTGGGCCGGGTACGGCCCACAAGGGCCTAGGCCAAGCCAAGCACGGCCCATCCCCCTTAAAATAAATGAGAATAATATTTTTTATTTATAAATAATATTTTTAATAAATTTAAAAAATATCAATAATTAAGAATTTATTAATATAAAGTCACCTTAATGGTGGGGGTTTGGCATAGACTCCTATTAGTTTATTAATTTAAATCAAAATGGTACATAAAGGGAGAAGGGCTAGGCCTTACCTCCAGAATAAAATAAGAAAAAAAAAAAGATAACTCACTTTAATAATTAAAAAAATAAAAATATATAATTATGAAAAATTAAGAATTAAAATAAATGATCAAAATCTTACTAATTATTAGTAGTGTTCGTATCATCATCATCATCGTCGCTGGATAAGTCATATCCATTTTATCTTGAAGTCTAGCCTCAGCATCCAACGAATCTTTGAAGTAAAAAGCATCTCAACCGTATCGCCAGTCATCTTACTACTCTTTTCGTCAAGAACACACCAGCCTGCACTAAAAGCGAATTTCGATGCTATTGTAGACATCGGCACAGCTAAAATCGCGTGCAATGGCAGACATAATAGGATATCGATTTTTAACACACTTTCACCAAGCTAATGCATCTAGACTCTCTATTTAATTTTCATCATATGCAGACTAAAGATCATTTCGTAAATAAAATTATAATTACTACTTAAAGATGAGAAGATGAAGATGAATTTGAAGCATGTGTATGTTTTCTCTACGCAATGAATGAAAAAATAGATGACGAATGAGAACTAGAAGAAAAAATTAGAGCTTTATGCGAGTAATCTAGATCCATAAATTTTTTTAATATAAAGTATAAATATCATAAATAAGCTGTGTTACCTCAATTTTAGTAGGTTCAGGATCTTGAATCATATTTTCACAATATGCATCAAGTAAAATTAGTACGCCACTGAATTTAACTCTTTGATCAAATACAGCAGCTAAGTTATGCATACGACATATCTTGTCCCAATACTCATTCCATTTAGATTCTATTTGTTCAATAATAAACATTGAAATATCATAATATCTATGTTCTACAAAATTTTGACTAATTAGATATGCTTATTGTAAAAATGAACATGAAGCTGGATAATAAATATCAGAAAGAACATTAGTAGCATTATTAAAACTAATAAAAAAATCTTTCAAAATTTTACCTTTATTCCAATCAATTTTAGTCAATGTAAAGCCTAATCCATAATTATTAATATATGCACTTAATTAGTTTTTATATGGGTATGCATTATGTATCATGCTATATTTGAATTTCAACGAGTAATTACATCAAGTTTAAATTTTTTAAAATGTTTATCATGATCTATACATAGTTGCTTAAATTCTTGAAGTCTTGATCTTGAAGCATGAATAAAATAAACTATATTTCTAATTTTTAAAATGACATCTTGAATCATGCCTATGCAAGTTTGAACAGAAAGATTTAAGATATGACATGTACATCTAATATGCAATAAATTTTCATGTAACATAGGATGCAATGAATCCTTCAATAATGAAATAGCAGAATTATTATTAGATGCATTATCAAAAGTAATAGACACGAATTATCATTAATATTATATGAACATGCAATTTGATAAATGGTATTTGAAATTTATTGCTCAGAATGTGGAAAATCAAAAGAGTAAAAATAAGTTTATTTAATTATTAATTATTATCAATATAATAAACAGTAATAGCAATAAAATAATTACTACTTATAGATGCAGAAGTTAATAAAACTTTTACATTTAAAATAGAGGGCATTTCAATTAAACTTTGTCTCATTGCTAAAAAGTTAGTCATAGCTGCTCTTCTAAATATACGCCTACTGATTCTTATATAAGCAGATTGTAGGGCTAATTGAATATAATCTTCAAAATTAAAAGGTTCACATAAACTAAAAGATAATTCATCATTAACTATCCATTTTACAAGTAATTTTCTTTGATTTTCTTGATTATATGCAAAATTGCAAACAAGTGATCCCCCTTATATTAAGGATGCTTTGAAGACGAGAATTATGCCTCTTATGATTCTTTTGATGTCTTTTTAAATGGCATGTTCCCCCACTATTACTACAACTATAAAATTTAGCACATTTTTTATATTTTGCTTTTTAGATTCCATCAACCATAATTCTATCAAATTCTTTCCATACATCATAGTCCTCTTACGGAAAGAGGTTTGATCTTCACTCGGTTCACTGGTTCTAATGGAAACTTGGGGATTAGTTTTCTCTCCCTCAGAAATAGGGAGAATACCAAAATGACTTTCATTATAAGATATCATATCTAAATTGATGAATGCAAAAATGAAAACTAACCATAAGGAGGAATTTAGTAGAGGACCATAGATGGAGCCAAGATTTGTGAGCTTCCTCTTATGCTCTTGCCTCTCAACTAGAAGTGTCATTCTCTTTCTCTTGTACTTCTAACTTCTCAACAAAAGCCTTCTCTTGTGTAGCACTTGAACACTTGCTAAATGAAAACTAAAAATTAAATTGCTAGAAGCTTAGAGCACTTGCTAGAAGAGAAAAATAGTAGTAGTAGGAAGGAGAAAAGAGTTGGTTTGGTATGGTGATAATGAGAAAGGAAAGAAGTATTTATAGGACTCAAAAAATTTCTCAAATACCCCTCAAATTAGTTATTTTATGGTTGTTGGAAGGGTTAGAATAGTAAAATGCCCTCAATTAGCCATTTCTATCCCGTTTCTAATGGCTAGAAACGACTAGAAACTAGCCATACCAAGCACGGACCGTGGCGGGCCATGCTAGGCACGGTCTATGATGGGCTATGCTAGGCACCCCACGAGCCATGGGCTGTGCTGGGCGTTGATTTAGATTAAACGGGTTATGTCCGACACGGCCCATTTAGTAACAGGCCAGGCCAGGTATGACCCGTTTAATCTATGGCCAGATGGGCCTAGGTCAGGCCATCCTGGCATGACCCAATGCCCAACACTAAGTCTTATAACTGTTTTATAAATTCTTTCTCAATAAGATCATATGATTACATAATATTATTTCCGTTATACTTTACAATTTAATCTAACATACTTTAATTTTATAAACAACATTCTACTGAATTTCTATTTTTATAAATAATTAACATTAAATATTAAAAATATATAAAAATAATATTGTATTCAATTTTTTTTATTTTTCTTTTTTTTAAAAAAATATTAAAATTATATTTCGTTATATTCATGTAGTTCATGAAATATATATATATATATAAATATATATATATATATATATATATATATATATATATATATATTTTAATAAGAATATTGGTGGATTAGCGTCAATTTACATGGAAGTGCAAGTGATCTTCCATCCTACCCATTTATTTCAAATTACAAGCAACACCCTAGTATAAGAATAAAATCATTTAATAGAAATATTTTGAAAGAAGACACAAGTCCAAGCTTCAAGATCCCAGTCAACAACCACCGCCGCAAGCGCAATCTCCAGGAGCTTGAGCTGCTTACCTAGAGGGCTGAAGCCGGCGAGGTAATCCTTGGTGGGGGCAGATTTGTCATTTTAAAGCGCCCTTTTCCATCTCCCCCTCTCCTCTCCTAACAAACGAAAAAAAAATCTGCCCAATCAATCCATTGAGACTTTGTTTGAAGATATTTTAATTCTTAATTGAACAATGGACAAGCAACCAATAATTTAGAAGAATTTATAGAAGAAAGGTTTATTTTTTTAGACATTTTTAATTTTTTTTTACGGTCCGTATCTTGTTCGGCTACATAGGACCAAACAGAATGCCGCTATTCGGTCACACAAGGCCTTCTGTTCGGCCAGGAGGGGTCGAATAGGGGTCCTCTGTTCGGTCCATTCTAGCTGAACAGAAAGCCTTTGTTTGGCAAAATAGGGCTGAAAAGGATGGATTTATGGTTTAGGGTTAAAGTTTAAAATTATTATTTTTTGATCGAATAGAAAATAATCTGTTCGGTCAACAGTGCCGAACAAAAACTTGGCCCAGATGTTGCTGGAAGGGGCTGTAGAGGATAAAGGGACCGAAGGAAGGATAGAGGGGGCGGAGGCGAGGGAGGTGAAGGTGAGGAAGGAGGCTGAAGGGAAAGAGGGGAGCGGAACCGAGGGAGGTGAGAAAGGTAGAGACGTTGGGTTTAAAAAACTCATCGTGCTGATCGCTGTTAGTGCCGAAAAAGAAGGTGCCAGAGATGCCGCTCGATGCTAAGAAGGGAGATTGCCACCCGTGCTAAGGAAGGAGTAGGAAGAGGGGGAAGACTAGCTCAGGCTGTACATTGAGTGAGAAGATGTGCAGAATACTTTGGAAGGGAGGGGTAAGAAGGTGCAAGAAGGGATAGTTTAGAAATACTAATTTTTAAGAAAGTGCAGAGTGCATAAAGTAATTTGAGAGGCGTAGAGAGTAAAAAAAAAAAAAAACTTTAAAGGGATCGTACTGAGCAATCCTAGCGGTGGGAATTGAAATTCCCTTTAAACCCCACCCTCCTGCCTCCGCCTCCCAACAAAATCTTCGAGGAACTGAAGTCAGGAAGCGAAGGAACCCTCGCTCCCTCTCTTCTCAGAATACTCCCATTCCCGACCCACACCTTCCTCCCCTCTCGATGGCTGCGGAGCTCGAGGAAAAGAGGCCTTCGACCTCCGACCCTGACGACTCCGACGGCGAGAGTTCCGCCTCCTTCTCCCTCTCGCTCTGCGACTTTCCCCTGGCCGGCCACGGCAGATCCGACTGCCCCAGTTTCTGCGGCGATCGCCAATTATCTCATCCTCCTCCCACGGGCCCCTTCGAGTTCCTCTCCAGCGACCTTTCCGCCGCCGAGAAGATGTGCTCCGCCGAAGACGTCTTCCTCCAGGGGAAGCTCCTCCCCTATAAGCCCCCTTCTCCGCATCGGTATCCGAATAAAAGGGGCGATGCCCCCGACCCCAAAATCACTTTTCGATCACCGGCGATCGGAGTCGCTCGACAGCATCAGCCGTCCCCGCGGCGGCGGGGTGCTCGCAACGGAGTGCTGGAGGCTGAGAAGGGCGGCATCGGATTCGGACCCGATAACCCATCTGCCGCCGCCAGCTCCGAGGTCGCGACCGAAATGGTCTTGTCGCGTTCGGGTCTGTGAGGGTCCCGGCGACTATGGAGATGAAGGACATCCGGAACAGACAGAGGCGGCGGAGGTCGCCTCTGCTGGCGGAGTGCGGCAGGTGGGGACACATGTTGGGGAGAGGCCCGTGGAAGCTTCTCCGGTCGCTGAGCTGCAACGGGGCGGAGAGCGCAGTCGTGTCGCCGCCGCCAAGCTTTCTCTCACACGTGCGAGGTTAAGCCAAGACCGGCTCCATTCCTCCTCCGTTGCCCCACGGAAATGGAGGTCGAAGGATATATTGGTAAACGTGGCAGTTCTGCACGAGTTCCTTCAGGTTTGGAGGAGCTTCTAAATGCACGAAAAAATTACTCTTCGAACCTCTAAATTTTTTAAATATTTTAATTTTTTAAATTAGTTTTAAATTTTTTTTCATCTATTTTTTTCTCTTCATACACTCTTTCTGCTCCTTTCTTCCTTCGGCACTGACCCCCTCATTGACTTCCTTCGGTATCAACTTTTTTTTCGGCTCGATCACTTCATCCCTTAGCACAGATTCTTCTTCTCAGCTTCTCGCTTCATCGAGACGTCGGTACCAACTTTTCTTCTCGGCTCAATCGCTTCATCCCTCGGTACCGACTCTCCTTCTCGGCTTTCCGCTTTATCGAGACGTCGGCACTGATTCATCTTGGCACCGACTTTTTTTTCTGACTCGATAGCTCCGGCTCTTTCGACACCTTCTAACATTGACTCCTTCCTTGGCTTCTTCCTTCCTTCTCTCTTCTTTCTTTCGTCAAGATGTCGACACTAACTCTCTTTCCCAACCTGATCGCTCTAGCCCTCTCTTTGGCTTCCTTTTGCCCATATGTTCGGCTTAGCAGGCCTGAAGAGAGTCTTTCTGTTTGGCTTAACCTATAAAGGCATAACGAAGGAGAGTAGGAAGAAAAGTTTGTTAAGGATAAAGGGTGCGAAAAAAAAAAATTATGAAGAATATAATGGTTATTATGTAATGACTAATGAGAGAAATATATATTTTTTAAAGTATGGATGTGAAAAATAATTTTTGCGGTGCATGGAAGCTCCCCAGGTTTGGGGCATTAATTTATACCAGTGGGGTGTTCGCAGGCTGCCCCTGGCCCGGGGATTTGTATTTATGGACGAGGCCTGCGGATATTTAAACGGTTTCAAAGCACTCAGCTTGTGTGGTGTACCGTCGTTATTGCGTTGAGGCGTCCAACTGCTCCATTAAACGAAGAAAGTGACATTTTTACCTCGATGCCTTAAAAAACTTTATTATCCTGTACCTTCTCCCCCGACCTCCTCCGTATATTTGAACAAAAATATTCATAAATACCAATATTTAACCTATTGAGCCGGTTACAACTATTCTTCCTGACATTTTTTAAAAAATTCAGATTTATCAATTATTTTGGATTTTAGATTTTTTTTTCATTTCCGGCATTTAGATGGAGAAGTTTGATAGCCAAGACAAGTGAAGCTGAGGGTGCATTTGAATTCTTAATTCAATTTAATATTTGCAAGAGTAAAGGTTGAATTGGTAAATCAATATTTTATCATGGATTTTATTATTTTACTAATAACTTGAGTAAAAAAATATAGGTTTAGAAAATCATAATTTCTTTATATTTTTGAAACTAATGAGATTGGCAATCTCATCTCACTCCAATTTTATGAGTCTGAAAAGCCTCTTGAATATGTAAATTTGAATGAGCTTTAATAGCAAGATTGAATCAGGCCAAAGAACCTAAGGTTGATGGTCGAGTGAAGCTTGGACTCAAAGATTAAGATCAAACCTTGATGCTGGCAGAGTCATTTTAACCTAAACTCTTTTAGTCCAAATTAATGAATTGATGCAACTAAGAACATAATCGACTTTTCCGTTGCTACATCTAATGCCTCGAGCTTGAGCAAAGCTGGACTAGGGCCTAAAAAGAAGGCCTGATGGCTGGATCGAGATCAACCTAACTTATGTAATCATGGAACGTTCTTTGTGAATCACACACCGTGTATGTGCGGTATGCAATGTAGAACGTATGCACAACATCATAATCGATTCGCATGCATATGATAAAAATATTTTTTTTTTTTTATTATACATATGGTTATAGCGTTTGCATGCATGCTCATGCTCGTTTTACATCGCGCGGTGCATAAGAAGTTTTTCCATAAATAATTGGGCGAAGCCTTCAGCACACGGTGCACGAGGAGTTTTTTTTGAAAATCATTAGTCGATGCCTTGTCCGAATCCAACCGTAAGCAGGCTAATGGTAAGGAAGGCACAGGACTCAAACCAGTGAACTTTGATGGCAACATCGTGGTATCGATGATGGTGCATAATATGTTCTTCAGTCTGATAATGAGACTCCTGATGGTTGATAGGGTCTTTCTTTATGATTCTTCTATTTCAAAAGTTGAACTCAAAGTAGCTTATATTGGCATTAGCAGAGCGATTTGATAGCTATGGATCTAGCAACTCTTTATTGAAGTGAACTCTTTTATTATTATTGAATGAATTCAGGATAAAATAAATCATGAAGATGTATACTCGCTTCTTTATGATATTTAGCTATTTTTATAAGATTCAATAATTATTATAATTTATTATGTATATCGAAACATAAATTGTAAGATTTATTGTGCTACTTTTTATCACGTAGCTTAGTACTTTATTGATTGAAGTTAAATTTAATATATTAATTTTTTGAACTGCGGCTTGGGGCTTGAAGTGGTCAACATTCCGGACTGGAAGCAAGATTAGTGGCAGGCGACTGAGGGGCCTGGAGACTGGAGAGGTCACCCAGAGTGCTGACAAGACGGTTAGGGAAGGCGAGGCTGCTAGCCGACAGACAAGGGCGAGGACGGACAGAATTGAACGACGTGGAGGTAAAAAAAAAGAAAAAAAATTGAAACGACCAGGGAAGAAAAGATTTTTTAATTAAATATTATATTTAAATAAAATTATTATATGCCATTCTAGATACCTTTTGGCCTGGTAAACAATTAATCAGGACCACCTTTGATTTTAGTCAGGACGGCCGAAATATATCTTCATTATTTTATTGTTTGGAGAAAATCTTTAGGTATCGCATCACTCAGGCAACGGAAGCGATGCAAGGTGCCGGTCACCTTCGAATCATATTTCTCATATTTTACATATATTGTGGAACACCACAATTATATTCCAACATGATCCCATCTAAAGAGCACCGCATTGGATGCCATGCTCTTGAGCACGCATGATGGGCGTATTCAAAGTTTTAATGTTATTTATATAAATAGAAAGATGAAATTTAGGTGCAAAATTTTATACAGATGTTATGATTTTATTATTTTTCTTTTTTATTTTCAAGCCATCTTAACTTAACTTCTAAGCCGCATATACAATAATGATTAAAAAAAAAAAAAAAAACAAAGCTGCAATGCCCACATAAAAATTTATATCTAAATTTCATCCTATTCAAAAACTATTATATCTTGATAACTTTTTTTTTTTTTACAAACGGATGATCATACCATTTGGGTATGAGTCAAATCCATGATATCAGAAAGTAAAATCAAACATAAATAGAAGGACAAGAATCTTCACTAGTCCAAGACTAGATTCCTGTATAATGGGCAATAGAAGAAGCCATCCAATCAGCAGCGGAGTTGGCTTCTCTATAAACATGACGACAGTAAACCTCATCAACCAGCTGGATGGCTGATCTGATATCGTGGATAAGAGGATTGACTGGAGATCGGTCCTCAGCATCCGGTCTAATCCAATTAATGACTGTAGCAGAATCACCCTCAATATATAGTCGTCGGGCTCCAAGGCTGCCAATAGCATAAGTGATGCCCGCCCAAGCCGCATAAAGCTTTGTCCATGGGACAGAGGTATCAATAAGGCTCCGCCTACCAGCAGCTAGCATCAAGCCATCAGGATCCCGGATAACAAATCCCGCACCAACCCATCCTCCCTATGACACTTCCATCAAAATTGACCTTGATAAAATCCGGGGGTGGGGACTCCCAAGAGATAAAAACCGTAGAACGGTTTGCTACCGTGATAGCAGAGGAGCCCCAAATGCCGGGTCTATCAGAACGGTGGGGAGAGTCATACCGCCAATACTCAGTAGCCAATCCCATCGCCTGCCTAAGAACTCTGTCAATGGATGGAAGCTCATCCTCGAAGACGAGAAGATTCCTAGATAACTATATCTGATAAGCTATGTACGCCCAAGAAGCTCCTCTCCTTCCTGATGTGCTACTGAGGCCAACCTAACGGAGTAAGTACAAAAAGAAAACTCTCGAAAGTTCCTCCCATGGGATGTCTCCCAGAGCCTGCCAGATCAATCGAGCACAAGGATATAGGAGGATGGCATGGTCTATCGTTTCATCTTGAAGACCACAAACTGGGCATAAGGAAGAAATCCGCATAACCTTGCTTCTACGGAGAGTCATACAAATCTTGATAACCTTTAAAGACCTAATATTTTTAAAATTTTATTCATGATTGCACCTTACAACAACTTCTTTACTGTTATAGCGTATTGCTCTGAAGATAAATTATATATGGCTTTTTTTCTTTGAAAGAAGAAGTATACATGCATAAAAAAGATGCAATGTTTTCAACATAATAAAAAAATTAATTGAATAAAAAGTTTCATTGATATAAAATATTTTTTTATAACCATAGCTTTATCGATGGAGCCAATCTCATGTAGTTGAAAAAAAATAGGTTTAGTTGAGTTGAGTTGAGTTGAGCCTCAGCAACAATTTAACTAAATACAATGATTTAAAATTTAAAAAATTATTAAAATTTAAAAAATATAAAAGTAGTTAAAATTATTTAAAATTTATTTACTTAAAATAAGTAAAATAAATAAAAATAAGAAAGAATATCTCTGACAATGCTATATCATATCATTAATTTATTACATATCAAAAATCTTAAATTAATCATCAAGAATTTGGGTATTCGTCAATAATGATTGAAATTTATTATTGAATTACAATTTAAGACTTTGGCTCCACAGGGTTTGACATCATTTTCTTAGATATTTAATTTCTTTAACATTTAAAAGTATGTTTTGATATTTTCCAAATCCTTTTGAACTGAACTGTCCGTCCAAGGATCACTAAAACATGGCTACCTTTTCCTCCTAAAGCATAGCATCCATACTACTTTCTTCCTATTCTTGCGAGTAACCATTCGTCAAATACATGGCCTCTATCTTTCTCTGTTTTTTTTATTTTCTTATTCCTTTTGCCCCTACTTGGGTAGACGTAAAAGCCATCTTGTGATACCCATTGAAAAATTAAGGAAAGATTAAATGATTTATAATCAGTTAAGAAAGATAAATAAGTACCAATTTGATTCCTTTTGGACCGCGATGATCTAAATTAGTATGAATCTTATTCGTCTTGCTTTCTTGTAACGAAATTGATTCGTAGATTTTTGGATCTGGATCGTTACAATATGGTATCAGAGCTACGCACCAGCTGGAAGTAAAAAATATAAGTGCCACACAGGGCAAAGTGTTTATTCATGGGATTAAGATATCTCTAGAATTCTGCCTGCCTGATGGATGCGATCTTGTGCCTCTAGCGACGAGTACCAATTAGATCCCTTATGGACCGTGGTGACCCAAGTTGGTGTAAATCTTATCCATCTTGCTTTCTTGTAACAAAACAGATTCGTAGGTTTTCGACGATAATATTGAACATGATTTCCGAATTGCTCTATAAGATGGCTGCCCATATTAGTTACTGTTTATGAACACCATAAATAATTCTTTTTTATTTTTTACCTATACTAAATGTTTGCATGAATTTATATTAGATCCAATCATAACTGAATTAACAATGCTTACCAAATTGCTGGTAAAATTATATATCCAATAAAAGTTCTTCCCATGGCTATAATTAGCTTGCTCCCGTACTATCGATTCTTAAGAGGAGTAGATTCTCATGGAGCCCAACTATCTTTGCGCATTCGTTAGAGTTAACAGGCGGGATTTGCACCCCTTTGCTCGCGATGAACATGTAATGCATTCGATTAACTGGTTTCCAAATCTAGCTTCTTCGATTTACATTGAGCTTGACCCAATTCGTACGTGCATGAGCTTTCTTATAACCATTCAATCAAGCAAGTGGGAATCACACATACACATACACACACATACACACATATATATATATATATATATATATATATATAACAAAAGTAAGTTGAATTATTTTTTTCATGTGAAATTAGAAGAATGGTTTCAAATAAGAAGAAAAAATATTTTGAAGAAAACTTCTTTTGAACGTTAAAATACACTAAATTTTTAATAATATTTAATAACTTATTTATAAATTATTCATTGTTCAATTAAAATGCTCATGAATTATAAAACATATACAGAAATTAGGGTCTCCGATCTCGCTCTTTCTCATTGTCATCCCTTGTCTAAAAATTGACAAGCTCGAAAGAACCTTCATTTAGAAAGAAAAAAAAAATCAGCTTTAATTGCCTTGTTAACTAGGTAGTGGTTTGCAGAGAGAAGGAAAAGGGCTTTAACATTAAAAAGTTGACTTCCTTAGGTAAAGGTCTCTTGGCGGCCGGCCAAAAGAGAGGTAAGAACTTTGCTTTGAGGTTCATGCTTCGGTTCCTGGAGAGCTATTCCCTGTTACTGCTTTAAGATTCATGCCTACAGCACGGTGATGCTTGATCTCCGACGATCATCATTGTTTCGGCTCAGCTTCCTGACGGACGATGGGGTTGCCGTCGAATGCCACTCCGATGGCCTCGGATGGGGGAAAGGTGAAGGGTAAGGCATGGAATCGCTCCTAGGGCAGTCGGTTCGAATGGGTGTCTTCTTCCCCATCTCCGGCGACTGTTTTGGCACTCGAACAATGGTTTTCAGACGTTGTCCAGGTCCCTCTTCAAGCACTGGAGGAGGAAACCTCGGATTGGGGGACCAAGGCGGTCATTGCAAGGAGTCTCTCGCGATGGATTCCTCCTGAGGCCATCGTTCGGGAGCTTCGTCGCGCTAGTGCTGCTGTCATGATAGAACCGATTAGCTTGGCCCACTGTCATTATCTGCTCTGGTTCTCTGATCCAGCTGCTAAACTGCTGGCGATGGGAAATCCTTGGGTTGCCAACATGCAGGTGATAGCCATGGAGGATTGGCCGCCGGAGTTCATTCCATCATAAGCATACTTGTCCTCTGCTCTACTATGGATCCAGCTGCCATCTCTTCCTATGGAGTTCTGGACTAAGACCATTCTGAGCTCTATTCTCGCTGCGGCCAGGAGGTTCGTCTTCCTTGACTCTGCAACCAAGGAGAGGAAGCGAGGAGGGTATGATCTGAGGAAGCCGTTGCGACCGGGAGTGAGGGTGCGTGGTACTGGAGTTCCCTTTGGCAACCATTTGTATTCGAAACACCTCGAGGGCTTCTACACATCGTGCGGCACTCTGCACCCAGCTGAGGGCTGTCTCTTTGCTCCAGAGATGGCCCCTGACCTTGCTTCTCCGCTGTATGGGTCTTGGATGGCTGCGGTTCGGTGTCGGAGAACTCCCCAACCTCTGGCAATGGACTCTGCTTCAAAGCTCCAGAAGTCTGCTTCGTCCCCTCCCAGCTCTTCTGATGGATGGCAGCTCCCGAAGAAGACTTCTCGCAGGGAGCCGGGGTTGATGGCTGGTGCGAAGGGGACTGTGGCCAGTTCCATCGTGAAGCCGATCGGTATGGGTGTGGCCATGGAGGGTAGTCCTCATGGGCTCTCTGCTGCAGCCTCTGGGAATCAAGGAACATGTGAGGGGTTGTAGGCTGAGACGGCTGCATGCCAATCCCTGTTCTCTGTGCCGGTCCAGGCCGAGGGCTTTGGGGAGCCTGTAACTTCTATGAAGGTTAATCCAATCAATACTTCTACTAATCCTTTTGCCCTCTTGGGATCTGATAAATGGGTGGGGAGGCCGAAATCCCGGAAGGAAGCTAATCCGGGGCCACTTAAGCAAGCCCGTCCTGTGGAACCACTGGCCCCTAGGGTTGGACATAGAGCCTCGAAAGGGAAAGGGAAACTCTATGCTGCTGGTAAACATGATGTGGAACCTACTTTCACTTTCTCCGCATCGTTGGAGGTGCCAAAGGAGCATGGGGCTTTGGCTGGTCAAGAGTCTTTGTTGATCCAAGCTACGTAAGTGCAGCCCTCAGGTGTGTGCACTAAGGCTTCCCAGTTGATTTCCCCGGAGCATCGTTCCCATGACTCTGTTGTCTGTCTGCTTAAGAAGGCTATGCAGGTGGAGGCGGCCGGTGTAGCTATGGATAGCCAGGATCAAGGGACCCCGGCAGGTGGCCCTATTGATAGTGGTCCTCCTGACATTGAGATGATAGGGGATCGGGTGGGCCCCCCCGATCTAAATGAAGATTATTATATAGAATGTTAGAGGAGCTTTGAAACCATTGTTTCGCTCCTTTTTTGGGAGGCTCATGCAGCTTCATAAATATGATATATGTGTATTGTTGGAGACTCGCTTGTCTGGACAGAGTCTGGCCTATGTTAAGAGACAGATATCCAGATCGTGGTCTTCCTATGCTATAGAGTTTGATGGATTATCTGGTGGCATCCTGGCCTTATGGTGAGCTGCTGACATTAGAGTCGAGGGCTTTCACCACTACGGGCAGCAGGTTGCTTTGGTCATCTCTGAAGGAACGTTGGCCCCCTGGCTTCTTATGGTATCTATGCGAGTACCAATTTTCGGATTTGTCGTGTTCTCTGGGATGAAATCTTGTCCTTGCTTTCCCAAGGTATTCGTTCCCTGGTGGCCGAGGATTTCAACTGTATTATGGGCGCTAATGAAAAGAGAGGTGGTAGGCAGTTTGTGGAGTCTTCGGGCATATTTGAGTTCCGATCCTTCATTGCCTCCGCTAATCTTTTGGACTTGGGCTTCTAGGGAGTTCAATTCACCTGGTGTAACAACCGTCAGGGCTCTGCCAGAGTTTGGAAAAGATTGGATAGGGCTTTGGCTACTGCTAAATGGCTTCAGCTCTTTCCCTCCTCCACTGTTTCTCATTTGTCCAGGATTGTCTCTGATCATTGCCCTATTCTTATTTCTACCAATGTGGATGATCAGGGTAGGGGACAGTTTAAATTTTAGAAATTCTGGACTTCTTATTCTGTAGCATGGTTCCTAATTTTTCAAGTTTGGCGTATTCCTGTCAGAGGTAATGCCACTTATCGCCTATCTTGGCGTCTGGAGCTTGCTAGGCGTAGACTTTTCAGATGGAATCGGGAGGAGGTCTGTGACATTTTTAGACAAGTTGAGGAGATGGAGAATATTATTGCTTCTCTTTAGGACAAGGAAGATCGCCTTGGCTATCTACAAGACTCTGATTTATCTACTCTTCGCTCCAGTCTTGGCCTCCACCATTCCCTTCTTCGTCAGCAGGAGACCTATTGGAGGCAAAGATCTTGGATTCAGTGGATCAAGGAAGGTGATCAGAATACTAGATTCTTCCATCAGATCACCTTAAAGCGTCGTGTGGCTAATCGGATACGGCGGCTCATTGATGATTCGGGGAATGTCCAGGAGTCTACTAAGGGCATTAGGGACCAGCTATTTCATTTCTTTCGCTCTCGTTGGACTGAGCTTTCTAGGGACGGATCCTCTGTGTTTCCTATGGCATCTCCCCTTAAGGTCTCGATAGTGGAGAATGATGTTCTTACCAGTCCGATTACTTCTGAGGAGATTCGGTTGGCCCTCTAGAACCTTGACTCGGATAAGGCCCCAGGGCCGGATGGGTTTCCTCCTTTCTTCTTTTTCCATTATTGGGCTATTGTGCGTCAGGATGTTGAGCAGGCCATCCAGCTTGTTTTTATGATCAGATCGATCCCTTCTGAGTGGAACAGGACTCTTGTTACTCTGGTGTCGAAATGCCTCGATGCTTCTATGACACACCACTTTCGGCCTATCAGCCTTTGCACGACCTTATATAAGGTCTGCGCTCGGCTTTTGGTTTCTCGACTGAGGGTAGCGATTCCTTGCCTTATCTCTCTTGAGCAGGGTGCTTTCCTATCTGGTCGGTGTATTTTTGATAATATCCTGTTAGCTCAAGAGGTTATGCATGATATTCATAGAGCCCCCATTCGCTAGTGTTTGATGGCTGTCAAGCTGGACATGGAGAGAGCTTATGATAGAGTAAGTTGGGATTTTCTTTTTCGCTCTTTTCAGGAGTTTGGGTTTAATGAGCTTTTTATTGCATGGATCAAGGCTTGTGTTCACCAGCCATCCTTCTTTATTATTATTAATGGTGGTCAGACGGACTACTTTCATTCTGCTGTGGGTCTTAGCAGGGTTGTCCCCTCTCCCCCTTCTTATTTATTCTTTCTGCTGATGCTTTATCTAGAGCTCTTCACCAGGCCTAGCAAGCTTCTTTTTTAGATCCTTACAGTGCCGGGTCCCAAGGGCCATCGTTATCTTATTTGTTGTTTGCTGATGATTGCATCATGATGGGGAGGGCCACTATCAGTAATGCTTCTGCTTTTGCTTCAGTGCTCCAGTCTTACTGCAAGGCATCTGGTCAGAAAGTTAATACTGCT
Source organism: Calamus simplicifolius (assembly GCA_900491605.1). NCBI lineage: Eukaryota > Viridiplantae > Streptophyta > Magnoliopsida > Arecales > Arecaceae > Calamus > Calamus simplicifolius. The sequence goes on along the minus strand of UESW01004174.1, from coordinate 467,388 downwards.
AAATCCATGATAACCTTTAGTCCGAAGACTAAAACTTCCATTCGGGAGTCTATCATGCAAATATTGGGTATTTCTGCTCAGGCTAATCACCTCTCTTATCTGGAAGTCCCTATTTCGGGAAGGCGGCCACGTTGCTCTGACTTTAGTGATCTGGAGCACCGTGTTTGTGATCGATTGGATGGCTGGCAAGTCTCAGGGTTATCCATGATGGCCAGGCTTACCCTTATCTGATCTGTGCTCATTGCTCTTCCTCTCTATATCCTTTCTAATGTTGCCATTCCGGTGACTTGTTTAAGAAGGATGGAGAGATGGTTTAGAGATTTTCTTTGAGGCTCTATGCAGGATGGCCATGGGATCCACTGCTGGCTTGGGACTCTGTGTTTATGCCTATTTCAGAGGGGGGGCTTTGAATTCATTCCCTCATTGCGAGAAGAGGCGCTGATTGCTAGGCATGCATCGAGATTCTTGCTGGATCCTGGATGCCTGTGGAGCTTGTTCATGCGTACCAAATATGGTGATTGGTCCTCCCATATTCATCCACAGTCTAGCCATAGCTACTCTTTCTTCTGGAAAGAGGTTTGTCGTTATGCTCCGTCAGTTCTTAGTGGTACGTCATGGATGATTGGTGATGGTGACTCAGTTGATGCCCTTAGGACACGTGGCTGGCTGAGCTCCCCTTGATTCGATGGCCCACCTTTGTCAGTTCTGACATCCCTACAGGTATGAGAGTCTCTGACCTAATTATTCAGGATCACAGTGCTTGGAATGCTCCCCTTGTTGCCTCTTTATTTGGCGCGGAGCTATACCCGAGCATTCTCTCTATCCCTCTTCTTCCTAATCACTCAGTGGACATTAGATTATGAAGGAGGTCCTGCTTGACCCGTGCGCCGATCAGAGATATCATGCAGGATTACAGATCTCAGATAGGGCACACGTTGGATGGGTCTTGGATCTGGAGGCGTCCCATCCACCCTAGAGTTCGCCTATTCATATGGAAGATGGCTTGGGACTGTCTTCCTACATGTTCCCTACTCTCTGGGAGGGGCATGGCGATCTTTCCAACGTGCCCGTTATATGGCACCGAGGACGAGACTACTAACCATGCTATATTCACATGTGGCAGAGCGAGATCGGTGTGACAGCTTGCGGGTTATCGTCTGTGAGGTGAGAGTGGTGCTTAGTGTCGCATCTCCTTTCTGACGATGATTCGTCAGGATATGAGAAGGGACTTCGGTCGTTCCAGTTCCTTGGCTGCTTATATTGCTTATCAGCTCTGGTTGTTTCGGAATCGACATATTTCTCTGATGCCACTGATCCTTCTCACAGGATAGTCAGGACAGCTTGGTCCCTCTCAGCTGAGTACATACTCCATCAGTCTGCCCTTGACTTTGATAGCCCTAGCATCTGGGATTCCCTTGCTGCCCTTGCAGCGCACCGACGTACGGTCTTCATTTCTTGGGAACCCCCTCTACTAGGACTTGTCAAAGTCAATTTTGATGGCAGTGTTCGTGGTCGTCTGACTGGTTTGGCTTTTGTGATACGTGGGTCTATGGATCTTTGATGGCGGCTGATGGTTTTGGCCTCCTTGACCTCTCTGTGCCGGCTGCTGAACTGCATGCTGCGGGGCTAGCATTCCTACGCTATACGCAGCTTAGGTATTCGCAGGCTTATCATTGAGGGTGACTCTATCACTGTGGTGCACTAGCTCCGCCAGGAACTAGGCGATCCTATTCTGACCAACCCTATGATATGCGACATTCGGTCTATGCTTCATGAGGCTGACACTGTCCAGATTCGACACACTTACCGGGAAGCTAATTCAGCGGCTGATTGGATTGCAGCCCGGGTCGCCCATCACTCCAGGCCATGGTACTGGATACCGGATGATCCGTGCCTGTCTGTGCTTTCTCAAATTTTGTACTCTGATAAATTGGGTTTGACTCAACCAAGACTGATGTGATCGTTCATTTGTACAAAAAAAAAAGGTCTATTGGCAAAATGAATCTAGAAATTAACATCTCCTAATTTCTCATTTCTTGAGAAAAATCTTATAAATTATATATATTATTTTTAAAAAAATTTGGCATCAAATCTAAAAAGCTTTCTCCTCTTTTTTTCTTTATCTGGAAAATGATAAATCAGGACCTCATGGCTTGTCAAATTGCATTTCATTTAAGCTAAGCTTTGGATCTCTTATCAAATTTTAAAAAGACTCTTGATTAGATCTTTTCGTTTTGGAGCAAAAGGCCAAATAAATGATCTTTAAAATTCCTTAAACCCCTCTTAAGTTCTCAACATTCTCAGCTGGGCGACCTCATGGAGATCCTTTCTTCTATTCATCCTGGTTTGAAAAGCTTTTAAATCAGAACCTACTCTATTAGCTATTTTTACAAATTTATAAATAAGAATGTTGTGCTTTTGTTGCATTATTGTGTAATTTAGAAGTTAATTATTTCTGACAAAATTGATTGATCCTGTGCAATAAGTGAGGGAAAGACTTTCTTAGCTTCTGCTCGTTTGTCCTTTATTAGCTTCAATATGGTCTATTCTCTTCTCAGTTTAACCTTGGTGCCAACCTCAAAAATTGCATCATATGCGAACTTTTTAAAGGAAAAACCATATTCTTAAATCCAAAAGATTGACTTTGAATCGAAGGCACTCGTGTAAGAAAAGCAACTTAAAAATATTCTTAGCTAAATTTTCTTCGATCATAGAAATGTCTAGAAAATTTCTATCTTCCTTAAAATTTACGATCTCTAGAAAAAACCTTTTTTTTTTGAATCTTGGAATTATATTGTTAAAGCATCATTCCCTGCTGTTTAAATGTAGATTGAAATGGCACTAAACAAAAAGGATAACACGCACAAGATTTCAACTTTATCGAAAATCACCACCATAAATTTTCAAAGTTGAGGCAAAGTCCATAAAATTGATTCTTCTTGTGTTTGCCTCGGGCTCCAATGAGGGACCTTCTGATAATTTATAGGCCTCAGGCCCAGCAGCAGTTGGATGTGGCTTAAGCGCATCTTCCTATCCATTCAAGGGTTCAGCTATTTGTGTGGAGCTGATCAAGGACTGTCTCCCCACTTGTGCCCTTCTCTCTAGGCATGGGCTAAGCATCTAGTCCACTTGTCCTTTATGTGGTCTTGAGGAGGAGTCGGTTAACTATGATATTTTCACCTGCTTTAGGGCCAGACAGATATGGCAGAGTTTTGGCGATCTGCCCTGGGATATTGATTCTTCTTATGTTCGAACCTCCTTTTTCGGTTTGATCAAGCAGGATATGGAGAGACGACTCCATCAGAGGGTTACGATAAGAGCTTACATTGCTTACCAGATCTGGCTATCTCGTAACCAGCTGATGTTTACTGAGGAGTCGGCTCCTTCTCACAGGATTGTCAGGACTGCTTTATCCTTAGCTGCGGAGTACACTTCCCATCACTCTATTCTCGATTTTGATAGCCCTGGACTCTGGAGCTCCCATGCTGCCCAGGCAGCGCACCGACATACGGTCTTCATCTCCTGAGAGCCCCCTCTCCTAGGGTTTGTTAAATCAATTTTGACGGGAGTGTTAGGGAGAGATCTGTTAGCTCAGCTTTTGTTATATGAGGGCCGAATGGTGAGTTGCTGACTGCTGGGGGTTCAGTTCGCTTGACTCATCTATGCCCCTGGTGGAGTTGGCTGCTGCCTAGGTAGGTATCTCTTGTGCTATCCGTATCCTGGATGCCTGCAGTTTTATCATTGAGGGTGACTTCATCACTGTTATCCGATGGCTCCGTCAAAATCCTGGTGTTTGCATGCCATCCAACCCTTTGATCATCGACATTCGTGCCAATCTTCAGGGTGTTCATTGTGCTCTTATTCGGCATGTCTTCAGGGAAGCCAACTCTGCGGCCGATTGGATCGCTGCCAGGGTTGCCGACCATTCTGTTTGTCATCATTTTGATATTTGAAGAACTCCAAGCTTTTGTCATGTTGCAACAGTAACAACTGGTTTAGTTCCATCTGGTTCCAAAAATAAGAACCCTATATATGAAGTGCAATGTTTCCTAACCTGCTTGTTATCCTTTATATCTCAATATGCTTTACTATATCAATGAAAATTAATTGCAATTGTAGTTTAACTAATGATTTAAACTCTAGATTTTTATCAATTAAATGGACTTCACATTGGAAATTTCTAGTTGGAATGGAATCCATGTTGTGAAATAAACTTCATTATCCTTTAAAAAACCAAGAAAGTTCCTAAATCTATTATTTTGTGGTAACCTGGTCTACGGGTTGTCATATTACTCTTCAGTGAGACAGATTGCATGATGCATGATGGTATGGCAAAACATGCAACCTTTTTGTTCTTTATAGTACAAGTATTTCAGTTGCTTCTAGATCCAAGACTTGGAGAGCTATTGCTTCTTTAAAATAATCACTGGCATATAAAGCAACTCTTCCTTATTATTTTTAGTCATCATTTTTTTCCAGGGTACTGTAACAAATGTGCAGTGCATCTTGGGTTCTAATATTTCTTACTTCGGTGTAGGCTGAAGGATGCCATTGGGATATTGGAATACCTTGTTGAGATTAGGGAGGAGAAGCTGGGGACAGCCAATCCAGCTGTAGATGATGAGAAGAAGAGGTTGGCTGTTCTGTTGAAAGAAACTGGTAGAGTTCGGCACAAGAAAACAAGGTCACTGGAAATTCTCCTTGAATGCAACCACTCCCCACCAGGCAAACGAAAAATGTGAAGCAAAGATAGCCAGAAAGTCCCACATTGTGGGTTTCTCCGCAGCGGAACAAAACATAAGGCGGACAGATTCTAATCGGATATCCCAAAGGGCATCATCTATGGGGAAAATTATGAAAAATAAATAAATGAAATCATTTCCATTGAAGTAGTTCAAATTGTAGTGATTCATCCAACACCCTAACTTACATTCCGATAAAGAAAATTCCTTCGATTCTCTTTATACATGAGAAAACCCTACCTCTAACCCTAATGCTAGAAATTTAATGTATCGCTGATACGGATTCTTCGTTTCTTCCTTTAACCGCCAAATCCATAGAGCGTCCGACACTGGCACTTGAGGGCATACACGACGTCAATGGCGGTGACCGTCTTCCAGCGGGTGTGCTCCGTGTAGGTGATGGCATCGCGAATGACATTCTCGACGCCATGGGTCTCCTCGTAGATGAGGCTGCTCATGCGCTTGACGCTGCCGCGAAGGGCCAAGCGGTCAATGGCGGGCTTCGTGATGCCCTAGATGTTGTCACGGAGCACCTTCCGGTGCCGCTTCGCCCCAGCCCTTTTTCAATCCCTTGTCTCCCTTGCCCGAACATCTCCGATCCTTCTCGCTCTATGAAATAAGAGGGTTTTTTTTTTTATTTTTAAAAATTATAACTATAAAGAATAGCTAGAAATAAAGTTAATCAAAGAGATAATTTATGGTTAACCATAGTTAATCAAGGGTTATCTTTTTAATTTATTTTTTAAGATAGTATTTGATTCATAAAAAACTATCTCTCGATAAGTGTACATAATAGCATTTATCCCAAAAATAGCTCAAGGGATAATCACCTTTTTAAAATAACAGCTTTGCCATTAAGGGATAACTATAGTTATTCCTAAGGTCCCTAAAGAATAAATTAAAGGGATAGTTAAACTTTTTAAGAACTATCCCCCTAGTTATAGCTTTTGGGGATTAAAAAAAACATCTGAAGGATATCCCCCTTATCCTCCGTATCAAATACAGCCTAAAAAATGCAAGAATAGTTTATCTCTCCAAATAAGAGCCAAGGAATATCCCTAGAGGTAGCCAGAGGATAAACTCTATCCCAAACACTTATACAGGGATAATATTTTTTCTATCAAATACTACCTAAAGGTAGGGGAATTTGATCCTAACCATGCCGACAATTTAGACAGTGTTTGAAATAGAAAATAAAGGAATATCCTCTAGATATTCTTTTTATCCTCAAAAGTCATAAATATGAAGGATAGCTAAAAATAAAGTTAACCAGAGAGGATAACTCATGTTTAGATTGTGTTTGAAATAGAAAATAAGAGGGATATCCCCTTATTCCCAAAGGGGACCTATAACTATAAAGGATAAGTTTGAAAAATGTTAACCAAAGGGGACCTGAACTTATTTTCTAGGAAATGAAGGAATAGCTATTTTTTCCTAAACTTATCCCTTGAGGAAAAAATTATCATTATAAAAAGTTGGTTATTCTCTCAACTATTCCCTAGATAAACTCTATCCTATACACTTATCCAGTGATAAGTATTTTTCTATCAAACACTATCTTAGGGTTATCCCCTAAACTTATTCCATAGGGACCGAAGGAATAGCTGGTTATTCCCTTAACTATCTTTTAAGGACAAAATTATTATTAAAAAAAGCTGGTTATTTCCTCAGCTATTCTCTGGATAAACTTTATCTTGTACACTTATCCAAGGATAGTATTTTTTGTATCAAATACTAAGGTAGTGTTTGATAGCCCAAAAGCTATCCCTGGATAAATGTACGGGATAGCATTTATCCAAGGGATAGCTGAGGGAATAAGCATTTTTTAAAATTACAAGTCTGCCATTAAGGGATAACTTTAGTTGTTCCTAGGTTTCCTAGGGAATAAGTTCAGGGGATAACCCATGGTTAACCATGGGTTATCCTTTCTGGTTAAATTTTTTCAGATCTATCCCTTCTAGCTATAGCATTTGGGAATAAAAGGAATATCCAGGGAATATCCTTCCTCATCCCCCATATCAAACACTGCCTAAGGGATAAAGAAGTGGGTTTTATAGGGGGCTACGAATCATTTTAGCCATTGGATGAGATTGCGATCCACGAGGCGGATGTGTTATTGCTGTGGTCCGTCCGATCATGAGATCTCGCTTTTCATTCGTTGAAACGAGATCTGGCAGATTGAGAAGAGAAAGTAGGGCGGCAAAATTGAAATAAATTAGTGGCCGCACTCAAAGTCGTCGGTTGGGTCGGATCGAGCCTATGTCCTGTATTGGGTTTCAAATTAGAAAATATTTTTGTGCCGATAAAGATCATGCACAACGCATGTCATGATTGATCATGTGCATGATCAAAAATAATTTTATTTTTTTACTCATTGCATGTGTAGCCGCATATGCACGATTAATCAGCATGCATGCTTTTGCATCATGCACGGTGAAAAACAATTTTTCTTTCAAATTATGTATATTTCATGACTTTAAATTGTGCTAAATTCTCTAATTGGCTAGATATCTTGGGAGTAAGCGGACCATAATTTTTACAACAAGACATGATACCACAACTTATATCTCATCCAAAAGCACCCTCAATAAATGCTGTTGAAAGGTGTGCATAAAAAAAAAGCAGGGTGCAAAGAAATACACAGCCATATAAATACGAAACATTAGCATTCCAAACCATCCTAATATTGGATGCGTATATAGAAATTAGTGCTTTTGCTGACAATGAGGCAGCTAGTTAATCATAAATATAATATGAATGATCATGAAGTCTATTTACATTAAAAAATAAAATAGTATAATTAATTAATAATATGTATAATAATTTAATTTTTAATTATTTAAGATTAGTTTCAGAAATCCTCATTTAGTAGAAATTTCTATACAAGGCTACTTATAATATTATTTCTGAAGTGATCTGATTTGGGATTTCAACGCTATGGATCTTTTTTACGGCGGCATTTTCAATGTTTCGGCTCTCACCTCATTAAGCAGAGCTACTTCTACTCATGAGAAAAAGAAAAAAAAAAAAAGAAGTAGCTGATAAAATAATTGGTGGTGACGGAATTGCAGATGACGTTTAGTTCTTTCATTCAGAAATATACATTTTATCAATTCTAACATACTATAGGTTGGTAGGCCCAACAATTTATACTACAGTAAAATTTAAGAATAGCAGCCTTTTCTTTCAACACTATTGAGGAGCATCGGGATCTAACCGTTTTACCAATGCAGTCTGCCGACGCTTCATAGAAGCGTTGGATCGAACCCTAATCCCTCAACCAATCCCCACCACCCCACCCCCACCCCCGCCGTGTTTTCGATCTTCACCCCCCATCCCCCCGAGCTCCCGATATCTCCCGATCTGCCTCCCCCCAAGCTCCCGATCTTCCCCCCCTCCCCCCGAGCTCCTTATATCTCCTGAGCTCCCGATCTGCCCCCCCCCCCCGTATCTCCCGATCTCCTCTTCTCGGATCTTTCTGCACCTCGTCTCTCTTACTGTCCGTCTCCATCCGAAGGGACCTAGGGTTCCGGCGGTCTTTCTTGATATCGAGATCTTTCGATCGGAGGTGAGCTGCTTTTCATTTTCTTGATCCTAGCTTTCTTTTCTCTCTTCCGCTCCCTTTGCTCCTCTTTCATTCCTTCTTCTTGGCCCTGAGTATCGCCATTTGGGGCGAAGCCTTGCTGGATCAAAATAGTCATCACGGTGCCGGTCGGACGAGACACAGCTACCTCGGCCATCGTCACCGAAGCCTCGCTGTGCTGGCACCGCGGAGCCTATGTCAAAGGGCATCTCTGGCTACGACATCGTGCTCTGTCAAAGCGCATAGTATCTACTCTTTTGCTACCACTCCACCAACCATGAGGGATTGGAAGACTACAACTACCTCATCCTCGTCATCGCCGTCGCGCTCTATGTCGCCACCGCAATCGCCGGTGCTCTCTCCGCCAAGAGCCTCGCCATGGACCTCGCCAGTGGTGTCTGCATCACTCTCCAAGGCCTGTGGTTCTACCAGACCGCCTTCATCCTCTACAACCCATGATGCCCCAGGATTGCTACCTCGATGATGACAACGATATCAAGTGCCACTCCAATGAGAGCGAGGTCCGGAGGAGTTGCTGGCCAACTTCTAGCTCATTTTTCTAACCTTTCTCTACGTTCTTGGATGCTATGGCATCGCTGTAGCGAGGTATGGCCATCCAGATTTGAGGACATTCCATGCCTCTACTCTGGTCTCCCAAAAAGGTGATAGGAATGGTGAAGTAGTGGCTGCTTAGTGACAAGGAAAAGGTTCGTTGATACTTCCTTGAGCTTTTGCTTTTTTTTTTTTAATCTCTAATTCGATCCTTGGATCTTTGAAACGGAATTTTAGTAGACTAAAACGCACTGAAGCCTTGCTTTGAGCTGAATGTGGCATGCGTCATTAAACAAAGGCTAGCCGATTTGATTTGGAGGATGGTAGAATTATTCTTTGAATTCTATTGGAACCTTGGAAGTTGGAACTAAATTCAGCCAAATTTTTCCAGCTTTAATTCGGAGGTATTCCAGTTAATGTCAAATGGTTGCTTTACCAATTATCATAAAGTTTGTGTGAGCAATTTGCATGTGAAAACTCTCTAGATTTTAAAGTCGATGCAGGACAGAACATAAGTGTGATTTGAAAAATCTCAAACGGCTATTCTTGTTCTGGATGTTAACTTTTATCCCTAAATTTATGTGATTGCCTTGAGATGAAACAATTATAGTTAGTAGCACCTAAGTTATTAGAGGAATTCAATTCTCCAATCCTCTGAAGTGGGTCTTGTTTGGCTGTTACAAACTGGATCTATGCTAATTGTTTTATCCTTTTCTTTTGAGTAATTGTTTTATCCTTCTAACATTAGCTAAATTGATGTTTGGCTTTTGTTCCTTGGATCAGGATCTGGAGTTCTTGGAAGCTTGTATTGTAAAATGAAGCACACTTGAATAATATCTGGAAAGATTCAGCTGTGATGGCAGGTAGGATGTTCATCCTTTATACTCTTTAAGGTTTCTAATTTGTTGTTTTGATGCATTTGCAATGTAAGCATCATAATGAAGAGAATGACAGCAAACAATTGAATTTTCAAGAGAGTCAAATATGTGAATTAGACTCTATGATCTTCTTGCCTTTGTATATAATATAATGACTAAAAATTTTTTGCTAGAATTTTTCAAGAGAGGACCCATGCTTCATGAAAGAGGGGTAAGCTCACCTTGGGTGACTCTTCATGAAAAGGTGGTATGCTCACTGCGGTGACCTCACTCATCCAATATAAATAGCTGGGACGGAATGAATGGCTCCATCGTTCAGCTCCGCATAAGAAGCTTGATACGTGGCATCATCCAACTAGAAGCTTCCCAATGCTTTTTAAAAGCGTTGCGACTCTGCACATTTTTTTTGACATTTTTTGAAAGCATCGAAAAGTTTGATTTTGCTGATGCTGAAAAGCATCAGCAAAATTAAATTTTCCCGGCAAAAATTTTTTCACCCTCGGTTTACCGCATTTAAAAGCATCAGAAAATATTTTTTCGACACTAATAAGCGTCAAAAAACATCTTTTTTAGCATTATTATTCACTATTATTGTTGTAGTGTTATTTTTGCCAAGAGGCTATTTGGCGCCTTGCAACTGAATCTGTATTTCAGTTCAAGTGGCACTGTAACTTCAATTGCAGTAACTGACTTTAAAGAGTCCCACTTCTTGTGTTTAAAGAAGAGTTTGGGAAAGGTCTGTTTGTTGCCAAAGTTCCATCGAACACTTTGCAAGGAAAAGCTAAGGCTGAACGCTTGATGGACGTAGAATGAGAGTATTCTAAATGAAGCGGTTGGTGTTGAAGTCACTGGTGCTGAGGTTCGAGGTACAAACCTGGGCACCAACGAGATAGCATGGCAGTAGCGTAGACCTTGAAAAGGGCGGCGAATGTGAAGGAGAAGCGTAAATTGGAAGAGGACGGCATTGTGGAGTCCAAGGTAGAGAATGTGGCCATGGGCGTCTTGACTCTTGAAGGTAAGGGCACCAGAAAGTTTAGTGGTGACGTCAAGGCCCGTGGCCACCAGAAACTCAAAGAGAGACAAGGGAACCAGATAGGAGAGAGAAAGAAAAGGCGGCAGAAATTGAACCTTTGTTTTATTTTTGTTAGCCCTAGTTTCGCCTGCGGCGCCACCCGCGTGCATTATGTAAGCGGCATCCATCAATTAAAGAAGAGAAGCGCATTGGCTCCCCTCTTCACACGAGCATAGGGAAGGGCTGGTCCTCCCTTCGTCACTATAAATGGAAAGGAAGAAAGAAGTCTTCTCCCTTCATCTATCACCATCAGCGAGAAGGTAATTTCCCCCCTCTCTTCACGAATTTACTGTGACAGAGAGTGACCGAGAGAGGTAAACGGGAGGAATTCCTTCCGTTACTATGCTGGGCCGCTCGAGGTGGCCGAAGGAGGGGGAGAGGTGGAGTCCGGCCACTCGAGGCGGCCGAAGAAGGGCGCTAGAGGGCAGCCAGGCGGCCCTCCCTTCTTTTGGAACCAAGCCGCTCCGCAGCTTGTTTCAGGCCCGGCGGAGTGCCCGTCGGCTCACCGAGCCCGAGCTGCAATGGGCGACCTCCACCAGCGCCGAGGCAGCGTTCGGTGAAGGTCCGACCGGCCATGGTGGCCGGCCGTACCATCGGCACGATTCGTGCCATGGGAGAGAACGAGAGAGAGAGAAAAATAGAGGGAGAAAGAGAGGGAAAGGGAGGCAACTGCGGCGGCGGCCGGCTCTGGCCCAGTCGCCAGTGGCCGGGCTGCCCAGGAATTGGCCAGCGGTGGCCCTGGCTGCCTGCACGGCTTCCCCCCCTGTTTCGGATGAAACAGGGGAGGTGGGTGGGGAAGGAGATGGCTTAGCGGGCCGGCTGGGCCATCCCCCTTTGGGCCCTATTGGGCCAGCTTACGAACTATTTTGGGGCTGCGTTTTGGACCTCGTATTGGGTCGGGAACGGAGAAATAAAAATATAGCCCGGATCAATGTTGATCCTAGTTTATTGGGGTATTTTTATTTTTACATTTGGGCTTATATATTGGGAGATATTTAAGCTTCAAGTTGGCCCTAGGATTAAACTAGGTAGAGTTAAAAGCTATTTTGATATGCTAATTTTGGGGACTAAAAATTGAGAAAATTGATGTTGTAGGTACCCAGGTGCTTAAATAGCCAAACTACATTTTTTTATTAGTGCTAGGAGGTAAGTAAGTCATTTATCATAATTTTCATAAATTATTAAAATATGAAAATTATGTATTTAAATGCTATATTGATATATATTACATTATTTAAAAAAAATGAAAAAAATGGATTGGTACTCTTATTTGCAAATGAGCATTTACTATGATTAGTTTATTATTATATTTTATAAATAATTTGGTATCTATATGGACAACTGATCAATTGGCATTACCTTTGAAATTGTTAAAGGTTTTATAATTATACATGTGTATTTGACATGTTTAAATCACTGTATTTATGAAAAGTATATGAATTGCATTTTTGCAACGATACATGCCATTTGACAAATGTGACATAAAAATGATACTTTGTGTATATGATAATATATCCCACCATGGTCCGCTATGATATGATATGATGTGATATGTTGCATGACTCACTTGGCACCGAGACCTAACTCCATAGGGGGGTATATGGAGAACACACACCCAGGAGGTGTGCTGTGATAGGATATGGCAATATTATGCCACATGGCACCGGGACCCATCTCCAAATGGGGGTATATAGAGAACACACACTTTTAGGGTGTGCTGTAGCAGGATATGATATGATGTGAGTTCATGACATAATTCTAGGACCCTGACTCCTAGGGGATATTTATGGAGGATACACCCGAGGGGGGTGTTACACCCGAGGGGGTGTTCTGTGTACATAGTGTGTGGCCGTGGGACATTGGTATAAAAATGCATTTTTTTTCATGCTATTTACAGTGGTACAGTGGTTTTATTCTAAAATTGTATATTCTTGAAATGCTATAGCAATTGCTTCCAAAATTATTTTGAACATATGATGCATGTTTTGATAACATGGTAAAATATATTTGAAACATGGAAGCTTAGCAGATGTTTATTATGGAAAATTTGAGTTGATAAAAAACTTGAAGTAATTACATTATATTATAGTTGGCTTACTTATTGAGTGTGAGCTCATTTAAATCTCACAATATTTTTCAGAGCCACAGAACTGAAGATGGGAATATGGGGTAGTTGGAGCGGCTATCAACCTAGATCTAATACTTTGTTGTAGCTCAATTAAATTATGTATTTTGGCATGTAGCCTAAAACATATGATTATGGTTTGTATTAAGAACAATTTGAATTTGGATGATATATAGTTATTATCCCTCCTTGTATTAAATGTTATATTTCGGGATGCCTTGCATGCCAGGCATGCAGGTTGCCACCCCTATATCCAATATAGGGTCTGGGGCGTAACAACTTTTGTGGTATCAGAGCCTAGGTTTGACCTTTGGGACAAACACAATATGACACTAGACAGAACATTAGGATAACATTGGGAGGGTGATAACTTTATTAGAAATTTCAAGTAATATATTTTGAAAGCCTGAAATTTAGTGGTTTACAAGGATATTGACTGGAACCTAACCCTGGCAGGAGTTAAGAATGCCACGTCGCATTAGGAGTCTACGGCCTATTGGGAACTCCCAGGCTGGTGACTCTGGCCAGCAGAGAGGCCAGCAAGCTTTTGGAGGCTCTGGTTCCATTAATTTGGCTGACAATGTCAACCACAATTTCAGGCCCAGTTGCTTCAGGCTCTTGCGGGAATGTCGCAGGCTATGCAAGCCATGCAGCAACAGATTCAACAAATCCAGCTTGCTCAGCCTGCCTCTCCCGCTCCGCATCCTGCTCAGTCGGCTCCATCTCAGCCCTGGCGGGGAGGGGGCCGAAGCTTTGCTGAGTTCAAGAGCTTGGCACCTGCTCCTTTTTGTGGATCTACTAACCCTACCGATGCTGAAAAATGGATGAGGGAGATGGAGAAAGCCTTTGCAGCTCATGGTAGCCAAGAGGAGGAGTGAATTAGATTCTCTACCTACCTCCTTCAAGGGGAGGCATATGATTGGTGGCTACTTGTGGAGCAGCGAGTGGACGGACGGGCTATTTCCTGGGGAGAGTTTAAGGAAGTCTTATATGACAAATACTTCCCCAATAGTGTGCAGAGGCAAATGCAGTCGGAGTTTGTCAAACTGGAGCAAGGAAATCTCTTTGTGGCATAGTATAAAGCCGAGTTTACCTGGTTGGCTCGGTTTGCTCCAGACATAGTGGCCACTGAGAGAGCCAAGATCATCAAGTTCACCAAGGGACTGAGGCCCAGACTGATGCAAGCAGTCAATGCCTTCAAACTCTCCACATTTAGTGTCGTGGTGAACAAGGCCCTGGTGATTGAGAGGGATATGGGTGTGATTCATAAGCAGTAGGAGCAGCAGCAGAGGAAGAAGAAGGGGTCTCCTTCTGGCCAGTCTTCAGGTCAGGCCAAGAAGAAAGGTCCTTATCAAGCCCCCTCAGGACCGAAGAGTATGGAAACCCGTTGCCCTCAATGCGGAAACTCCCACCCTGGCAAGTGGTGCCATGGGACGATTGGTGCCTGCTTCATATGTGGGCAGGTGGGTCACAAGATGGCCACTTGTCCCTTCGGAGGGATCAACACCTCCTTCAGATCAGGGTAGAGGCCAACAGCAGCAGCCTAGGACCCAGGGAAGGGTCTTTACTCTTACACAGCAGGATGCTGCCGCTTCTAACTCCGTTGTGACAGGTACGCCTATTACTTAAGTAGTCGTTTAAGATTGTTTCATTCATATGCAATGGGATGCATTGATCATGAATGATAAAAGTATTATTAAACCTCATGACATATAGACAAATTAAACTTTGTGACCATGTATAATTAAAGTAGGCAATACTTATGCTCAAATCTTAGTAGATCTGGGTGCCACATTCATTTGTATCTAGCACATATCTTTCCAAGGATGAATCTTTGACACCTGTTCCTCTAGAGCAAGAGTTGCACATTGCTCTCCCAAATGGTGATGTTATGAGGGTAGACTCAGTATGCAGATCTTGCCTGATTAACATGGGGGATAGGAGATTGAAGGCCGATCTAATCGTCCTCCCACTAAAATCCTTTGATGTTATCCTTGGGATGGACTGGTTGGCCTCCTATCATGCTACAGTAGACTGTTTCAGGAAGATGGTAATCTTCAAAATTCCTAATCAACCTGAATTCAGTTTTACTGGAAGTCAGGAGCATTGGCCTTGGTGTTCGTGTCAGCACTACAGGCCGCAAAGTATTTGAAGAAGGGTGGCCAAGGGTTTCTTGCTGTGGTCAAAGACCTTTAGCAAGATGAGGTCAAGTTGGAGGATATTCCAGTGGCTCGGAATTTCCTGAGATATTCCCAGACGATTTGACCGAACTACCCCCAGATCGGGAGGTTGAGTTCACTATTGATTTGGCCCCTAGCACTGGACCTATATCAAGGCCCCGTACCGTATGGCCCCAGCTGAACTAAAAGAGTTGAAGAGCCAATTGCAGGAACTCCTGAATCAAGGATTTATCAGACCTAGTGTATCTCTTTGGGGTGCTCCAATATTATTTGTCAAAAAGAAAGATGGAAGTCTTCGGCTTTGCATTGATTACGAGAAATCAATAAGGTAACAGTGCGGAACAAGTATCCTTTGCCAAGGATTGATGATCTATTTGATCAACTCTAAGGAGCTCGGGTATTTTCGAAGATTGATCTTCGGTTAGGATACCATCAACTCAAAATTAAGGCTGGGGATGTGCCCAAGACAGCATTCAGAACTAGGTATGGCTACTACGAGTTCTTGGTGATGCCGTTTGGGTTGACTAATGCCCCGGCAGCATTCATGGACTTGATGAACAAAATCTTTAAGCCATACTTGGACCAGTTTATGGTGGTGTTCATTGATGACATCCTGGTATATTCTAAAAGCCAGGAGGAACATGTGGATCACCTGAAGATTGTTCTGCAAACTCTTCGGAAGAAAAACTTTATGCCAAGTTGCAGAAGTGTGACTTCTGGTTGAGCCAAGTATCATTCTTGGGTCATATAATATCTAAAGATGGCATATCGGTGGACCCGAAGAAGATTGAGGCAGTTGTAAACTAGTGTAGGCCTTCCAATGTATCCGAAGTAAGAAGTTTCGTGGGGATGGCTGGATATTATCGTAGATTTGTGGAAGGCTTCTCTCGCATTGCTCTACCCCTGACTCGCTTGACCCAAAAGCAAGTGAAGTTTGACTGGACTGAGGAGTGTGAGAGAAGTTTTCAGGAGCTGAAGCAATGCCTAGTATCAGCCCCCGTCCTTACCCTTCCGTCAAGATCTAGAGGATTCACCCTATTCACGGATGCTTCTCGAAAAGGATTGGGATGTGTTCTGATGCAAAATGACAAGGTGATAGCTTATGCCTCCATGCAACTAAAGCCATACGAGCAAAATTATCCTATCCATGACCTGGAGTTGGCCGCCGTAATTTTTGCCTTGAAGATTTGGCGGCATTATCTGTATGGAGAGACATGTGATGTATACACAGACCACAAAAGTCTGAAATACATCTTCACTCAGAAGGAGTTAAACTTGAGGCAAAGGAGGTGGATGGAGCTACTAAAAGATTATGACCTGAACCTGCACTATCACTCAGGGAAGGCCAATGTGGTAGCTGATGCCTTGAGCAGAAGTCCTCCTTGGAGTTAGCTTTTATGATCACTTCTCAGCCTCACATCTAGAGGGACCTTGAGAAGTTGGAGGTTGGATTGCGAGTACAGCGGTCCGATGGGCAGGTAGCAGCACTTGTACTCCAACCCACCCTGATTGATCGGATCAAGTCTTCCCAGAAGGAAGACTTGGACCTGCAAATGATTAAAGAAGCTGTGAAGTCAGGGGTTCAAAATGAATTTGCTATAATGGAGAATGGATCCCTGAGATTTGATGGCAGGCTCTATGTGCCAAATGTGATGGAACTAAGAGTAGAAATTCTAAGGGAGGCTCACTGCTCTCCCTATACAGTGCACCCAAGAGGCACCAAGATGCACAGAGACCTAAAAGAAAACTTTTGGTGGAAGGAAATGAAAAGAGAGATTGCTCAGTATGTGGCCAAATGTTTAGTATGTCAGCAAGTGAAGGCTGAGCATCAAAGGCCTATGGACCCTTCAGTCTTTGATGATCCCACAGTAAAAATGGGAGAAAATCACTATAGATTTCATAACTGGATTGCCTAAGACCCCTAGGAGCAATGATGCAGTATGGGTCATTATAGACAGATTGACAAAGTCAGCCCATTTCTTGCCATTTAAGGTTGGATCTCCAGTGAGAGATTGGCCAACATGTATATTGAGCAAATTGTGAGGCTTCATGGTATTCCCATATCTATTGTATCAGATCGGGATACTAGGTTTGTGTCCCAATTTTGGAAAAGCCTTCATAAAGCTCTGGGGACCAAACTGAACTTCAGCACAGCCTTTCATCCTCAGACAGATGGGCAGTCTGAGAGGACCATACAGATCCTGGAGGACATGTTGCGAGCCTGTGTGATGGACTAGGGTGGTGCTTGGGATAACTACTTATCTTTAGTAGAATTTGCTTATAATAATAGTTACCAAGCCAGTATCCAGATGACTCCATTCGAGGCTTTGTATGGTAGGAAATGCAGATCTCCCTTATGTTGGGATGATGTGGGGGAAAGAAAATTGTTGGGCCCTGAACTGATTCGGCAGACAGTAGAGAAGGTGCAGTTGATCAAGGAACGCTTCCGCACAGCCCAGAGCCGACATAAGAGCTATGCTGATGTGAGAAGAAGGGAACTAGAATTTCAGATTGGGGACCATGTCTTTCCGAAAATATCACCAACCAAAAATGTGATGAGATTTGGGATTAAAGGTAAGCTGAGTCCACGATACATTGGGCCATTTGAGATTCTGAGTAAAGTAGGAGATGTAGCTTATAGCCTGGCATTACCCTCGGCACTCTCTGGGGTACACAATGTATTTCATGTATCAATGTTGAGAAGTACATTTCTGACCCCAGCCATGTGATAAAATTTGAGCCCATGCAGTTAAGGAATGATCTAACATATGAGGAGCATCTTGTGCGTATTGTGGATCGCAAGGACCAAGTTTTAAGATGGTGTAGCATTCCCTATGTCAAGGTTCAGTGGAGTAACCATTCTGAGAGGAAAGCTACTTGGGAGCTTGAGGAGGAAGTGAAAAAGAAAATATCCTTATCTGTTTGTATCTTAGTATATGTAAATGAAAATATGAGTATTCTTATAATTCTAAGTGTGCATCAATTTTGAGGCCAAATTTTTATAAGGAGGGGAGAATGTGAGCCCCTGTTTCGCCTGCGGCGCCACCCGCGTGCATTATGTGGGCGGCGTCCGTCGGTCAAAGAAGAGGAGCGCGTTGGCTCTCCTCTTCACATGAGCACAGGGGAGGGCTGGTCCTCCCTCGCTACTATAAATGGGGAGGGAGAGGGGAGTCTTCTCCCTCCATCTATCACCATCAGCAGCATGTAATTTCCCCCCCTCTCTTCCACGAATTCACTGTGATAGAGAGTGACCGAGAGAGGGTGAACGGGAGAATTCCTCCCGTTCCTGTGCCCGGCCGCTCGAGGCGGCCAGAGGAGGGGGAGAGGTGGAGTCCAGCCGCTCGAGGCGGCCGGAGAAGGGCGCTGGAGGGTCGCCAGGCGGCCTTCCCTTCTTTTGGAACCAAGCCGCTCCGCGGCTTGGTTCGGGCCCGGCGGAGTGCCCGCCGGCTCGTCGGGCCCGGGCTGCAATGGGTGACCTCCATCAGCACCGGGCAGCATCCAGTGGAGGTCCGGTCGTCATGGTGGCCGGCCGTGCCATCGGCACGATTTGTGCCATGGGAGAGAAGGGAGAGAAAGAGAAAAATAAAGGGAGAAAGAGAGGGAAAGGGAGGCGGCCGCAGCGGCGGCCGGCTCTGGCCTGGTTGCCGGTGGCCGGGCTGCCCAGGAATTGGCCGGCGGCGGCCCTGGCCGCCAGCACGGCTTCCCCCCTGTTTCGGATGAAATAGGGGAGGTGGGTGGGGAAGGAGACGGCTCAACGGGCCGGCTGGGCCGTCCCCCTTTGGGCCCTATTGGGCCGGCTTACGAGCTATTTTGGGGCTGCATTTTGGGCCCCGTATTGAGTCGGGAACGAAGAAATAAAAATATAGCCAGGATCATTGTTGATCCTAGTTTCTTGGGATATTTTTATTTTTCCATTTGGGCTTATATATTGGGAGATATTTAAGCTCCAAGTTGACCCCGGGATTAAACTGGGTAGAATTAAAAGCTATTTTGATATGCTAATTTTGGGGACTAAAAATTAGGAAATTAATGCTGTAGGTACCCAGGTGCTTAAATAGCCGAATTACATTTTTAGATTAGTGCTAGAAGGTAAGTAAGTCATTTGTCATAATTTTCATAAATTATTAAAATATAAAATTATGTATTTAAATGCTATATTGATATATATTGCATTATTTGAAAAAAATAAAAAAAATGGATTGGTACTTTATTTGCAAATGAGCATTTACTATGATTAGTTTATTATTATATTTTTAAATAATTTGGTATCTATGTGGACAACTGATCAATTGGCATGACCTTTGAAATTGCTAAAGGTTTTATAATTATACATATGTATTTGACTGTTTAAATTACTGTAATTATGAAAAGTATATGAATTGCATGTTTGCAACGATACATGCCATTTGGCAAATATGACATGAAAATGATACTTTGTGTATATGATAATATATCCCACCATGGTCCGCTATGATATGATATGATGTGATATGTGGACAACTCACCTTTGAAATTGCTAAAGGTTTTATAATTATACATATGTATTTGACATGTTTAAATCACTGTAATTATGAAAAGTATATGAATTGCATTTTTGCAACGATACATGCCATTTGGCAAATGTGACATGAAAATGATACTTTGTGTATATGATAATATGCCCACCATGGTCTGCTATGATATGATATGATGTGATATGTTGCATGACTCATTTGGCACCAGGACCAAACTCCATAGGGGAGTATATGGAGAACACACACCCAGGAGGTGTGCTATGATAGGATATGGCAATATTATGCCACATGACACCGGGACCATCTCCATAGGGGGTATATGGAGAACACACACTTTTAGGGTGTGTTGTAGCAGGATATGATATGATGTGAGTTCATGACGCTGGTTCCAGGACCCTGACTCCTAGGGGATATTTATAGAGGATACACCCGAGGGGAGGTGTTACACCTAAGGAGGGTGTTCTGTGTACATAGTGTGTGGCCATGGGACATTGGTATAAAAATACATTTTTTTCATGCTATTTACAGTGGTACAGTGGTTTTATTCTGAAATTGTATATTCTTGAAATGCTATATATAGCAATTGCTTCCAAAATTATTTTGAACATATGATGCATGTTTTGATAACATGGTAAAATGTATTTGAAACATGGAAGCTTGACATATGTTTATTATGAAAAATTTGAGTTGATAAAAACTTGAAGTAATTACATTATATTATAGTTGGCTTACTTATTGAGTGTGAGCTCATTTAAATCTCACAATGTTTTTAGAACCACAGAACTGAAGATGGGAATATGGGGTAGTTGGAGTGGCTATCAACCTAGATCTAATACTTTGTTGTAGCCCCATTGAATTATGTATTTTGGGCATGTAGCCTAAAACATATGATTATGGTTTGTATTAAGAACAATTTGAATTTGAATGATATATAGTTATTACCCCTCCTTATATTAAATGTTATATTTCGGGACTCCTCGCACGCCAAGCATGCGGCGGGTTGTCATCCCTAGATCCAATATAGGTCTGAAGTGTGACAATTTTAATTAAGATACTTCCATGGATAGTTGCAACTCATCCAGCAGCTATTTTATTTGCTTGCCAACCCGGCACAAGATAGAACAACGTTGTAATATAACAAACAACTTAATTTATCATGCAACATGTCAAACTAATTAAAGAGGTACAGGCTCATAAATTAGCATATCAATAATGATGGTTCTGAAATGGATGCGTGCAATGAAAGTAAAATTAATATACCTGAGAGAGAAAAAGTTTGGACTTGCTAAGCCCATGTCTCACCAAGAATACAATGGCTGAACGAGAATAAAAACCGGACGTACGATTCAAGAAAATTAGCAAAAAGTACTTGACACGCCATATAATAAAAGTAGAACTTCGATCCACGATAAATCATTTAGTGGAGTGCAAGGAACACATGGCCACAGCGTATATCAGTCCATGCAATCAGGTGCATGGGTTCTTTATTAGATTGGCTAATATAACAGTTGCACGCCGCGCGCATGCGCATGATCGAATGACATGTTGTTGCTCGCGCTACATGAAAGTACGACCAATGGACAAGTACATCTGCGGCACCATTAGAGCCATGGCTAACTTTATTTCCCTAGATGAATCTTTTGATGTCATTAAACAACATTAGGTTCGAGAGGAGGGGATTAAAGCTATGCATATTTGATCCTCTCCAAACCTTACATGGGAGCCTCCTACCTTGGAATGTCTTTGACCTTTTAATTTCACCATGTGGAAGAAGTTCCGGTGGGCTAGTAACCCCCATGGGTAACAATGATCGCACTTGGGCTGGACCCCCCTATCAGCCTCGGTTAGTCAGCCTCGGCTCCTCAGCTCGTCGGCCTGTTTCAGTTAGCTTCGACAAGTCAGTCCATCATCATCGGCCTCGCCTATTCTCGCCGGGCTCAACTCGTCCCAATCGGCCCATCCTTACTGGCCTCGCCCATTCTCGCTGGCCTCGGCTTGTCCCAGTCAGCCTCAGCAAGTCGGCCCATCCTCGCCGGCCCGGCTTCCGAAGGCGGCCTTGATCTCCAAAGTCGGCCCCGGCTTTCAAAGGCGGCTTCCCCCTCCGAAGTCAGTTCCGGCCTTCCCAAGGCGGCCTTAGTTTCCGGTCTCGGCCTTGGCCTTTCAAGGCGGCCTTAGTTTTTGGAGTCGGCCCCGACCTTCCAAGGTAGCCTTGGTCTATGGAGTCGGCCTCTGCTTCTTATTTAATATTGGGTCAATACTTACATTTTAAAGGTTCAATAATATATTGGGCTGGAAATGTAATTTAATGATATGAAATCCATGGATTTTGAAAATAATCTTAAAATTAGTTTCCTTAAGTGTTGATTAAGGAGCTAAAATGATCCGATCATAAATTACTCATTTAACTAGTAAATCAATGGTACTTAAGGAACAAGAAATAATTAGAGGGATAGAATGATTATTTTATCTAGCTCTAATTATGAACTAATTATGAAGTATTGAATTATATGTAATGATTATATACAAGTTTTTTAGCAAAAGTTAATCTATAATTTTTGAGTTTTTGTGTTACTTATGCTCTGTTTGAATGGAGAGAAAAGTGGAAGAAAAGAAAACTAGAAGAAGAGAAAAGTGAGAGGAAAGAAAATTGGAGAGAAAATATTTTCTCTTCTTCTGTTTGGATGAGTGGAAAGAAAATAGAGAGGAGAGAAAAGTTGATAATTTATAATGACAATAATATCCTTATTATAAATAATTAAAAAATACATCAGTTATTTTTTTGGAAGGACCAATATTGGAATGGAAAAAAATAAAAGAACACTTTTGAGTTTTCTCTCCGAAATCTCTCTAAGAGAAAACTTTTATGTGGGAACCATCACTTTTTTCCCTCTATTTTTTTCTCTAATTTTCTTTCCTCCTTGCTTTTCCTTCATTGATAAATTTTATTTTATTTTTTTCTGTTTTTACCTTTTTTTTTTTTTTTCCCACCAAGCTTAAGTTACTTTATATTACTATAGGGGTACAAGGGAGGACTTTCTATATATTGTCTATTTCAGTGCCGTCACAATCATTTTAGTGAGACGCGTCAACTTAGCTGCCAACTACTCTGTTCGTGCACAATTAAGAGAGCCATTCTCACGCAATTCCTTTTTGGTGATGAGACAATTGCTGCTTCGACCTGCTCCCTATCCAGTAAATCCACTCCCCCTGCTGCCGGGCATTATATTCCAATGTTTAATAACTTTTTCTTAATTCTATGCATGGTTGCGAATTCGAATCATTCTTATGTGCTCCACATTTGCCTAATTCTGATTTATAAGACTGCAGATACATTACATTGACTTGCTTCTGAACTAAAACTAAGATGATGTTAACCCAATCCTTTCTGAACTAAAATTATTTAGACCAAACTTGGATTCAAACAAAATGAACCATTTCAGAACATGGATTACATTTAAATTCTTAAATTCTCAATCCAAATTCAAACCAGTCTGAATTGGTTGAAAACTAGTGTATCGTATATGCATCAATAATATTTGCAGGTTATTTGCTATTACTTTATTGCATAACATGTTTACAATATAATTATATAATCAATTTACATATGTCTATTATAATTTCTAGTGAGATTATTTTGAGATGATTTGACATGAAAATTTGATAGATTGATCATATTCATATTAAATATGACTCTTTCTACTCTAAAATGATTTGGATTAGATATAAGTTTTTTTTTTTTTAACTTGTACTAAATTTAAATTGAGTTTGAGTTGTAAAAATCCAATTTGCTAGCTAATGTTGGGATAATCCCATTTGGATTGGTGAAGCCAAATTTCAGAACCTCTCTTTATCATTTAACTCACATGTCCATTGTCATTTTAAGTCATTGGATGAGCTTTGATCCAAGGTTCATTATTGTTTGAGGACTTTTCGCATAGAAGGGCTAAACTATATGGAATTTTAGAGTAAAGAAAAGAAAAGAAAAAAAAAGAACAAGAGAAAGAATGTGAGCTTTGGAAAAGAAAACCCCTCCGCATCCTTTTAAAGTATTTGAAAGTCTATTCAGTGAGAAAATTTTATTATCCTTGAGGGTTTATCGTTATATCTTTTTTCAGAAAGTTGTAGCTCATCCTTAAAACTTGAGATTTGAGGTGATATTTTCTTGTACTCTTTAATTTTTATTTTTGATGAATAATTACTATATTTTTATTATTTTTTTCTACAGCTTCTTTGTTTATTCTTGTATGATTGTTCATTCATGAGAAGCTAAGGGATATAGTTATTATCACCAGATATCTATAAAAATGATCTAAGCAAAGTTTTAATGTTAAGCTGAACTTCTGTGCTTCGCTTCGATCTAAAAACCTAAGTTTTTTTTTTTTTTTACATAGGTCCATCTTCTCAATACAATCTAACCGATTTACTATCTTATTAGAATCTTTGTTTACCATAATCTCTATCTATATATATTTATAATGCATTACCTTTATTTTTTGTGGAATCGAGAGAAAATATTCATACTTTTCCTAAAAGAAAGAGAAAGAGAATTGTTGGTTATAATGGGGTATTCAATAAGCGACGTTTGGGAAGATAGAAATATAACTTTTAATCTCTATTATTGTCGAGTTACATAACTCTTGATTTCTACATATACTTATTTGTTTAGTGCACATTTATCCATACATTATGCATATTTATTTTATTGGTATACCTACTTATTCGTTCACTATATACACTTATATTCTAAGTGTGCACACTTATTCATTCACGATACACATTTGTCCAATTAGTGTATATGCTTATATATCCATTTATACATATCTATCTTATTACTGTATACATGCGTATTAATCTACTTTGTACACTTATTGGTACGAGTGATAGGTCATGCATGTTAATAGGCTACAAACGATTGGATCAACTTTAAATTATCATAATAAATGAATTAATCTAAGCCCAATCTATTTAGTAATCAAATCAAAAATTTAAATTCAAAATCAATTTGTATATTACACGAGCTACTTGCATTCGTGTAATCCATTTAATTTTTGTAACAAATAGGGCCCATATAAGTTTACCCATTTGATATGAATTAACCTGTGTAACATGTTTATACTAATTTAATCATAAAATAATTATATATAAAAAATATAATTTTAAAATAATTATATATCAACTCAATATAATTTTAATTTTCTCTGATCCAGCTCCATCTAACCATTAGATTCTATATAAGATAAAATAATAATTAATTAAAAATAATATTAACTTAAATAAATATATTTAATGAATCATATCCTAAGTTTAGCTGATTTGATTATATGAATTGATTCGTTTAATAAAAAAATTAATTACAAATTTAAAAATTTTATTTCAAATTTTATTTATTTATTAATTATATTTAATAAATTAATAAAATTTTTAATTTAACTATTTGTGTTCAATCCAAAATTATGGTTTATTGGAAACCGTTTGTTATAAGAGAAAATGCTACGGATGCTTTTGATTAAGGCTATGTTTGAATCTTTAGAGGGTAAGGAAGAGAAGGGTAAAAATAAGTAAAGAAATGGAAGAGAAAGAAGGAAAAAGGAAGGTTGTTCTTCTTCTCTTATTTGGAAAGGATGAAAGGGAAAGAAAGGAATTATCTTGTTTGGATAGAGAGGAAAAAAAGAAGGAAAAGAGTTATTAACAATTATATTAAGAATAGGGAATGAACAGTGAGAATGAAAGAATGAATAATAAAAAATAAAAAAATATTTTGATCTTATGTGAAAATATGGTTTAAATCTTTTCTTTTTTTCAGCTTACTTTTTGATTTGAAGATTAATAAATTTATTCTTATTGAGAAAAAAAAGAAAGAATTAATTACTCTTATTCTCTTTTTTTTTCTTCTCTTTAATCCTCCTTTTAAATAAAATAATTTATATTTTATTTTCTTTTCTCTTACTTCATTTCAATCCAAACAGACCCTAAAGCGCCGTCCACGGAGGCCAACTAATCACTCTATAATTATAAGCACTTTTTTTTTCTGTTTTAGAAACCGCTGGATTCTCCACCCTAGCACGGCATGACTTCTACAAATAATGTACGAGTGCCGACAGTGAAAATTGGGGTAGTTTTTTAAACCGGTGCCTTTTGACATCAATTAAAAAAAAAAGCATGAAATCCCAGGTTATTGCAAAATTGGTATAAAAGTGAAATGGTATTTTCCACGTCCACTCGGCCCCGTCAGCGGGGCTGGTGATGGGGCAGAAGAAATCGCCACTTGGAGTGGCGATTTCATTGCTGAAATCGCCACTCCAAGTGAAGATTTCAAGGTGAGTGAAATTGCCACTCGAAGTGGCGATTTCAACAATGAAATTGCCACTACAAATGACGATTTCAGTTACTTGAAATCGCCACACGAAGTGGCGATTTTCTCAGTGTTTTCTTCCCGAGAGAGCCCAATCCCCCTTCTCTTCTTCCCGAGCGCGATCGTTTTCTTCCCCCCTTCTCTCTTCCCCTGATAGACCCTCCCCCTTCTTCCTACTCGCAATGAGCATCTTCCCTCGGTACTTTCTATAAAGATGTGTTCCATCAATAGAAATTACCGGGCGATAATACCGAAACCCTCAATAGATGGTTGAAATGCCCAGAATACATAATTCAGGACCCGTTCAGAAGAACTTGCTTCACTGTAGAAATCCAACATACAACTGTTCCAGGGTTTACATTGCAGTGCAAGCATGTATCTAGGAAGCTTTGCATATGACGGTTCCCATTCACCAAATATATCAATCAATGCCTTCTGCTTTTCATGCCATGCTTTTGAATATGACACTGTATAGTGAAATTGTTTTGCAATGCTTGCTATAATAGCTTCAATATTCACACTTGGATCTTTCTCCACAATGTGTCGAATAACATAGCTAATAACTCGAGAACTAATATGTTTGTTGTCCCGAGTTAAATTACTGAATAAACAAGAGTGCGGCCCTTCATACCTTGTGATCTCAAAAAATCCATGCTTCTTCAACTTTGTAGCACACAACCTCTATTGACAACGTTGGGCAATACTTGAAGAGGCACATTTCACATATTAGAATAATTTCTTCGACTCCACCACATTATATGTGCGATGCTTCTTGATGTGATACATTTCACATGCTCTCTTCAGTTCATCTTTAGTATTAAACAATAACCCTTTAGCAAACTCAGTCATTGATGGATCCCAAAATTGAGATTTGAAGGGTAACTCTCTCGGAGTACTAATACATCCACCATCATACAAATTTAACTCATTATAAAATTTCGGTACTTGTTCATATGCAAAGGCTTGATGATCATGTACCTGTGTTGGAATAGGTTCTGGATGAGATACATGAATGAAACTAAAGCCAGTGCCATGAACTATATCGTCTCCATATGACTCTTCATATGAGTCATCATGTTCAGGCCAATAGTCATCATCTGCACTCTCGTCTGACTCCATTCCTCGACTATCAATATTAAACTGATTGTTTACCACATCATCACTCTGCATTGCTGACATAAATCCTTCAATTATTGGGAAATCAACTAAAGTCCTAACCTGCTCCTGCTGTTGGGCTATAGGAGAACTGTCCAGAACATTCTCTATATGACTAACACTATATGGCTCTGGAACATCATCCTTTAAAACATAGAGTTCAATATACCGATATTCTAAAAACTTCAAGGGAAATGTCAACATGTGCTCCACATCGTCGTCGTCTTCAATTGGATAAAGCACGTATTTTTGATGCAATGTTGGAGATCTCCACATCAATCTGATGATATATCTCTGTACTGAAATTTTTAGAACTGTATGTACCTGATCAACCAACTCAACAAAGCGTGTTCCTGTGCTCAATTTCAAACATTTACGTGGAGGTAGATTATAATATATCCCTTCTTGGCCATGTTCAATTGATCCATCACAATAAAGCATAACTCGTACAGTTTTCATCTGAATAAAAGGTGATCAAAATTTATTTTCGATCAGCTATAAAAAAAAATAAATATACATATATTTTAGTAGCATTTAGTACATATTAGTTTCCAAGATCCATATGGCATAGATTAAGATAAAACACTTAATTTCTCATGATGATATCATAGCTAAAATAAAACACCAATATCCTTGTGCATCCATACGATACAGAAAAATAAAAATATTTTTCATGTTTATTTATGCTCCCATATTTTCATCTCTATACATAGATCAAAAAATACACATCTCATGCTTTCTCCTTGTCAAAAAATCTATAAAGATCAGTTACATGATAGCATGCATATAAAACTCAGTTTAAGAAATGAGAGAATGTGAATCTCTACCTTGAAGGAATTGAGGCGGAGTACAGACGATGGATAGTGGAGGATGGTCCGATGAGAGGGGGCAGAGATGGGCAATGGTGATTTTCTGGGCGAAGGGAAGGGCGAAAGGGGAAAACTATGAGTTTTAAAGGCCGATCGGGCTCAGAAAGGTGATCTCTGAGAAAATCGCCACTTGAAGTGGCGATTTTAACCTCAGTGAAATGAGTGAATTTCGGGATAAAAGTCATCCATGGTGATTTCTGGATTGAAATCGCCACTCAAGTGTGATTTCTTCCCATTCATCAACCACTGATGGGCCAGGCGAATGGAAAAAAAAAATATCATTTAAAATAGTATTTTCTATTTTTACACTAATTTTGTAATAATCTGGAATTTTTTTTTTTTTTACCGGTGCCAAAAAGCACGGTTTGAAAAACTACTCGTGAAAATTGAAATCCCCTCTCGAATCCCGGAGTGCTAGGAAAGAGTACTATAAGGGTGACGTACATGAGCCGCTCGTGACGTCCCTGCTTCGTCGAACCCTTGCCCTTCTCGTTTTATTTCTCCCAGCTGGAGCCCTGTTGGAAGCGTGGTGAATGTCGTGCTTGTCTCAGAATTTTAACATAGCAAAAGCCGACCGTCCACATGCCACCATAGCATGAAGGACGACAAGGCGGCCTGGAGCCATGGTCCAAAAGGACATACGATCGAGCACTTCAAGTATGCGCTGTTTTTTTACTACTGGAAGCTAAAACTTTATTTATTTATTTATTTATTTTACCTGGCATTTGTGCTTGGGTTGCGGTTGGTTTTAACTCGCAGCGTCCTCCCCTTTTTTTTTATTTTTTATATACAAATATTATATTAATCTAATACAAGTTAATTCAGATAAATTAAAATTAAAAAAAATTATTAAAAAAAATAAAAGAACAAGAATCTTTCTGATTTCATATCTAAAAATTAATATGATGAACCATTCACACCATCCAATCTGCAATAAAATTGGCTTCGTGATAAATACGATGCATCTGAACTTTTTGGACATCTTATAGAAAAATCCAAAAGTCATCGAGCAGTGTGTTGGCAGGAACTTGATCGTAGCACTTCTTTCAGAGCCATCGGATGATAGTAAGAAAGTCCCCTTCAATGAGAAGCCTATGAGCATAAAGTATCCGAATAGCATAGAAAACTTTATCCCAAGCTACATAAAGCTCAACCAAAGGAATAGAAAAATTTAGAAGACTAAGCCCTCCTATTGATATCAAAACTCCATCAGTCCCTTGGATAACAAAAGGAAAACCGGCTAGTCTTCTCCGGACACTTCCATCGAAGTTGATTTTGACATACCCTGAAGAGAGGCTTCCAAAAGATAAAAACTGTATGATGATTCGCACAACGCCATCCTTTGAAAACTCACTCAAGATGCCATCAACTCAAAGGTAATTAAATAAGTTTATTTTTTAAAGATGATTAAATCATTTTATATGCTTTTCAACATTATAATAAAAATCAGAGCATCACTCATTTAATTAAGCTTGTGGGAAAGACCATACTGTTGGATTTTTAATCCAACATTGGGCTTATATATGAAATAATTATGTGTTGCGGACTGTCAAATAAGGTTAAGCCCAATTAAAAGTGATCAACTAAGGTTTCAGTGATTTGAGCTTTAATATATCTGATTAGGTATGACCCTTTAATATGTAGAGACCTAAGGGGTTATTTCTATTTTTATGATGGGCTAAAATAGAAATACCAAAAGATAATGATGAAATTATCTAGCAGTTATGGTCCCTGGATCGCACGTACGACCTTCTTCTCTGAATCCCATCATCAGAAAGAATAGCCTAGAGAAAATTTTAAAGGGCTCTATGGGAGTACGTGTTGATCTGGAAAGCCAACAGCAGGACTCTGGAGAGTAATCAAGCAATATGGATTCAGGTACGCTTCCGTTTATGTTTATAGATTCTTGACGATTTAACATGAATGATTCTTGGGCTTTATGGTGATGGTCTTCACCAAAGGTTCGGATTTAATTTTCAACAATTGGTATCAGAGCCATATTCATGTTGAATTGTTGAGAAAATTTTTTGGTTACATGCATCAATATTCGTATTTGTGCATATGACTTCTTTGATTTTATTCATCAATCGTGAGACAAACATTCATTAGTTTACAGTAAATTTTATTTTGATGCCAATGATGGTTTTAATATCTATAAATTCAGATTTTTTAAATAAAAGTCATAGTGCATCAAAATAATTATGAATTTTAATGTTAAGAGCATCATGAAACCAGTCTCACGAGATCTAGAGATGAAGTTTTTTATTGATAAGATAAAGCTTAATTATGAATAAAGTTAAATCTATATTTAATTTAATTTTAAATAAAAGAATTCATCGGCAATGCATTCAATTAATTCATTGGAATTTTTGAGGTTTTTTCTTGGCTTTGAGTTCCTTAATTTTTATGAAAATAGCATAGAAAATGAGGCATTGCATGGAGTCAACTCGGATATTGCGCTAAAAATGGCTGCTGATGTGTCAGTTGCATAAAGTTTCCATATCTGCTCTCATTTGGAGAAGTCCAGACTTAGTCTGTGGCCAATTTTTCCGCTGGATTCCGGCTGAAAATCTGGTGCTGGCCATCATTGTTTTTTGAACGAATCCTCTTGTTGCCAGACTTGTGTAAGGGGATAAAATTGTAGCATTTAATGCATGGCATTTAAATAAAAAATAAAAAGGGGGCTTCATTGTTATCAGGCTTCCAGCTTTTCCATGCATGCGATTGAGAAATAGATTTGGTTTTATAAGGGCCAGTGAGATTTGAGAAATCTGGTCGTTAGTCTTTATCATGGGGAAATCTTTAATTAAAATCAGTTAACATGGAACTCCCCTATCGCTGGAAATAAGTTCCGCTAATGTGAGATTCCATTGAGGCGTTGGGATATGGCGATTGGAGTTCATTTCATTGGAAAAATCCACTTGTCATGAAAGCTTGAGAATTTGGCCGTTGGTATTCTAAATTTTGTGGGACTCTCTGTTGGCCATTTTTTATGAACATTTAGTGCATAGCATTAATGCATGAATTTTGGATCGGTTCATAGCCTCTGGCAATGTTTTTGGGATTTCATTAAAAATTATTATTTTTAATTTCATAAGCATGAACAACTTTAGTATGGTTGAATTGGTTCCATAAAGTAAAGCTTTATCCATTAGGATAAATTATTTTTCTGCTATAAAGATCGAGTTGGAACCACAAAATAACATATCATTATTTTTTAAAAAGCTTCAATCAAATTCAAATTAATGGTATTTTTATACGAGAGATGGCAAGTCGGTAGATGCAGAGGCAATTGGGCATTTTAGATTGTTATTAAGTTCTAGCTATTATTTGGATTTGAAAGACACTTTTGTAGTACCGTCATTTAGACGAAATTTGGTTTCTCTTTTTGGACAAATTAGGATATTGTTGTTCATTTGGAAATAGTCAGTTTAGTCTTTCGTTAAATTCAAATATTATTGGAACTGGTTCTCTTATGGTGTACGACAATCTATATTTGCTTGATACTTTACTTCTTATAATGAAACCATAAATATGAAATCAAGAGGTACTAAGCGCAAAATTTGCAATGAAAATTCAGGAACATTATAGCATAAGCGATTAGGTCACACCTTTAAAAATAGAGTTGAACGACTTGTGTCAGATGGAATTTTGGATTCTCTTGATTTTACAGACTTTAATGTCTGTGTTGATTGCATTAAGGGCAAACAGACCAAAACAAAGAAATTGGGTGCATATAGAACTATAGAAGTCTTAGAGTTGATACATACGGATATTTATGGACCATTTCCTATACCTTCTTGGAATGGTCAACAATATTTTGTATCATTTATAGATGATTATTCAAGATATGCAACCTATTTTTATTCATGAAAAGTCCCAAGTTTTGGACATATTCAAATCATTTAAAGCTGAAGTTAAGCTTCAGCTCAACAAAAGGATTAAAGGAGTCAGATCTAACCGTGGTGGTGAATATTACGATAAATATGATGGATCAGGTGAACAATGTCTAGGACCATTTGCCAGATACCTAGAGGAGTGTGGAATTGCCCCACAATACATCATGCCAGGATCACCTAGCATGAATGGTGTAGCTGAAAGATGAAACAGGATTCTTAAGGATATGGTAAGGACTATGATTTGTCATTCTACCTTACCAGAGTCACTATGGGGAGAGGCACTAAAGACAGCAGCCTATATTCTGAATAGAGTACCAACTAAAGCAGCTGTCAAAACACCTTATGAGCTTTGGATAGGACGGAAGCCTAGTCTAAAGAATTTTCATGTTTGGGGATGTCCAGCTGAGGCAAGGCCTTATAGGCCATATGAAAAGAAATTGGACTCCAGGATAGTGAGCAGTTATTTTGTTGGGTATTCTGAGCGATCCAGGGGTTTCAAGTTTTATGATCCCAAATCAAGGATAATTTTTGAGACGGGAACTACAACGTTCTTTGAGGATATTGAGTTTGGGGGGAGAAATAAAGTTAGAGACTTTGTCTTTGAGGAGGAATTGGAACCTACTACTCTTGTTGAAGAGCAGCTAGTTTCTATTCCTATAATTGCTTTTGATAATGATCAAGTTGCAATTCCAGAACAACAAGAAATTGTTATTTAACCCTCAGAGGTACAAACTCAATAACCTCAAGAACAAGTGCCTTTGTGGCGATCCACTAGAGAAAGGAAGAATACTATTCTAGATGATTATATAGTGTTTCTTCAGGAACATGAGGAAAATAATAGCATGATGGAAGATGATCCTGTCAACTTCCTTTAAGCCATACAAGGTTCCAATTCAGAAAAGTGGATTGAAGCAATGAAAGAAGAGTATAAGTCTATGCAAGACAATAAAGTTTGGGAACTTGTTCCATTACCAGAAGGTGTGAAACCCATTGGTTGCAAATGGATTT
Source organism: Calamus simplicifolius (assembly GCA_900491605.1). Classification (NCBI taxonomy): domain Eukaryota; kingdom Viridiplantae; phylum Streptophyta; class Magnoliopsida; order Arecales; family Arecaceae; genus Calamus; species Calamus simplicifolius. Next base: position 434,459 of record UESW01004174.1, on the reverse strand, counting down.
TTAAGACCAAATGAGATTCAAAGGGTAATGTGGAAAGGTATAAATCTCGTCTTGTGGCTAAAGGCTATACTCAAAAGGAAGGGATTGACTTTAAAGAGACCTTCTCTTCAGTTTCATCGAAGGACTCTTTTAGGACAATCATGGCTCTTGTTGCACAGTATGATATGGAACTCCATCAAATGGATGTCAAGATGATATTTCTTAATGGAGACATTGATGAGACAATTTATATGGTGCAACTAGAAAACTTTGTGTCAGGAGACCCAAAGAAAATGGTTTGCAAATTGATAAAATCTATTTATGGGTTAAAGCAAGCTTCTCGTCAATGGTACCACAAATTTCATCAAGTAATTCTCTCATTTAATTTTGAAGTGAATGCAGTTGATGATTGTGTGTATCATAGGTTCAGTGGGAGTAAATATATTTTTTTGGTTTTGTATGTGGATGACATTTTGCTTGCCACAAATGATATAGGCATGTTGCACGAAACCAAGAGATTTCTATCAAGCAATTTTCAAATGAAAGATCTTGATGACGCCTCCTTTGTATTGGAAATCAAGATACATCGAGATCGTTCTCAGGGTATCCTTGGATTATCACAAAGGAGCTATATCGATAAAGTACTTAAGAGATTTGACATGCAAAATTGCAAACCAGGTGATACCCCTATCGCTAAAGGAGATAAATTTAGTATTAATCAGTGCCCAAAAGGAAACCTTGAAGTTTAAGAGATGCAGAAGATTTCTTATGCTTCGGTTGTAGGGAGTCTAATGTATGCTCAAGTTTGTATGCGTTCGGATATTGCGCACATTGTTGGAGTGTTAGGCAGATATTTAAGCAACCCAGGTATGGATCATTGGAAAGCAGCCAAAAGGGTTATGAGATATCTGAAAAGAACAAAAGATTACATGCTCACATATAGGAGATCAGATCATTTTGAGATCATTGAGTATTCTGACTCCGACTTTGCGGGATGCCAAGATAGTAAAAGATCCACTTCGGGCTATGTATATTGTTAGGTGGTGGGGCTATTTCTGGAAGAAGTGCAAAACAGACACTCATAGCTTCTTCTACCATGGCAGCAGAATTTATAGCATGTTATGAAGCATTCAGTCATGGAATATGGCTGAAAAATTTTGTCACTGGGCTGCACATATTGAAAGGAATTGAAAGACCGCTAAAGTTATTTTGTGACAACAAGTCAGCCATATTGTATTCCAACAACAATAGGAGCTCGATCAAGTCAAAGCATATTGACATCAAGTTCCTGGTTGTAAAGGAAAGAGTACATAGTGGTCAGATTTCTATAGAGCATATATGGACAAACTCCATGGTTACATATCCCCTTACAAAGGGTGTGCCGCCCAAGGTCTTTCATGAGCATACCACTCACATGGGCGTTATAGAGCATGACGATGCTTAGATTCAGTGAGAGTTTGTATTGCTTCTGTTTTATGCTTTATGTTTGGTTTGTACACACTTATGTGTTTGGATATTTTTGATCAGAAATAAAGTATTTCATTCAGTTTAGTACACTCTGTACAATTATGTTAAAGTTTTGATCTCACTCAAGTTTAAAAGGATAAGTTGAAAATAGGAATGTGTAGATCACATTACATGTAATTTTTATGCTACATATCCACATCATGATCCATGTCATTCAGTTGTATTAACATATGTGACCATTGATGGGTCGAGTTATGATAGATATAACAAAGGCCGCTTTGATCCTATGTTGGTATGATTGATGGACTGGATTGGTTATAGATACATTTAAGTAATGACAGTAAAATTGAGCTCATTTGATTATTTTTGCAACATAATTATAAGGTTACACATATAGCCCAGTAGGAGATTGTTGGATTTTTAATCCAATATTGGGCTTATATGTAAAATAATTATGTGTTGCGGACTGTCAAATAAGGTTAAGCCCAATTAAAAGTGATCAGTAAGGTTTAGTGATTTGGGCTTTAATGTATCTGATTAGGTGTGACCCTTTAATGTGTAGAGACCTAAGGGGTTATTTCTATTTTTATGATGGGCTAAAATAGAAATACCAAAAATAATGATGAAATTATCTATATATAGCGGTTATGGTCCCTAGATCACACGTACGACCTTCTTCTCTGAATCCATCATCAGAAAGAATAGCCTAGAGAAAATTCTAAAGGGCTCTCTAGGAGTACGTGTTGATCTGAAAGCCAACCGCAGGACTCTGGAGAGCAATCAAGCAATATGGATTCAGGTGTTTATGTTTATGGATTCTTGATGATTTAACATGAATGATTCTTGGGCTTTATGGTGATGGTCTTCACCAAAGGTTCGGATTTAATTTCCAACACATACAATCATGTAAAATCTAAAATAATTACATATATAGAGAAAAGAAAATAATGGATGGTATCCCATTGCTAACATATACCACTAGAGAAGCTTTTTTTTTTTTTTGGTCTATATATACCTATCCATGCTTTATTACTTAAAAAATTCTTAAAACATCATCTAAAGCCTGAACTTCGAAATATTTGACAACCCATATCAAACCCAGAACTGCAAGAAAATTTGCTTAGCTCACTATCTTATTTATTGTTTTTTATAATTTAAAGCATTCCACGACTTGTGCGTGTGATGGACAAATATTTCAAGCTAGCTAGCAGGAAGTTAGTGCAAATCCATTAATTTTCAAAGCTTTTAAACACATATAATCCATCGAAGGCATGTACAAAGCGAGGCCATATTTGGCTTACCAAAAAAAGTGGCTCTAAATGATTATTAATGTCGAGCCTATATTTTACATTTCAAAGGATTGAAAGGGACAAAAAATTAGTATTTATCTTGTATTATGTAAATCAAAACACTTGAATAATATTCTTAAAATATTATTTTTTGTCTTAAGAAAAATTATTTTGCTATGTTAGGATCCTTGAATCATTGATAAATTTTTCTTTATTATATCCTATACTTGATTGTTGTCATGTTATTAATTAGACATATTGGAATCTTAATAGTTTTGGAGCCTTTATTTCTTCTTAAGTAATCTTGCTAATTCTCACAATATTCTCTCTCTCTATATATATTTTAGACTCATTGCTAGTGATTTGCAATGAAGGAATTTTAACTTAAACATCAATCCTTCTGCGCTATTGTAATTGAGTGTTTGCTTTGATGGTACCACCTCTTGCCACTTCACAAGAAGGCAAGGGTTTCAATTAGAGTCAACGCTTCAGAGATGAAAAAGAATATATGGTGTAAAGAAGGATTGCCTTTGATTTTTTTTTTTTTTCCAAAAATTTAAGTCAGTTCTTCCTGAGGTTGTTTGTATATATAATTTTGCACCACCCATATAGGCTTGCATCAAGATGAAAAGTAGACAAAACCATTTATAAATGACACAATTCAAAAAGACTTGGTTAGACTAAAGTAATTTCCAGATAATTGAGACATAGCTGTCAATCCCAAAAGACTCCTCACCTAGCGATCGGCTTTCATGCTAAAAAATGGTCCACACGTTAAACTAGGGTAAGCATCACAATGGAATAATAGGCTGATAGCTACTAGTACAGTAGCATCCTATGCTGTAACCCATGGTTGAAAGTTTTATTACTTTTTAAAAAATCTATGAGTTAAAATTAGAAGTAGAGAAAAAAATTGCATCGAAATGTATTAATTAATATATATAGCGATGGATGATAAAATTTAGGCTAAACTATAAAATTAACCACTATACTTAGGGGTTATATCACTTTGATCCTTAAATTTAAAAAATTATAAAAATAATCATGAACTTTCTATTTTGTATCACTTTGATCCCTATCGTTAAATAGAAAAGACGTTATTTATTTTATCCTATGTGGCAGCATACGTAGCATCACACATAGCATCTAAGTGATAAAAATAAATTTAAAATTCATAATTAACTCATTATTTAATAATTTAAATATATATAATAAAAATAATCTCTCGCCTGATTTGCCTATCCGTGAGTGCCATGTATTCGCTCCCCTTTAGAATAAATTAGGGCAGAAAATATTATTTTTTTTTTTATATTTTTTAATTATTAAATAATAAGTTAATAGGTTAGTTATGAATTTTAAATTTATTTTTACCATGTGTGTTGCTACGTATGCTGCTATATATGATAAAAATAAACAGCGTCTTTCTATTTAATGGTAGGAATTAAAGTGATACAAAATAAAAAATTTAAAATTATTTTTATAACTTTTTAAAGTTCAAAAGTACAAAAGTTAATTTTATAGTTTAATCTAAAATTTATTAAGTCTCAGCATATATGATGATATACGCATGATCTATTCGCGGGTTCAGCAAGTGTTTTTCTGGACTTCTGGGATGGTATTGGTACGCGCCCGTTAAGGAGCCCTGGAGGGGGTATCCCAAGGAAACCCGAAGTCAAAGGCCGGGCCGTTCGGCGACCGCAGCGCGGTCGTTCCCCCTCGCTGATTCCAAGGAAGCCACAGCAGCGTTCCTTCTACGCGTTTCCCCCAATCCCCATAAAAAAAACGCTCCCAATGGAAGACATCATTCCCAAACTCCGTCCCTTAAAAAATCAATATCCATCACTGCCATCTCTTTCTCGCTCACAAGCAACCTCGGCTTTGCTCCCCTCGCTCTTTGCCTCTCTCTCCTCGCAAAACTTCAACCCGAACCTAACCCTAATTCTGTTTTTACCAAGGACATGTTGAACAACTCTCACCGAAAGATACACAAAGCATTCAAGACGCTCTTTACTGCTCTGCTTTGGAAAGCCCAGTTTGTCACACAAACACCTCTCCAAAGACATATTAAACAAGAAAGCCAAAGAGAGTTGACGTATACTACCATACCCTACTTAGCATTGCGATCTCTTCATTCTAAGATAATTTTTCAGGCTTGGTAAGAGAGGAAAGGAGGTTGTTGACGAGGATGACGAAAAGCACGAACGCGCTTGACTCCCATCGAGAAGCACCGAAGAGGCCGTGGGACGAGAAGGGCAGTCTGTACTCAAGCGCCGCCGCTCCATTGTACCCGCGAATCACCGGCGGTCCAAGCGCGATGCGTTTACTGCCTCCTCCGGTTCCCAGCCCCCGAAAGCTCCTCCGGCTCTCGGCCGTCGACGATGATGTGGCTTCCAACGTCGTCCCTCCCGTAACCGTCGTCCTCGAGGGCCGCTCCATCTGCCACCGCATCCATCTCAACAAGCACAGCAGCTACAAGAGCTTGGCGATGGCCCTCCACCGCATATTTGTCGATGTGGACAACAGCGAAGACCTTGGCGAGAATGGGGCCGACGGGCTCGACCTCTCCAACGCCGTGCCAGGCTACATGATAGCCTACGAAGACATGGAAGACGATCTCCTCCTCGCCGGTGATCTTAATTGGAAGTGCGTCCATTATTAATTATGTTCTAACTTGAAACCTTTTATTTTCCCTGTAACGTAAATATACGAAAATTTTGCGTTTTTAAGTGCTAACCCGTTTCTGGATCGATCGATCTTGCCAGGGATTTTGTCCGTGTGGCCAAGAGAATTCGGATAATCCCGGCAAGGGCGAGCCGCCAGAAGCGCTGCGAAGGGGGCTGAGCGTGGCTGAGGAGCAAGTTGCATGCACCCAAATTAATAATTGCATGCTGTGATGTTTGTGTTTTTATTATTCAATTCGATAATTAATTTCAGTCCTCATTAAGCGGAGCTGCAAATTGTTTCTCTTCGGAGGTTGCTCTCATTGGGGAGTATGTGATATGATATTATTATTAAACAAAAGGTTTGTTAAGTTTGGACAGCACTGCAAGGTTACAGGGGTATGAAGATATGGTGTCTGCGCTGTTAGTTATGGGATGTGACGGGAGTGGGTGTATGGCTTTTCCGGTTGGTGTCCCGTTTCTATCCTTGGATGATTGAGGTCTTTCTGCTGATCAGCTCAAATCTTGAGGGCCCAAAGAGGCTAATTTGCATCCCGATCTACACGAAGCTTAGTTATTGTGCCCATAAATAGATATTAGAGACAAGTTGGGTGCTGATAGTACAGGCAGTGTGTGTTGATATTTAATGCGATCCGAGTGGTTTTGCTGTGTCTTTCCCATCAAAGCGAAAAAGCAAGACATTTAGTAGGGTTGGTTGCATGTATCTATCCTACTTTTGGCCTATTAATATAAAGCTATAGCAGTTTGAAGTGGAGCTCTTCCCTAGCCTTGCCGCCCTGGTTTGGTATCACGCATTAATATAATTGATTGATGTGATACATATATCTTTATCTTGTGGTCTCGTTTCTATTTGTGATGTTTTTCATCTCAATTCATTTATTTGAGTTAACGCACAATCTGATGAATGAGTTGGCATTGCCGACAATGTCTCCCTTCTCTGGACTTCCTATGCATATATATATTCTTCCCTTTTGTTTTTCTTTTTTATCTTTTCAGACTTAGTAAGACAATTAGTTGAACATTTTCTTGATGAGTTTTAGCAGAGTATGAGCAATATTATTAACCCGCGCATCTTAACCATGAGTAATTTTTTTAGTGAGAAATGTCATATATATATATATATATGCTGCTAATTTGATTCTCCAGTAAGATAAAACTGATCTCTAGAATAAAAATACAAAAGACAGAGGTACTTGGCTATTTGCATTGCTTCATCAGGACATAACAATTTTGATTTATACTTGTTCTTCCTAATAGTAGTCATCGTAATTAATAAAAGAATGATAGGTTCTTCGTTGCAAAATTAATCAAATTGAGTAAAGCATGGCTCTATTGTAAGTTTAATATAAATATTTATCTTAATGTTAAAAATAAAGAGAAAAAAAAGTAATGAAGAGCAATTTCATGGTTATCCTAGACATCTGTTGTATTGAGAGCTTTTATCATATATTTAATTTATATCAGCTATGCAGCTAATAAATCTTGAAGATCAAGAAATTCAAATTATTATGTAGTAAATAAAATTTGATATTATATAAAATTAAAATATTTAAACCGTATTTTTTGACTAGCATTATTAGAATATGGGTCCTGAACCAGAATCATTATAGTTGCTTCATTGAAGAAAAAAATAATACTGATCGGTCGAACTACCACAATGGTCACATAAAGGATGAGTTGATAGCTCACTATTCAAAATTGCCGCTTTTTCATGAGTTAATACGGATGAAAGAAAAGTGAATGATCACATAATGTTCTATTGTTGTTATCATTATCACCATCATCATCATCAATCTTTTTATTATTATTATCGTTTTAACCTTTGGTAAATGACAGTAAAAAGGAAAAAGAATACATAAAACATGATTTTTTCTTAATTTCCTGATGGCATCGAAACTATAAAAATCCATTCATGGAAGATAAAAGAGTCCAGCTACATGAGTTTATTCAGCCACAATCAGGGAAAGATCCGGTCATGTATCAAAATCGTAGATACGAAGGGAATTTTGAAATCAAATTTGAATACAGTCTTTGGGTCCATTTTATTTTATGAAATATATATATTTGAATCTGGAAAGAGGAACGCACGAAAATTCCGCTTCGATGCCATTTTGCGAAACAAGCAAATAAATAAATCAATAAATAAATGTGCATAATTTGGCGGAATCATAATATTACCTAAACTCCAGCCAACTAAAAAGCAGATTAAAAAAAAAAAAAGCAATGCAGGAAAAAGAAAACAGCTTGTGAGACGGCAATGGGTCCTTAAACTAAGAGGTAGGAAAATTCAATTATATATTACACTCTTCATGGAATATTAGTGGTGATCGTTGCCACCATTTTATTCTAAAGATGAAAAAAAAAAGAGAAAGCTCTGTGAATATAGCAATTTAATTACTCGAGGCCATAGAAAGGTGGTAGGTGTAATTAAACCCAAGTGAAAAAAAATCAAAGCACGATAGCCTTTATCTCTAGTGACTGTAGATATTTAGTGGTTGATGTGGAGCTTAAACACGTAAACTTCGGGTGCATGTGATCCACGGATATCTAACCTATTGGCGTACGATTAAGGACAAAGCTGGATGCGATGGTGGAATCATTTAAAACCACAGGCTGTGTTCAGGTAGATTTATTAACGCATCAACTTATCTTGGCCCTTCCAAGATAACATCCAGGGTGATCATAATTTATTTTAATAAAAAAATCAGACTAAACCGGTGCAATTCATTTAATTTGGTTTGATGTTTTTAGCCGTTTGGTTCGGTTTGAATTTTTAAAATTATTTTTTATTCATATTTGGATCATTTTTTTTAGATTAAAATCAAAAAAACCAAATCAAATAGAGCTGATTTTCTTGTATATACAAACTATTTCAATTGTTAGATTAGCTAGATTTTGGACTTCAAGCCTAAACAATGAGACCATAATTATGCTACTCATTTTCTCTTTCTTTTTTTTTTCCCCCTAAGTTTCAATACAAGGCCTATAATAAAAAAAGGTTCGAATCAAATTAGAACAATTTGGTTTGATTAGTTTGATTTTTTTAAAAATGTCAGTTTGATCAGCTATATATTTCTGAAATGTTGATTTGGCTGATTTTATTCAATTTTAAATCAAACCGACCGAATGCTCGCTCTTGATTACATTGAGGAGCACAACCTATCTCACGACATATGGATCAGATGTCATTCTTAGATAGGCTTGATCATCACATAACTGGTAGATTAGGCCAATTAATGAGCATCCATTAGGGTCACAATAGTATGTAGGTAGGAGTTACAGTAATGTACTCACTGATTGATTTGATTTATTAACTACATAATACGTTAGGTAGATTAAAAAAATGACTTTAAGCTCAAGGTCCATGCGATGGCATGAAATTCATGACCTATCTATTAACATCCAAGCCTGCCAAAACGGAGCCTACTTCCTATCAATGTATATTTATGTTTACATCCATCTATTACTTGACCAATAGTTGGAAAGCAACTTCCCCCAACGCATTATGGAATGAAACAAGTTGATTACCAAGAGCGAAGAGAAGGATGTGAAAATGGAAAGAAAAATGAGGCCGAGAATGGGCTAGGTCCTGACACTACTTATCTGTCCTCAATGTTGTGAGTAATTTTTGCGCATGAAAATTTGTCCATATATATTGTGTTCTTTGAAAGATGGGTCCATGTGAAGTACATTCCATGCGGCAATAAATCGTTGGCCAACAACAGTGTCATTCTAATGGAAGGTAGTTTAGAATGCAGGTTTACTTTTGTCTTCATTTTCATATCTTTTGTCAGGGTAGAAAAATAGCCACTCTAGGTTCACCATATGCTATCTACAACATAGTGAAATAAACGAAGCAAAAAAAATGTAAATATATATATATTTAAAAATATATTTATTTAAATTCGTCAAATATATTTTTATAATTGCATTTTATTTTTATAAAAATAAAAATAAAAATAAATTTAATTTCAAAAATCAAGCCCAAATTAAAATTCTACATCAAAATTTATCTTCATTGTACATCAACTTGTACTTCATTCATTGTACATTAACTTATATGCATATGAACACATGACTCATGCATATGTTTAATGCACATTTTATGCATCGAAGATGATGTACAAAGATATTTCATATGATGCCCCTTTGGAGTTTGGGCTGGACGCGTATTAAAGGCCTTAAGCGGAGCCTACGAGGAAATGGACACGGGCGGAAAGTTTGGGTTTCAACTGATCGGCCAATTCTTTCTCGGCCTTGCCGAGCCCGCCTCCGACGCAGACAAAAGGCAAAAACCCTAGACCCTCTTTTCGATCGGGATCGCTGAGAGAAGCTCCCTCCCTCTTATCCGCTTCTCGCTCTCTCTTCGCTTCCTCTTCTCACGGTGTCGGGGACTCCTGCCAAACGTCGCTTCTCGTTCCCATGGCGGTGAGTCTCTCTATGGAAATTATCGTTTACAATGGGAAACCTCTCCCTCTTCTAGTACCAAACCAAACCCTAACCGTAATCCTAACCCTAGCATACATGTTCTATAGGAAACCTGGATTCCCCCCTTTTCTGTCTGATTGTATTTGTAAACAAATGTTTTTGGGCATCGTATATCAAACCCTAGAATGCTAGCTGTCTTGCGGCGTTGTCGCACTGCAAGGGCTGCAAGCTCCCGTGTTCGAAAGAATCCCCCATTCTGAGCTTAGAGGAAGCAATAGGGCCGCAAATGGGTCAGGCAGGACCCGGTCATACTTGATCCAGATCCAACGTGGTTTTATATTTGGGTACCTGACCCATTTACTGATCAGATTGGGTCTATGAAAAATTTTTTTAGACTCAATGAGTTATTCACGCTTATTCGGGATCAAATATTATGTCAGTCCAACCTAAAATGTTGAGATTCGAAATCAAATCGAATCAGATCATATTTGCATTGGAGGCTAAAATATAATAATTAATAATCAAATATAAAACTATAAAAAATTTAAATAAGATTAAAAAAAACTTCAACTTAAATTTTTATTCAAAGACCTTTAATTCTATGTAAGTAAATAATTATTCTTAAATTTATAAATTATGATATTTAAAATATTTATTGATATACTTAAGGATATTATAAATAAGGATCCATCAAAATAAATAATAAGATATAAATACTTTAATATAATTAAGTGAAAAAAAGGAAAGAGATTTGGTCGTTAAGATGAAAAGGATGACTATTTTAAATGAATGTTCATTAAATGAATTGATGAGGATAGTTAAAGTAAAAGAGAATAATATTTATAATTAATTATTATAGTTAGGCCAAATCGGATCCAAGTCGGGTTGGATCAAAAAAATACAAGATCCAAACTTGACTTGAAATTTAAATTGGATCTAATTTTTAAACCCAACTTAATCCAAATACGAATTAAGTTGGGTCTAATCGGATTGGGATTAGGTCGGGCCACCGGTGAAGCCAACCCATTTGCAGCCTTAGGAAGCAATGTACATCAGCATTTTACATTCATTCTCTTTTCTATTGCAATGTGAATTGTCATGTTTGTTGTGATAAATGTTTGTGCTTTTAGTTTAGAGTGTGAAAATTTGATATTTTTAGTACGTTCAGACATGTCTTCTTGCATCAGCATGATTGTTGTTTTGAAGAGCATTTGTCTTGTTGCCTGTAGGGAAGGTGTGGGGTAATGTGATACCTACCTTCGCTATGTCAGAAAATGAAACTAAACCAAAAATAATACATTTTGTTATTGACTATAAGATGTTTAATTCAACACCAAGCTCTGCATATAGCGTCATCCTTGATCAGTCATTTCCTTGTATTGGTTATCACAGTTTGTTGCTAGTAGCAGATTTGGTATTATAATGTGATAGGGATCTGGATGAATACTCCAAAAACACCTAGATGACATTTTTCACATAGGGCATGGATCCTAATAATATACATCATAAAACAGTGTGTGAAAGTTAACCTGTCAATATACACCATAAAACAGTGTGTGAAAGTTAACCTGTCTATGTATCAAATCATTTCAGGCTAGAGAATGGCCTGAGGTTTGATCATTGTGGGCCTTTGTTAGAATAGTTACCTTTGTGTTGTTACTTTTAATATACACCATTAAACAGTGTGTGAAAGTTAACCTGTCAATATACACCATAAAACAGTGTGTGAAAGTTAACCTGTCTATGTATCAAATCATTTCAGGCTAGAGAATGGCCTGAGGTTTGATCATTGTGGGCCTTTGTTAGAATAGTTACCTTTGTGTTGTTACTTTTAGTTTTGAACAGAGGATGGTCTTCCACACATAGAACATTTGCTACATAGTTAAAATACCTGTCTCGTTGTGTCAAGTCATCACCTTGTCATCCATTTATGCAGTTCCACTTCAATTAAAACCACATAGCCCCCACATGGGTGTTTTCTTTTCTCTTTTTGTAATCCTTTTTGTGTTTTTGGGACATTTTTCAGTTTTTTCTTTATAATTGCTGAAGGATAGGCCCGTCCTTAAAAGGTTAGGGCGATGAAACTCTGGTTGGTTATGGACAAAAGGAATTGAAGAATGTTTAGAATAAATACATCATATGTAGAATATTCATTTTTACAAGGAAATGGTTGCATGACAAAAAGTATTTTTCACTGTGGATGTTCATTTTTTGAAGATTTGGAGTGCCTCTACCAAAGAATTATTGAAAAGGACTTTAAGTCTTGTCTAGAGTTGCAAATGGGTTAGGTCAGTCATGCTTCATCATGACTTGATATAGCTTCATATTTGGATCATGATTTTGGACCTGAACCCAATCCATTTACTGATCAGGTTAGGTTGGTTCAGGATTAAGTATGACCCTGATTTAATTCAAATATTTGGGTTTAGGTCGAGATTGGTTTTGGCCGGATTTATATATGAGTTAAGTATCTAGCTATTATTTTATAGTTAAAATTTAATGATCAATAATTAAATATAGAGTCATTACAAATTGAGACTAAAAAGAGCCATTTGGAGCTTAAATTTTCATTCAAAAATTTTTAATTCCATCTAAATAATTGATCATTCATAAGTTTACAACTTATCATTTTTAATACGCACACTGATATATTTGGATACTGATATATTTGAAGGCATTATAAATAAGAATTTGTTTCTTATTGATGCAAATTAGTCTTGGATGATACACGAGTAAGGTTGGGTTGAAAAAAATTAAATACAAGACTTGGATTGATTGAAATTATTATCAGATCAAAATTTGAAGCTTACTCAACTTACGGGTCTTTAAATATGGATTGGATCAGGTCTAATTGGATTGAGACTGGGTTAGATCACAGATAAACCCCAACCCATTTGTAGCCTTTGGCTTGTCTCACCTTAATAATGCCTTTGAGGTTTATAGAAGGGAGCCTTTTGGAGTAACGTAACATGTGCATCACCCATAAATGTTCATGAGCCATGCATGTTATGCTTATTTATATAGTTTTCATGGAAGACATGTATAAAAGTATCATTAAGGCATAATGCCATGTATTATAGGATTTACAAGTGCACATTCTAGCCTTTACACTCAACTCCTGTTGCGGAAAGCACTCCAAGTACTTGCCTAGGCACTCAAATGAGGCAAGAAAATCTTTGAGTGCCCCACAACTATCTCTAGGTGAGGTGGGTTTGGTAAGACAATGCCTAGGTCAGTGTCTGGAACAGAGCAAGAGGCATCTGGAAGAGCACCTCTCCAATGTTTAACATTATTCTTCTTGTCCTACAGCCACTCTATGAGATCTTTGTTAGCTTTATTTTGAATTTCATCTTCATATATAGCAAGCTATTCTAAAATGTTCAGTGGCTTACTCTTTTATGGTATGTGTTGTTTAGAAACATGAAAAATGTTTTGTGAATTAATATTTTGCTGTTATATTTGAACTTCAAAACTAGTTCAGGGTGTCTGCTGGTTTAAAGATGTGAAGCATGATATCTAATGATGTTTTGAAAGATGCGAAGCATGATATCTAATGATGTTTTGAAAGATGTGAAACATGATATCTATTTTCAAGGTTATCATAATTTAGGATGTTCAAACCTGCTTATTCAATCTTATGATGTTTGTATTATCTATTAGCTATAAATGGATTCATTTCTGATGAAATTATTGGATTTCACCTTTTGCTTTTAACAGCATTGCATTCAGCATGCCATTTTCCCTTTTCCATCACTTATTGCGGCGTACTATTTGCTTAACAAACTGGAATTTGTGAAGCTTATGGCATGGACCGAGTCTCATGTCTCATTCTACCATCACTCAAATCACCTTGCCTTACATGTTCACCTTTTAAAAGAAACTCCTGATGTATTATCATCATGATGTCAAATTCCGGGGATGGTTTTAGTTTGTGGGTGATGTATTGTTATCAAGATGTCAACTTTATAGTTTTTTCCTGTGCCTCTTAGGGTGGCTAATAGGATTAGAATTTAGAATTTAGAAGTATTTTCTTTTGAACAAGTGATGCTCTTGGATTTCACTTCTATACTCTTTCACTTCTACACTCTTGCTATTATCAATACTAATGGCACATTATCTACCATTTCAACCATCTCCCATGTATAGAACATTTGATGCCTGCATTCTTTCATTCCACTCCTCAAGGTGCACTAGGGTTATGCTTGCCAGATAATGGTGTGGATTGTCATGATCTTCAGAGTTACAAGGACTGGGGTGTGAGGTTAGAAGATGTTAGGTTCCAAGCAATGTTGTCCAATCAGTGTCCAAGCAGATCAGCCATCGGAGGCCATATTACCTTAGTAGTCAGCTGCCTAGACATGAGCTTATTAAAAGTTACAGTACTATATTTTCCACTTGCTTTACTTCGTTTTCATTTTTGTATCTGAAACAAACTTATTTTATATAAACTGGATTTGAAGATAAGCATAATTTATGATTTCCCTCATCTTATCCACCAATTTGTTTGACCTTGGAGCAATGGCTAATCACCCATTCACCAATGTATCACTGGAGGCCCTCTATTAGTTGTTTGACCACTGATAGTCCTCTGGCAGCCCATTGCAACCATTTGACTGCTCAAAGACCCCTTGTTTTATATATTATTTCCAATATTCTCTTCGTTGTCCCCATATTTGTTAAAAGATTGTTTGTTTTTCCCCTCTTCATCATCTCCTTCTTTTTCATGTCATTTGAAAAACCTTTCCTTTCCATTTCTTCTCCTTATCTTTTTCCCCAGTCCCTGCAATCTTTCTTTTCCGATTTTCTGTTATTTTTTTCTTTCTTTTGTGTTTCTGTTCTCTGTTTCTCTTCACTCCAAACTTCAGAAGGATATTATTGATTTTAGATAACCTTGTTACTTGCTAATTTCTTTATTTTTTTCTAGACTTAAACAATATGCTTTCACTATCATGAGGTATTATATTTGACTTGGTGGATTGTTATGTGATGAGATTATAACCTAGTTTTGGCTACTTTTAGCTCTTATTTTGCAATAATACTTTATATATATATATATATATATATATAATGTAAGTAGATTTGACTGCATTTGAATGTAACTAAGTTTAGAATTTGGTCACCTTTCCGGCCTTTGGATTCATACGGATTTCGAAGCCACTCCACTTTTTTAACTTTTTTTCATCTTTGGGATTCGTAAACTTTGTGAATCCAAGGATAGGGGAGGTGATCGGATGTAGTCAAGTCTACTTCTCTTTCTTTCTCTCTCTCTTCAAAGGTGGGGAAAGTGATCGAATCCTGCATTTGACTACATTTGAATGTAGTCAAGTCTGCTATATATATATATATAAATTTGAAAAACGTATCATTTGATGAGGAGAGAAAAATTTTCAGTTGCTAGGAAACTTGAAGATTTACGAGTTATTTTGGCACATGCTTTGCATGTGCTAGTTCGGAAATGTATTGATTGAACGACGTGTGAAGAATTTAATGCATTGTATAAATATGTGATAGCTAAAAATTTTATTCTAGATTTGGATTTGTAACTAAATTTCAAATAGTCTTCAAAAGTGCCATTGAATTGGATTTTTGTGTGACTAATTTATTAATTTTAAAAATTCATATCTAATGATGATATTTTTTAAGTTTATATATTATTCTTTATTTTTGTGAGATTAATATCAATTATCAAATGTTTCTTTTTCTTGAAAAAAGTTTAAAAATTAGATTGACTAGTGGATAAGAGTCACATGCATAACTTCACCCAATCACGTATATGATGGTGATGTAGTCTCTAATCAAGAGCTCCTATCTCATGCATCTATCATAAATCCTATTATATGCATCCAAGTTGTATTATTGATTGTTAGATGAAATTTAATAACTCTTTTAGCTAATCATGATTTGATTGGGGTTGGATTTTTTTAAAATTTTTATAGTAATAGTTCATAATGAGCCATTACCAATGTTTGGAGACCCGAGCAATTTGACTCACCACTCGACTTATTGTGGGTTGTGTCAAAGAAAAACTTGCTCTTCAACAAAACCATTTTGACTTGGTGACCTGGACCATTGAATCATTCAAACTACTTAGATCAATCAGAGTCAACCTAGAGGTGGGTGGAATTGGGGAGAAGAAAGCCTTAAAGAAAATCTTGATCCCATTCTTCACTTCTTTCATATGAAGAAGGCCCATCATCTTGCTCGCTTTCAGCAACCATCACCATTGTTGCCGGCAAGGGAAGAAAATGGGACCATGGCAGGCCAACCAAAGGTCTACATTGTTCTTTTTTCCTTAATTCCCTCAATCACATCAGCAAGACCATCAAATATTAGCTGATCTAGATGGAGCGAAGGCATTGCAGCTAGATCTGATGGGAGTGGAGGTGACGCTATGAGATCTGGTGGGAATTGGGATGAAATGGCCAAATCCCCTTTCTAATTTCTTCTTCTTAGCTGTGATTTGGTAGTCATTGTGGGTCATCCTGCTGATTCTTTTCACTTTATTGTTACATAACTAAATTTAACAATCTACTATTAAAAGAAATCTACTTTTGATAATTTTGTTTTAAAGCCAAACAAAGTCATCCATATCCTTTCACTATCTTGTTTGTAGGCTCTGAAAAAGAGAATATACTTATTGATGTGGCTGACGTAGCTACGAGGGCAACTATGGCAAAATCAAGATCTTAAGGCGGCTCCGCCCTGGCATCTCCAAGTCGGCCAAGTCGACCCCGACCTTCCCTGGTCGGCCCCGGCATCTCCAAGTCGGCCAAGTCGGCTCCGACCTTCCCTGATCGGCCTCGCTCGGCCTCGACATCTCTAAGTCGACCAAGTCGGCCCCGACCTTCCCTGGTCGGCCCTGCTCGGCCCTGGCATCTCCGAGTCGGCCGAGTCAGCCCCGACCTTCCCCGCTCGGCCCCGCTCGGTCCCGGCATCTCCAAGTCGGCCAAGTCGGTCCCGACCTTTCCTGGTCCGTCTCGCTTGGTCCCGGCATCTTCAAGTCGGTCGAGTCAGCCCCGACCTTCCTGGTCGGCCTCGCTCGGCCCCGGCGTCTTCGAGTCGGCCAAGTCGGCCCCGATCTTCCCTGGCCGGCTCCGCTCGGCCTCGGCATCTCCAAGTCGGTCAAGTCGGCCCCGGCATCTCCAAGTCGGTCAAGTCGGCCCTGACCTTCCCTGGTCGGCTCCGCTCGACCCCGGCATCTCCAAGTCGGCCAAGTCGGCCCTGACCCGGCATCTTTAGGTCGGTTGAGTCGGTCCTGCACGGCCTCCGCGTCCTCAGGAGGTTCGAGGCTGTCTCAAGTCGGCCCCAGAACGGTCCTGGCTGTTCACTCCGCCATCCTTCTGATCCGCGCCGCTTAGCATCCCAAGGCCCAACTACCCACTGGCCATGCCGCTGATGTGACTAGACCTAACTACCTATCAGCCCCACTGACTGATGGGACGTAGCTCACCAACCGCCGTTTTTTTCTCTCCGATGGGACATGACCCACCAACCAGCCTAAATTTACGCAACCCCACGAACCCCGCGGACATTTCTTTCTTACGGAACTCCACGTGGTTGTGCAGGTGTCAACCCCCTATAAAAGGGTAAGTCCACTTAGGAACAAGGTACGAAAACTCATAAACTCGCTACCCTGATACCCAAAAAGGATTCCCCATTTTTGAGGACTCATTTTTTCTCTCCAGAGCTCGTCTGAGCTCTCCTCAGCTGTGATCCCGGTTACTGACTTGAGCGTCGAAGGGTCCCCACCGGAGCATCCCTCTGGTCTTGGGACTTTTTGCAGGTCATCCGATCAGGCGTGGGACCGTGGATTAAGCAGCTCTCTTCTTCCGACGTTCAAGATTGGTGATCAGGCGTCATCAGATTAGTGCGCCAGGTAGGGGGAAGGCAAGCAAAGAAGGTCCAAACCCTACAGTATACTTATCTTTCTCTCTTTCCCAATAATGGTGATGACAAGAGCTCAGGATGCCTCAGTCAGTTACCCTGGGGGCATCTTTCCCCGACTAAGCAGCAGGAGACCAACCTCCCTGTCGCTGATCCTCCCGTCATTTCCCCTCAACCGGAAGCGGCTGCCCCGGCTGCGGAGCAGGTGGCAACTCTCACTCGGTAAGTTCAGACCCTCATCACCATGGTCCACGGACTTCAGCAGCAGCAGTCCGTGGCCACCCAGCATCATACCGCTCCCCCTGCTAGCTAGTAGTCTGTGAGGGGAGGTTCTCAGCGAGAAGTCGGTCGTCATCGGGCTTCTCCAAGGAAGCCTCACCGTGAGCCTCCCAAGCGGCAGCGATCTTCAGATTGTGGCCCGAGCAAATTTCCTCCAGAGCCACACTGCCAGGAGGAACCAAAGCGGAAATCCCACCTTTTGCGTCCTTCTCTTTCTTCTTCGTCTTCCTTTTCTTCATCCTCCGAGCCGTCTCGGAGGGCCCCAGCGATCAGCCGTCAGGCGGAGGAGCGCCTGGACGAGTACAACCGGCGACTAGACGAGCTCGCCAGGAAAATCAACAATCAACCAGAGGAGGAATATGATACTCGTCCTCCTTATACTCGCCGAATACTAGAGGAGCCTGTCCCCTCTAGATTTTGATTCCCCAGATAGATCCGTACGATGGTACGATGGATCCTCTCGACCATGTCGAGAGCTACAAATCCATGATGTAAGTCCAGGGTGCCTCAGACGCCCTTCTCTGCAAGGCTTTCTTCGTTACTCTACGGAAAGCCGCTCGCGCTTAGCACTCGCGCCTGTCTCCTCACAGCATCGATTCTTTTCGAGAGCTGGAAAGGGCCTTTCTGGCACATTTTGATGCTTGCCGGCAGATCCGGAGGGTCGCGGATAGCCTCTTCTCCATGCGTCAGGAGGGGGAATCGCTGCGGGACTGTGTCCCGGCTCAAGACCTCCGCCCTCGAAGTTTACCACCTCGACGATGCGGTGGCAACGCTAGCGCTGAAGTGGGGACGCCTCCCGTCCCGCTTCATCTTCTCTCTGGACAAGAAACCCCCGAGTTCCTATTCTGACCTCCTTCTTCGGGCCCAGAAGTATATCCGTGCGGATGAGGTCGACCTCACCCGCCGGGAATCATCAAGGAGCTCCAGCCGCAAGCCTGCTCGTCCCGAGCCGAACGGGCCCGCTCATCGCCGGCGGTCTGACCCGCCTCGCCGATCCGACAACAGGCGTCGAAGCCCCGTCCCCGATGAGAGCAAGTTCACGCCTCTTCTCGCTCCTCGATCTCACATCTTGATGGAAATCGATGGCGAGCCTTATCTCCAGCGCCCTCCTATTAAGAAAGGTCTTTCCCGCGACAAGAGCCGTTACTGTCGATTCCATCGGGATTATGGCCACGACACCGACAGCTGCTTCAGCCTGAAGCGAGCCATCGAGGGGCTCATCCAGCGGGGCTACCTCGGCAAGTATGTTCAGAAGGCGCTGCAACCGCTGCTGGCACTCATGGGACCCCTGCCCGCTCAGGCCGCTGTTGATAACACCCCCACGGAGCGGACAGTTGGAATGGTGTCCTGGGGAGTGGCTTCCGCATCTAAGCGATCGAGAGGGGAGGAGGCGCCGGGTAATGTAGTTCTTGGGGGGGGGGGGGATCGGCAAACATTGAGAATGTAAACAATGAAGGCATCGCCGTCTCTATGACGATCGCCAAGCACCCTGTAAAAAGGATATTGGTTGATAGTGGCAGCTCAGCTGACATCCTTACTTATGATGCTTTTGTTCAGATGGGATTGTCTCTAGACTCTTTTTAGCCTGTGGCAATCCCTTTGGTCGGATTCACTGGGGATTCGGTAAAGGTTAAGGGTGAGATACCCTTGCCTGTGACAGCCGGAACACCGCCATGCCAAAGCACGGTGATCTTGAAGTTCCTGGTCGTGCGGGTCCTTTTGGCATACAACGCCATTCTTGGGCGCCCAGGCTTAAATCTATTGGATGCGGTTATCTCCACTCGGCGCCTGTTGGTGTAGTTCCCTACTAGCGGAGGAGTTGGGGAGATGAAAGGCGAGATCGGCTCAGTTCTGCCCTGCTATCACACGGTGTCAAGCCCCTTGGAGGCCGAGCCGGTCCCAGAAGCACCTGACCTCAGGGAGTCCGGCAGGAGAGGAGAGCCGGCCGAGCACCTCCTGACCTTTCCCCTCGAGGATGATCCGGCGAAGACCGTGCGCATCTGCGGACTCCTCCCCCTGGAGGATCGCGATCGCCTCCTAACTTTCCTGCGGGCCAACTCAGACGTTTTCGTTTGGTCAGCGTCTGACATGCCTGGCATTCCTCCAGAAGTAATCACCCACAAACTCAACATCGATCAGAAGCACCGTCCAATCCGCCAGAGGAAGAGAAGCTTCACTCCCGAGCGGCAAAAGGCCATCGATGAGGAGGTTAACAAACTGCTCAGTGCCGGCCACATCCGAGAGGCGCATTACCCTAGCTGGTTGGCCAATGTGGTCATGGTACGAAAGGCAAACGGGAGCTGGAGAATTTGCATCGACTTCACCGACCTCAACAAGGCATGTTCGAAAGACAGTTTTTCCCTGCCAAGGATAGACCAGCTGGTAGATTCCACTTCCGGCCACGAGCTCCTCAGCTTCATGGACGCCTTCTCTGGATATAATCAAATAAGGATGGACCCTAGCGACGAAGAGCACACTTCCTTTGTGACAGAAAAGGGGATTTATTGCTACAAAGTGATGCCCTTCGGTCTCAAGAATGCGGGGGTGACCTATCAAAGATTGATGAACAGGGTGTTTTAGGATTAGTTAGGCCGGAACATGGAAGTCTACGTGGATGACATGTGACCAAGAGCATCCGCGCTTCTGATCATGTCTCCGATCTAGAAGAAACCTTCAGCAACTTCCGCCGCTTCCAGGTCAAGCTGAACCCTAAGAAATGTGCCTTCGGGGTCACGGCAAGCAAGCTTCTGGGTTTTATGGTGACTCAGCGAGGGATCGAGGCAAACCCAGAGAAGATCAGCGCCATCCTCGACATGAGGCCACCATCCAGCAAGAAGGAAGTGCAGCGGCTAACGGGGAGGGTGACGGCTCTAAGTCGTTTCCTCTCCAAATCAGCCGAGAAATGCTTTCCCTTCTTCAAGGCCCTGCGGAAAGTAAACAGCTTCGAGTGGACGGACGACTACCAGAAAGCCTTTGATGGGCTGGAAGTGTTTCTGTCTTCTCCGCCGCTCCTGTCTAAGCCAAGAGACGGGGAAAGTCTCTTTCTCTACCTAGTTGCTTCTTCGAAGGCCGTTAGCTCAGTCTTGGTGCGTCTCGACACTGACGAGACCCAAAGGCTTGTTTATTACGTGAGCAAGGTGCTTCATGATGCGGAGATCAGATACTCCAAGACAGAAAATTATTTTCGCCCTGATCGTCTCCGCCCAGCGCCTTCGCCCATATTTTCAAGCCCATCCTATTGTGGTGCTCACGGACTAGCCTCTTCGAGCCATCTTGATCCGTCCAGACACCTCAGGCCGACTCGCCAAGTGGGCCATCAAGCTAGGAGAATTTGACCTCTCCTTCCAAGCGCGGTCGGCCTTGAAGTCTAAAGTCCTGGCCGATTTCCTAGTCGAGTGCACTTGGGCGGATGAGGAGATCAGGGATGTTTTCGTGGAGCAGCATGAGCCCGGGCCAAGCAGCGATGGAGAAACCTGGATCCTCCATATAGACGGCGCGTCAAACTCTCAGGGAAGCGGCGTCGGTCTCATTCTCACCGGACCAGGTGGAGAGAGCAGAATGTGCCCTGCAGTTTCTATTCAAAGCTACCAACAACCAGGCCGAGTTTGAGGCCTTGCTAGCAGGATTAAGGCTAGCCCAGGCGTTGGGAATAAGGCGTCTCAGAGCTTTCACTGACTCGCAACTCGTCTTCGGATAAATTAACGGGGAGTACGAGGCGCGTGACCCCGTTATGACTTAATACCTGGGCAAGGTTCGGCTCTTGATCTCCTCGTAGCTTATTTCAGCATTAGTTACATTCCTCGGAGTGAGAATGCCAAGGCCGACATCCTTTTCCGTCTGGCTACCATCGCCGACGGCATCGCAAGGGACGCCTACGTCGAGTACCTAGAAAGGCCCAGCATAGAAGATGGCAAGGAAGTCCTCCGCTCACCCAAGAGCCTACATGGATGGATGCCTACATCCGCTATCTCACTGACGACACCCTCCCTGATGACCGTAATGAAGCCAAATTGCTCAAGTGGAGGGCTTCAAAATTTGTCCTCTTAGATGGGCGTCTATACAGGAGGTCGTTCTCCTACCCCCTGCTCAAATGTGTAGGACCCGCCGACGCCGACTACATTCTCAGAGAAATCCATGAAGGCATCTGCGGAAATCACCTGGGGGGCAGGTCCCTAGCCCATAAGGCCCTTCGTCAGGGATACTTCTGGCTCACTATAAGGGAGGACGCTGCCAAGTTAGTTCAGAAGTGCGATGGTTGCCAGCGCCACGCGCACATCCAACATCAGCCGTCTACCCCGCTAAGCCCGCTCTCGGCCCCCTGGCCCTTCGCTCAGTGGGGAATGGACATCCTCGGGCCATTCCCCCAGCTTTAGGACAGCGAAGATTCTTGCTAGTAGCCATCGACTACTTCACCAAGTGGGTCGAGGTCGAGGCGTTGGCTAAGATCACCGAAGGGAAGGTCAAAGCCTTCTTCTGGAAGTTGATCATATGCCGCTTTGGCCTACCTCACACCCTCGTCACGGACAACAGTCGCCAGTTCAACAATGAAGCATTCAAGACTTTCTATGGTGAGCTAGGCATTCACCATCGATTCATCTCTGTTGGCCACCCCCAGACTAACGGGGAGGCCGAGGTCATGAACCGCACCATTCTCAGAGGGCTCAGGACTCGGCTAGATGGATCAAAGGGTCGATGGGTGGAGGAGCTCCCTAGCGTGATATGGGCTTACCATACGACCCCCAGAGCCCCGACGGGCAAGACTCCCTTCAGTCTCGTCTTCGGATCCGAAGCCGTCATCCCTGTTGAGATCGGACTGCCCAGTCCGCGCGTGGAGTCCTTCAACGAGGAAGATAATTCCACGTTGATACGAGCCAACCAGGACTTTATCGATGAAGCACATGACCGGGCAAGGCTGCGTATGGCGACTTTCCATCAATGTGCAGCCAAATACTACAATGCCCGAGTTCGTTCTAAGGTCTTTCACCACGGAGATCTGGTTTTAAGAAAGGTTGAGGTATCTAAGCCTACGGAGGGGGGCAAACTGTCCCTCAACTGGGAGGGTCCTTATCGTATCGCCGAGACACTCCACCGGGGGGCATACAGACTAGAAGAGCTCAATGGACAATCCATTCCGCGTACCTGGAATGTGGATAATCTCTGCCGATATTATCAATGATGTATCTCCCAGAATACGAGCAATAAAAGGGTCCCTTCCAACGCCACAGCCTGCTCTCCCTTGCATTTAAGGATCAGATCTCGCAAAAGGAGCTCGCCGGCATCGCGGCCTACAAGGCACCACTCAGCCCCAGCACGGAGGTGCCCCCGAGGCGGTTAAGACCCTAAAGGCTCCGTACTCGCCGAGTTGCCTCTCGGGCGGCACACAAACCCCCGAGGTGGTTCTAAAGGAGCTCGCCGACATCGTAGCCTACGAGACACCACTCGGCTTAGGTACGGAGGTGCCCCCGAGGCAGTTAAGACCCTAAAGGCCCCGTACCCGTCGAGTCGCCTCTTGGACGGCACACAAACCCCCAAGATGGTTCTAAAGGAGCTCGCCGGCATTGCAGCCTACGGGACACCACTCGGCCTCGGTACGGAGGTGCCCCCGAGGCGGTTAAGACCCTAAAGGCCCTGTACCCGTTGAGTCGTCCCTCGGGCGGCACACAAACCTCCGAGGTGGTTCTAAAAAAGCTCGCCGGCATCGCGGCCTACGGGACACCACTCGGCCCCGGCACGGAGGTGCCCCCGAGGTGGTTAAGACCCTAAAGGCCCTGTACCCGCCGAGTCGCCCCTCAGGCGGTACACAAACCCCCGGTGGTTTTAAAGGAGCTCGCCGGCATCGCGGCCTACGGGACACCACTCGGCCCCGGCACGGAGGTGCCCCCGAGGCGGTTAAGACCCTAAAAACTCCGTACCCGCCGAGGCGCCCCTCGGATGGCACACAAACCTCCGAGGTGGTTCTAAAGGAGCTCGCCGGCATCGCAGCCTACGGGACACCGCTCGGCTCTGGCACGGAGGTGCCCCCGAGGCGGTTAAGATCCTAAAGGCTTCGTACCCGCTGAGTCGCCCCTCGGACGGCAAACAAACCCCCAAGATGGTTCTAAAAGAGCTCGCCGACCCTTATGGTCTCCAAGTCTGCTGAGTTGGCCCCGACCACCCCTGGTCGGTCCCACTCGGCCCGGACATCTCCAAGGTCGGCCGAGTCGGCCCAGACCTTCCCTGGTCAAACCCCACTCGGCCCTCGATGCTCTCAAGCCGATCTCGGCGCTAAGTTGCCCTCGGATCGTTCTAAGTCCTTAGAAGATTCGAGCACAGACGAATTCCCCTTCAAATGGTCTGCGACAGCTCAAGGCATCTTAAGTAACCTCCTACGCGGCCGGCTTATACCTCGAAGACGCGTCTCAACATTGGCCAACCTGATGCAACGGTTCGGCCACGACATTGTCAACATGCGCAACACTCAGAGTTAAGGAGCACCTCAGAAGAAAGGTCCCCTCTCATCAACAGGTACGGGGCTCGTCTTATTGTTAGTTGCACAACGAAATGTTCGGCCTAGAGGAAAGAAGAAACAGGCAAGACAAAGTACAAAAGCGTCTTCATAAAAAGCTTTTCTTCATTGATAATGAAAATGAAGTACAAAATTTGGCCCGAGGCCGGTTACAAAAAGGAAAAGGAAAAAGAAACAGCAACTCTTCAGGGCTCGCTTGGGCCTGGCTCTCCCTCGTCGTCCTCTTCCCCTGCCGGCTTCTCATCAGATTCCCCGGGGCGGATCCCCTCGAGCTCGGCGATGTCAATTTTGAGAGCCGCGGATACCTTGGTTTTGCACATGTCAAAGCCCTTGACATAGGCATCGAGACTGGCTTCGAGGACCTCCTTCTCGAACTCCGGCGAGGACTTGTAGCTGGAGATGGCCTGCCCCGCCTCGGCCTCGGCTCGCTGTGCCCTGGCCTTGGCCTCCTGGGCTTGCGCCCCAGCCTCCCTGGCTCGGCCCTCGGCTTCTTCGGCTCGTGCGTTGGCCTCGTCTGCGTAGGCCACAGCCCCAGCCTTCTCGTGGCCCGCCTCAACTGTTGCCTTCTCCGCGGCGGCTGCTCTCTCCGTAGCAGCCCGAGCCTCATTTCGCGCCGCCCTGGCCTCCTCCTCGGCGCATTGAAGCTGGTGGACCAGCACTTCATTCTATGCCGTGGCGGCCTTAAGCCGATCCGAGACCAGCTCCAATTTGGCCTCGGCTGTGGATGCCCGGCCACTCTCGGCTTCGGCCCGGCATTCTGCCTCCCTTATTCAGCTGTCCAGGTTCTCCTCTCGGGCCTTGGCCTCCTGATGAAGTTGAGCAAGGCTCTGGGACTGCGCTATGCTCTCCTTCTTGTACTTATCGGCCCGCGCCATGGACTTTATAAGCGCGTCCGCGGAGTGAGACATCGCCTCACGTAGAGTGATTGCACTGTTGGCCATCTGCAGCAGAGGAATATGTTAACCACAAGAAGACTGAGATATCGGAAGACACGTTCAAAAACAAAAGGAACTAAGGATTACCTGGACGACGAAGACCATCACCATATCTAGGAGCGCAGAGTGGCTCATCCCCCGCGTCTCCTCCTCGGACTCGGCAGTTTGAAACTTCGGCAAGAGACAGGTGGCTCGCCCGGCATCTGTCATCGAGCTGAGCACGGGTGCTGGCCGCACCGTCTTCTCCTGCAGCCCTTCAGCCCAAGGGCGAGTCGGGCGGCGCGCTGATTGTTGGGATGAGCTCCCCGGCTCATCCCTCTGCTTCTTGGTTGCCTCCGTCCCAGCTTTGGACCTTCTGGCGACTAGCTTCCCTTCTCCGGCAGTTAGGGGAACACACTCCGTCTCCAGCTCGGCGGCAGCCGTAGGGCTGACGACAACTGTAACCTGCCCCGCCTCAGGCATGTTGGCGGCGGCAGGGGCTTCCTCTTCAAGATCCACAATCACCACGGCGGCTTTGGTGGTGACCAGAATCTCTCCTTCCTCTATCTCGGTCCCGGCCGGCCTCGGGACCACTTCTCCAACTGGCGCTTCCTCAGCCGGCTCCTCTGCAGGCGTCGGAGCCTTAGGGACTTCAGCAGCTTGAGCCGGCTCGGCCCGCTCCTTCATTCGAGTTTTCTTCGCCGGCCTTGACGTTTCCTTGGCTGTCGGCCTCTTTTGCTTCAAGGCGGCTTCAAACGCACCGGCGGAGAACTTCATCGCTGCATCCAAAAACGAGGAATGTTAGCAACAGTGTATAGCAATCTTTCGGTCGAGACAGAAAGAATTGGGCGTCGTGCTCACCAACTGCCGGGGCCAACTCGGCTTCTATCAGGTTCTCCTTGGACAGGAGTTCCTTGTAGCCAAGGATTTGGCAGTTGAACAATTGGGTGAAGAGTTCCCTATCTCTCTCCCCATGGTGGCATTATCATTGGAGCTGGTATCCTCACCCCCTCGACATGGGCAAAAAGGAAGCAGGATTTTTATCCCCTAATCTTGAACGGAAGACCTAGGGGGAAAGCCCTACCCGGTCTGGCGGTGAAAGCCCACCAGGCCCCCTTACCTTGGCGGCGGAGCTTGTAGAAAGCCCGGAACAGTGATAGCCCGGGCTGAGCCTCTTGGAAATAACAAAAAATGACAAAGGCGCAATGATCCAAATCGAGTTCGGAGTCAACTGCGCCGGCACTAGCCTATACCTGTCTAAAAGATTCAGAAAAAAGGGGTGGAGAGGAAGGCGCAGCCCGCATCGAAAAAATTCCTCATACAGAGCGACTCGACCAGGGTAGGTGGAGGTCACTCTATCTTCGGGTCCCGACGTGGACAGATGAATGAAGCCGGGGACCATGTACTTAGCCCTAATGGCCTCTACCTCTTCAGAGGTCACAGTTGAGGCTACTCCTGACGGACCTACTGAATCAAGACTCACCACCGGAGGTTGTTTCGGACGGCGGGAGGACACATGAACTGCCCTAATAGGGGAGGCCGAAGAAGATGGAGGTCCGGTTGTCGTCGGTTGATCGCAGATGGTAACGCCACCCACCGACCGGGGCATCTGGCTAATTGAAAGGGTCTGGTCTTCACTATTGGAATGGGAAGTTTCTACTATAGGCCTCTTACCCTTCCTAACGGCACGGCGGTCTATGGATGAAAATGAAAGATGAAACTAACCTGGAAATCAAAGAGAATTTGAAGACAAAAAGGGGCTCAGGTTGCAGAAGAATTCAGAAGAAGGAAAGCTGGAAGAAGGCGATGGCAATGTAAAAGCTTTCCCCAAGCCCTTAGGGCACTTTTATACTCCATTTCCGGACAACGATAATCGAGGCCTCACCATGTGACACTCCTATTGCACCATGAGCTGTCCGTCGGAAATCTCGCCTGCGCCCGAGACATGCCGCCTCGATTCGCCCCGAGGAGCGTGATCCCTGACCAATCGCGGGGCATAGAAAACGGAGAGGCGATGATGACCTTTACCTTTTTTCATTCCCCCAATAGGCTTCCTCTTCGAGGCGTCCGGCGCTAACGTCAGCTCCCACCTACTGCATGATTGTGGAAGATTTTCGAAGCGACACTGCCTCGGGATGATGCGCCAGCTCACCAAGCTATTAAAAGCGCACTAAAGAGCAATCATTTTTTAAATTTTCGCGCCCCTCTCGTCTAAAGGGCAGTGGGCACATGGCCCTTCGCGCTCAGGGCGGGGGGTATCTGATGTGGCTGACGTAGCCACGAGGGTAATTATGGCAAAATCAAGATCTTAAGGTGGTCCCGCCCCGGCATCTTCAAGTCGGCCAAGTCGGCCCCGACCTTCCCTGGTTGGCCCCGCTCGGTCCCGGCATCTTCGAGTCGGCCAAGTCGGCCCCAACCTTCCCTGGTCGGCCCCGGCATCTCCGAGTCGGCCGAGTCGGCCCCGACCTTTCCTGGTCGGCCCCGCTCGGCCCTGGCATCTCCGAGTCGGCCCCGACTTTCCCTGGTCAGCCTCATTCGGCCCCGGCATCTCCGAGTCGGCCGAGTCGGCCCCGACCTTTCCTGGTCGGCCTCGCTCGGCCCCGGTGTCTTCGAGTCGGTCGAGTCAGCCCCGAACTTTCATTGGTCGGCCCCGCTCGGTCCCGGCATCTCCAAGTCGGTCGATTCGGCCCCGGCATCTCCAAGTCGGTCGAGTCAGCCCCGACCTTCCCTGGTCGGTCCCGCTCGGTCCCGGCGTCTCCGAGTCGGCCAAGTCGGCCCCGACCTTCCCTTGTCGGCCCCACTCGGCCCCGGCATCTTCGAGTCGGCCAAGTCGGCCTCGATCTCCCCTAGTCGGCCTCGCTCGGCTCCGGCATCTCCAAGTCGGCCAAGTCGGCCCCGACCTTCCCTAGTCGGCTCCGCTTGGCCCTGGCATCTCCAAGTGGGCCAAGTCAGCCCCGACCTTCCCTGATCGGCCCCGCCCCGACATCTTCAAGTCGGCCGAGTCGGTCCTGCACGGCCTCGGCGTCCTCAGGAGGTTTGAGGCTGTCTCAAGTCGGCCCCAGAACGGTCCTGGCTGTTCACGCCGCCATCTTTCTGATCCGTGCCGCCTGGCATCTCCAGGCCCAACTACCCACTGGCCATGCCGTTGATAGGATTGGACCTAACTACCTGTCAGCCCCACTGACTAATGGGATGTAGCTCACCAATCACTGTTTTTCCCTCTCCGATGGGATAGGACCCACCAACTAGCCCAAATTCATGCAACCCCATGAATCCCACGAACATTCCTTTCTTACGGAACTCCACGTGGTTGTGCAGGTGTTAACCCCCTATAAAAGGGTAAGTTCACTCAGGAACAAGGTACGAAAACTCATAAACTCGCTACCCTGATATCCAAAAAGGATTCCCCTTTTTGAGGACTCATTTTTTCTCCCCAGAGCTCGTCTGAGCTCTCTCTCAGCTGTGATCCCGGTTACTGATTTGAGCATCGGAGGGTTCCCACTGGAGCATCCCTCCGGTCTTGGGACTTTTTGCAGGCCATCCGATCAGGCGTGTGACCACGGATTAAGCAGTTCTCTTCTTCCGACGTTCAGACCGGTGATCAAGCGTCATCACTTACCAAACAAAGGAGACTATTAATAAAAAGAATAAAATAGGAAAGCGATAAAACATTGCTCAATTTCTACATGCATCACACGAGGGAAGAAAAACATGGATATATTGGTCTTTATATTCAACATTGTTTATATATAAATAATTTAATTTGGTTCAAGTTTTCCTACCAATGTCGAAAACTTTTTTTGATAATTATTATTTTTTGTCAGTTACAATAATGATCATTATTTTATTCCCAAATCATCCCGTAATTATTATTCTTCTGCAACTGTTTTGGGGTGTTTATTAGAAACACATTGTAGAAAGACTGATTTGCTCAATTAAATATCTTTTCATGAATGAGACTGTTGCCAGATAACAATTGCCTTTTCTATTATTAATAGACATTATAACTATTTAACACCTAATAATGGCATTGTTTTATAAAAATTCAGTCCACTATCTTTCTGGAAAAGTCATACTGCATAAAAACTGTTTGTTTTTGAATAAATAATGACTAGACAATAACATTGTCATTTTTAAGTTATTTCCCATTACTTTCAGTTATAACTCCATTATAATAGCTATTGTAATAATCATTATTTAATACTAAAAATGAGTCCAAATGACACATTGTTAGGAAAATAAGAACTTCTTATGATTGTTATAATGGTTAGTGATAAATTTCTACATTAGTTTCTAGATAAAATAATATTTTAAAATTTTAAAATTTTGTATGACAATTTTTTTATTGGATAAAGGGTGATTCAACCAATAATATTGTTATTTTTCACTGTGACTAATTATTTTTATTAATTATTGTAATAATGGCCATCATAATAACTTTGCTATTTTAGTATGAAGTTGTTATGATGGAACTCGTTAGCGTTTTGACTCTTGATTGGAAAAGGATTGTGCAATTAAATAAAGGAGTTGCCAAAAAATACATAGAATTGATAAAAGATATGTATGATATAGCAATAATTATTGTAAAAACAACAATAAGAGAAACTAGTGAGTTTTTAATTACTGTAGGTTTATATCAAGGGTCTGTCTTAAGTCTGTATCTTTTTGCACTAGTTATGGATGAATTAACCAAACATATTTAAAATAATTGATGAAAATAAACCTAGAGTAAATGCTAAGCTAGAAATTCGGAGAGGCTTTAGAATCTAAAGGTTTCAAGATTAGTAGAACTAAAACTTAATACATGAAATGTAATTTTAGTAGAAGTAGATATACAAATGAAGAGACAATGAAAATTGTAAGCCAAGAGATACCAAGGAGTGAAAAATTTAGGTATTTGAGATTAATTATCCAGCAAAAAGATGAAATAGGTGAAGATGTCAATCATAGAGTTAAAGCAGGATGGATTAAGTGGAGGAGTGCTTCGGGAGTATGATCGACGCATCACATTAAAATTGAAAGAAAAATTTTAGAAAACCGCTATTAGGCCAGTTATACTATATGGACCAGAGTGTTGTGAAATACTGAAACAACATATGAATAAATTAAGCGTTATAGAAATGCACATGTTAAGATGAAAATATGATAAAACTTTAAAAGATTGAATTAAAAAAATATATACGAGAAATGATAGGAGTGGCCCCAATTGAAGTTAAAATGAGAGAAAATCGATTACGGTGGTTTGAACATACATAACGAAGATCTTTAAATACTCAAGTTGGAAAGAGTGATCTTTTAATGGTTCATAATAATGATAAAGGTAGAAATAGATCTAAACCAATATGGACAAAAATAATTAAGAGATAATTATTTGTAATTTGAGTGTCGACTTAGTCCTGAATAGAGTAGAGTGGAGGAAGCAGATTCATGTAGCCGACCCCATGTAGTTCGAAAAAGGCTTAGATGAGTTGAGTTGAGGATCAAAACTTTCTCAAGTTATCTAAGAAAAGATAGCGAGCAACAGGCTCAACAAATATAAGTTTGACATGTAAACTTTGATGATTTGTTGTTCGTTGAAAGCTCACATGCACACATGTGCATGCATGCGTATAACAACAACAACAACAATAATGTTGTATTTGTACACATGTTTAGAGAGAAGGGGGGGGGGGGGGAGAGAGAGGAGGGAGGGAGAGAGACGGTGGACGTGGACTACATGTAGCCTACATGGGTTCGAAACATAAAAATAATCTTTTTGCATGTGGGCCTAGGTCCCTAGACCCTGCAATGATGGAGATGTTGTGCATACAAACACAGGACGATGACAATAATAATGTATTTGCATTTGTGTGTATATACATAGAGGGAGAGAGATGGTGAGTAGACTACATAGTGGCCTGTACGGGTTCGAATACATGAAAACGGTTTCTTGGCATGTGGGACTTAAATGGAGAGAGAGAGAGAGAGAGAGAGAGAGAGAGAGGGTGGGTGCACAACATCGTGGCTTGGATGGGTTCAAAACATGGAAACAATCTTTTTGCGTGTGAGGTAAGTCTCCAAACGTAACATGGTGAGAGCCTCGTGCACATACACAAACAAAAATGTGTATATATGGATGCAAAGAGAGAGGGGAGGAGGGAGAAAGAAGGGTGGACTGCATAATAGCCTGCAGGGGTTCAAAAATATTAAAATAACTTTTTCATATGCAGGGTTAACTCCCCAAACCCCTCAATGATAAGAGCCTCATGTATTGGACATCCCTTTTAATGTGAGATTACTTTCAAATTACTTATAGATCAAATATCATGTGACCTGAAGATTTGTAGCCTTTGCATCACATGGTCAAAAACGTAATTATATTGGATTATGTGAATAGTCCATTTTCGACCATTTAATGCATAGGTTAGGGATCTTCAAATCATATAATTTTAAATTGTACCATTATAACTTAGCCTTTTCCTTCTTGAAATCTTGTTTTGGATAGCATCAAGGTGTTTTCCTTCAAGCTGAAATGGGCCTGCTATATCTTGTCTTGATTTTGCAGGCCAGAACCAAAATATTTTGGGCAAAACTCATGATTTGGGTGTAAATTTAAAATTGCGGTTATCCAGGCTATGTTGTGTTTATCCATCAATAATTGTCCTGATCTCAACATGTCTCTGTATATTGATTGCTGTGTGTCTCATGGAACGATGGGATTACAGGCAGGGGCAAGGAATGGTACAATTTGGAAAGGGTATACCTAAATAAGCTAATATTGCCTACCCAATTGGATTAAAACATGAGCCAGTAGGAAATTCCCTGATTTCAAGCGGTCCACCTTACTATCTGGTGTCATTCCATGCTGTCTGGAGTTCCAAGTAATAGCTTTTGGGGGTGGTTGTGTGGGGTGTGTTTCTTTAATTGTCATATGCTTTTTCTACTATTAAAAAAATGTCTTGTTGCATTATCAATTTTCAACAACCATTTTCTCTGTTGCTATTGCAGACTGTTCCAGTTAACCCAAAACCTTTCTTGAACAACCTGACTGGGAAGCGTGTAATTGTGAAACTGAAGTGGGGAATGGAATACAAAGGTAAAATTTTTTATTTCTGTGTTTTATATCTGCAAGTGATCATTACATGATGTCAAGTGTTATCTTCCTCGTCTCTAAGAACGTGCTTATGTAACTCAGTTTCTCTTTTCTACCTTTTTAGGTTTTCTTGTCTCAGTAGATTCCTATATGAACTTACAGGTATCACTTTACATACGGTTACTCTCTTAGGAATTTGGCCAACTCTTCATGTGCTATTATTATAGTCCTTTTGATTGCTTGGATCAATTTAACAGTAGCTTCCTCTGCAGCTTGCCAACACTGAAGAATACATTGATGGGCAGTTCTCAGGAATCTTGGGGAGATACTGATAAGGTAAGAAAATGATACTGGTAATGTTATTTGCTTTATATTTATATATTCAGATAATTAACATCTCCTGCAATTAGAAGATCCGTATCACATAGTTCAGAAGTTATTCTTTTGCCTTATTTATCTGGACAAGTAATTCTGATTAACATAAAATAGATGCCTTTTTGCTTATCTGTCATATGATTATGCAACTCATACTGACTGATTGTTGTCATATGGGGATGTTCGTCTTCAATTCCATTTCATGTATGACATTCCAGATGCAACAATGTGCTGTATCTCCGTGGTGTACCAGAAGATGAAGAAATTGAAGATGCTGAATGACAATGAGCATTACTTCCGATCCAGGAGACACCTTGCTGTTTAGCCAGTTGTCTGAGTGCAGGACGTGCCGCGAATGTGACTGTAGTCCTCAAAAAATATATCACCACTTTTAGTGACGAGTTAAAAGAGGATGGGAGACAAAAACATGCTTGATTGCTGCCTTAATTATTTATGAAAATCCTTGATCATAGTTTCCTCGTTTGGATGTCAATATGTAAGTGATGCTTCTGCGCTCTTCAATCAACAGGTAAGTTGGCTTGAACCATCCAAAAATTGAGCATTCTTCACTGCTGTGCTATTTATGTTTTGAAATTCTTCATGGTGGCATGCTTGATTATAATTCTAAATAGTAGGCAATCAACAGGCAGGATTCCTTTTGAACCATCACAAATTCCTGTGTCTTGCAACTTCATGCACAATGTATCAACAGATCAGGGAATTTTGTGTAATGAGCGTGAGAGAGAGAGAGAGAGAGAGAGAGAGAGAGATAATTAGTGTTAGTTCATGTATGTTGTCTTCATGGCATCTTAGATTTGATTAGAATTATAAAATAGAAGGGACTCCTTTTGACACAGACTGCAGGATCTTCTTCATAATTTGATGTCAGAGGTATGATCTGAAATGAGAGAAATAGAGTATGCGACGATGGAGCTCCTCACCGAAGAAACTGGACATCAAGGAGTTATGCTAGGTATAGTGATCCTAAAAAATTAAATCAGAGACTCTCATTCTGCTAGGAATGTCGGTGCTAATAAAGGTAGGCCATCGAGATGAGTAGATCTGTAATCTACATATCCCGAGCAACATTCATCAAGGCTTCATCATCAATCATCCAAGAGATGTTCAGTATAGTTAGAGCGTGCCGATGGATCTCTTTCCAAAAGAAGGAATATCCACGAGTAGGCTAAGAATATGTGGAAAGTCTAGTCTCCGTATTTGGCATGCATGAAAGAGCTTCACATACAGTATGGATTAAGCAAGAACCGCGTAGCATGCATAGCAGTCAAAGCCTTTCTCCTAACAATAAGAATTGATCTCAAGCCCTCCTTTTGGGATCGACATATAGACAATGTCCCAAGTCAGTAGGTGGATTTATGTTCGTCCTGCATCGAGGCCAGAGAAAGTTTCGAAAACATCTCTCAATCTCAAATAAGTCAATAGGATAACATCATTAGATAAGATATAGAGAGAAAGAGAAGTAAGCATCAAGCGTAAAAGAATAATCCTAGCCATCATAGATAATTCTGTAACCTGTTTTATCTAGATGATCTTGGACATGCATCTCTAGGTCACAGAAATCACAATTTCGTGGCAGTTGCTCTGTAATAGATATTTCCAGATAGGATAGTTGGTCAGCCTGAACAAAGATATCCAAAATTTGCATGATAGCCCCCTTTATTATAGGATTCGTCTTCGGACTGAAGTAAATCATGGATTTACTTAGATTAACTTTTTGTTTGGAGGCTTGACAATAAGACTGAATTAATGTAGCAAAAGTGGTAGCATTTTGGATAGTTGCCTACCCAATAGTATGCAATCATCAGCAAATAAAGGTGAGAAAGCGAGGGTCCATGGGGGCCCGCACTATAGGGGGCAAAAGAAGAGCCCTACTAAGCTTGAGATAAAGCCCGAGATAAAGCATCAGAAGAGAGGATGAACATGAAAGAAAAAAGAGGACATCCCTACCTCAGCTCTACAACGGAGTGAAAATAATCAGTTTAACCACCATTAATAATGATAGAGACGGCTGGTAAACACATGCCATGATCCAGTCAATAAAGAGGTTGTCAAAACCAAACTCATGCAGAGTTTGGCACAGGAAAGCCCAGCTCAATTTGTCATAAGCTCTCTCCATATCTAGCTTAATGGCCATAAGACACTAACGGATAGAGGCTCTCTGAAGATCATGCATGAATTCCTGAGTTAACAGGACATTATCAGAGATGCAACGCCCTCTGAGAAAAGCCCCTTTTTTAGGAGAAATAAGGCGAGGAACCATCGTACGCAGGCAGGAGACCAAGAGGCGCGCGCAGACCTTATATAAGGTAGTCCAGAGACTGGTTGGTTGGTAGCGCTAAGGAGCGAAAGCATCAGGATGTTTAGGCATAGGAGAGTTCGATTTCAGTCAAAGGGAATAGTTTTAGATTGAAAGACTAGCTGGATAGCCTGCACAACATCTTGTCCCACAATACCTGCCATCCGAATCTCCTCCGAAATAATCGGCTTGATAAGGAAGTCGTTCTTCGCATCAGATATCCTATTGGGTGTCGAAACAGGGAGGACAGGGAACCCATTACCAGTTTGCTCAATCTATCTAAACTGAAAAATTAAGTAGCTGAACCCATTACCAGTTTCCTCAGTCCCTTATCATCAGCTAAATGCCGGATCCGGTTCGCCGCATGGCATTTTAATGTGGCATAGTGAAAAAATTTAGTATTCCGATCCCCTTCCCTAATCCACTGAATTCGGAACCTTTGCCTCCAAAAGTCTCCTGTTACAGAAGAGAGCGGTGAAGAGCCATACTGGAACGGAGTGATATAAGACTAGAATCATGGAGACAACCTTCCTGATCTTCTTTGGCCTAGAGTATAGCTAAAGTAATCTTAACCTGCTCCACTTGCCTCACAATGTTGCCAATCTTCATTATGTTCCATTTGGAGAGTCTGCATCTCACTAACTCCATATGCCTAGATAATCTGTAGGTAGCACTCTCTGACATGTACATGCCACACCTGAGAAATTAAGGTCTAGCAGATTGTAAGATGTTCAGAACTTCTCAAATCTAAACTACCTCCTTTGCGGAATAGCCATATCGGTAGTTATTAGAATAGAACAGTGATCATAAGCAATCATAGATAAATGAGTGACAATGGTAGAAGGGTAACATTGAAGTCAATTAGCAGTGGTCATGGCCCTATCCAGTCTTTTCCCAACTCTAGCCGATCCCCGACGATTATTGCATCACGTGAATTGGAAACCCAGGAACCCCATGTCTAAAAGGCTAGCAGAATATATAAAGGTCCTGAACTCAGATAAGCCCATTGAGTCAACAAATGACCTGCCCCCTTTCTTCTTATTGGCTTCCACAATACAGTTGAAGTCACCTGCAATGAGGGAGGAAAATCCTAAGCAAGCAATGATAGAATATTGGTCCAAAGCGCTCGGCGCTCTCGAAGATCTGTGCTAGCATAAACACCGAGATGAGCCAAGAAGCAGACGTCCCCTTAGAAATGACAAGGGCAACCTGCTGACTACAGCGATGAAAGGCGTCCACTTCGATGTTGGCGCTCTTCATAGAGCAAACATACCTCCAGATAAGCCCATAGACTCGACTGCATAAGAAAACCAAAATCTGAAGATTTTCCTCCTTGAGCAAGTTAGACTAGCCTTGGACAAGCGAGTTTCCAGCAGAACACAGATGTCAAAGCTATGAAGCTGCATAAGCCTCCCAAAAGAGGATCAAAACAAGGGTTTCTGGGCTTCTCTCACATTCCAAATAAGAATCTTCATCCAGTGACTAAAGGGGAGGGGCCAACCTGGTCTGCTGTCATCTCCACATAAGAAGGACAGCTAGTTGGAGGGTTACCCTCTGCGGGCCCCTGTCAGTACTATTTGCTGACTGTGAAGAATCCATAACCTCATCATTCTTATCCAATTGAATGGCCTTCCTAAGTAGAGAGACAGCAGGTTCATGACTTCATCCCTCCACATAAGCCAGCTGGGTGACCTCAGTGCCATCCGCGGGGGCGGATACATCCTTGCATCGGGTCTTCTTGACCCCAGCCAGACTGATTGTCATGCCCCTGAGAAGTGTCCACGGATGCTAAAAAAAATAAAGGTGGTTTGCTCATCGCCTATGCCGGAGAAGGGAGCTTTCCCTTTTCCTTTTGTTGTCTTGGAGACAACTCTTTGGGACATAGCCTCCATAGGTCAGGCCTTCTTAGTGGGCCGGATTGGTATCCTTGCGGGCCTTAGGATGCCTGGCCCATTTGTCTGAACCCAAGAGAGCAAATGGATTGGTGTCTCAGTTCAGAGAGCACTATGGCAACATGTTCCCAGCCTAAGCAACACCAGCAGGGTCAACCGGCATGGCTACTACACACCAGCATGCTTGCTTCATCTGCTCAGGCCTCTGTTCCGACACAGCTACAGTAGGAGCGGGGTTCCGATCAGCAAGGGGGTTCCTCCTAGATTGTTGGCGAGCAATCTTCCTAGGTGTTTGCCATCCATCCGATGAAGCATGGGAGGCATAAGTTCCAGCCTGAACCGACTTCTTGGGTGTCGAATCCTGGTCCTTGGGGGGCCTCCATCGCCGGAGTGCAGCCATCCAGGGGCCGAATGTGGGGCCGATCGAGGAAGAAGCAGCATTCGACATTGAGACACAGCTCCGGCTAGATGCAGGGAACCATAGGATCCACATATTTCCTCGAGATGCTCATAGAGGAATTGTTGCCAGAATGGTGCTCTGTTCTCTCGCACTATCGCCCCGGTCAGAGGGTTTGCTCAAGTCAACACGGACGCAGACACGAGCAAATCCCCCCTGTTTTCTCTCTTTAGTAACAGAATCAAAGAACATGAACTGTCCAGCCACCGATAAGATGGAGTCAAGATCTCATCAGTTCAGAATTCGATTGAAAGCAGTGGCAATCGAATCCAGAGCAGGACAGTGAGCAAGGAGTCTTCCGTCGGCACGAACTCTGGTCGCCAGTCCACAACGAGCGGCTCTCCGTTAGCCACCCAAAGTCTTCCCAAAACAAGTTCCTTAGCTTGGAAATCAGAAAAACCTGAGCATATAGTGCCGGCAACCAAGCTGACAGCTTCAACCTCGCCGGAAGCACGTGCTCGGCGAAATTCCTGCACGATAACCTCTAGCGGTACCCATCGGGAGAGGCTCCGTGCTAGGATCGCTTGTTTCCCCCATCCACTCACTTCCTCCTCCAATGCCTGAGCTGGGACCTGAATAATTTTAGGAAAATAATGCTTGAGCTCTGCAATTTCTGCCGGAGAGAGCGATGGGGTCCCTAGACAAACCGACCATCCAAAGCTTGACGCCATACCATTCCGGTGCTTTTGGATCCATCCATAGCAGCCAGAGTAGGTGACGAAGTGTTCTCCATAGTCTGGACCAAAGCGATCAGAGCTGGCATCGAAGATCATCGGAGATCAGAGAAATAGTCATCGTGGCATGGATCTTAAAGCACTGCTTCACCGCTAAAGCTACAGTAACGTCACTAAAAGTATGCTGTTTGCGATGCTAGCTACAGTAACTCCACCGCAGACAGAAATCGATTCGCAAAAAAAGAAAAAAAAAAGCTATTGCTTCATCTAGCCACGGTCAACATTTGTCTCCACCTTGGTTTCTTACCACTACTTTTAATATTTAACCAGATATTTTGACAAGATATGTGAAGGTTAAAATCTATTCGATTCTAGCCATCAGAGCGTCATGTAACGTTAGTCGTGAGATCGCGTCGGCTATGATGAGCTGTAAGAATGGATGATAAGGAATAATTGTGGGACTCATGAGGGAGATATCACTCGCTATTCCAGCGGGAGCAGGAATGGAGCCAGAGCTCCGGTGGGCGCGGGAGCAGGGCCTTCACGTGAATGGTTCGAGAAGGCAGAAGGGTCGCCTCATGCCTTTATGGTGACGGTTTGCTGGTGACGAAGACGGCAGGACTTTATACGCCACAAAATACGATATAAAAAATATTTTACCATATCATCCTCTTCCTCATGTTTAATATGAGCGTGCGGACTCTTTATAAAGGTATGTGTTCGGCTTTTAGCTTGCTATCTTTCTCTGGTGATTTCTTGTCTTATTTCGGCTGAACAAGGAGCATTTATTAGAGGGCATTTTATTTCAGATAATATCATCATTGCCCAGAAGTTTATGTATGATTTACATAGAGCACCGGCCAGGAGATGTCTTATGGCTGTTAAACTTGATATGGAGAGAGCCTATGATAAACTGAGTTTGGCCTTTTTGCACCACTCTCTTACGGAGTTTGGGTTTGATGGTTTGTTCATTGAGTGGATTATGGCTTCCATACAGACGCCGTCTTTTTCTCTAATTATTAATGGGAGTCCGACCAGGTTTTTCACTCTACCGTGGGAATTCGACAGGGATGCCCTTTATCCCCTTTGTTGTTTATTCTGGCTGTGGATGATCTGTCTCGTGCTTTCTATCAGGCTCAGCTAGAACGGAGGATTGTCCCATTTATGGCTGGTGTGGAGGGCCCTATGGTTTCATCTCCTATTTGCGGACAACTGCATTCTCCTGGGCCAAGCTTTTATTGTTAATGCGGCATCATTCTATTCTATTATTCAGCGATATTGTTAGGCTTCGGGTCAGAAGGTTAATTTTCTTAAGTCCTCTATATGTTTCAGCCCGAAGACTCCTAGATCTATCAGGAAAGCCATTATTACTTTGTCGGGTATTTCTACTCACACTGACAGGTTTATGTATTTGGGGATTCCTATCACAAGAGATGTCCCCGTTGCTCTGACTACTATGAGCTTGAGAGGAGGGTCCATCAGCGTTTGGAGGGGTGGCAGGTTACTGGCCTTTCGATGATGGCTAGAATTATTATTATCCTCTCGGTTCTCTTCTCTCTTCCCTCTAATTATGTTATTCCTATTACCTGCCTTAAGAGGATTGAGAGATGTTTTCGTGATTTTCTATGGGCTTCTATGCAAGAATGTCATGGTACTCATCTATTATCCTGGGATACGGTCTGCATGCCTATCCAAGAAGGCAGGCTTGGGATCCAGTCTCTGATTGTTAGAAGGTATGCCCTTCTTGCCAGACATGCTTCTAGATTCCTCCTCGAGCTGCATGGTCTTTGGAGTACCCTGATGCGTGCTAGGTATGAAGCTTGGACGTCGGACTTACATATCAGGCCACCTCGAGGCTGCTCCTCTTTTTGGAAGGAAGTTTGTCGGTTGGACAGTCTATCAAGGGTAATGTTTCTTGGATGATTGGAGATGGATCATCGATCGATGTTATTCAGGACATCTGGTTTATGAGCTTCCTCTCTCTCGATGGCCCTCTTTTATCAGTATTGATATCCCTTCCAGTTTAAGAGTTAAGGATTTGATTTCTTTTGATCCCCCAGCCTGGCATATCCCCTCGGTGACATGTTTCTTTGGACTGGAGCTTTCTAGACGTATTCTCTCGATGCCCCCTATCCCTGGTCGTTCATCTGACTCCAGGCTTTGGCAGAGATCCTGTCTCTCTAGGGCTCCTACCAGGGATTTGATGATGATTTTCAGGCCGAGTTCCCAGCGTTCGATGGATGCTACTTGGATTTGGAAGCTTCCCACTCTTCCTAGAGTGCAGCTATTTATTTGGAAGCTTATGTGGGATTGTCTCCCTACCTGTCTTCTTCTCTCTCGGAGGGGTCTGTCGATCCAGCAGTGCTATCCTTTATGTAGGATGGAGGAGGAGTCCTTTGAGCATGCTATCTTCATTTGCCCCAGAGTGAGACAGATCTGGCATATGGTGGGTTATTCTGTCAGGATGGACGATCTGGGTTCACCTCGCTCTTCTTTCTTCCTTGATATCGTAGAGCTTCTCTGCAGAGGTATAGCCTTTGGGTTGCTACGGCTTATCATATTTGGTTATCAAGAAACCAAATTCTTTTCACGGATGATCCTATGTCTTCCTTCAGGATTATAAGGAAAATCAGATCTTTGGTCGCGGACTGTGCCCGGGTTGGTTCTGACGTCTTTGGCCTCTGGGGATCCCCTGCTGCTACGGTAGCGAACCGGCATGCGGTGTTCATCTCCTGGGATCCCCCTCCTCTAGGGTTCATCAAAATCAACTTTGATGGGAGTGTTGTGGCAGAGCTGCTGGTTCTGCTTTGTCATCCGTGGCCCTCAGGATGAGTTGCTGGGAGCGGGTGGTTTTGGTACTATTGACTCCTCCGTCCTGATGTCAGAGCTTTATGCGGCCTGGGCGGGCATTTTTATGCCGTTAGGACTCTTCAGGCTCAGAGGTTATTCATTGAGGGTGATTCCATATCGGTTATTTCCTGGCTGCAGAAGGAGAATTACCATTCTGGCCCTATTAATCCGATGCTTATGGACATTCGGTCTATCCTGCATGAGGCTGACTGTGCTCAGATTCATCACATTTATCGAGAAGCCAATTCGGCGGCAGACTGCGTAGCGTCTTTTATGGCCCAGCATGCTGGTTCGTGGATCTGGAAGCCGGGTAATCCTTGCCCTTCTTTATTACAGTAAATTTTGTATTCGGATCTTTCTGGGCTGACTCGCACTAGGCTAGTGTGATCGCCCGTTTGTACCAAAAAAAAAAGAACGTGCGATGTGGTTGATAGACTGATGTATCACCTATGCGTATCATCCCACGTGATCTCCATATATTGCGCCGATACTCGATTGCCATCAAAGGTTTGATCTTCCATGCAGAAAGCTTGAGGGACGCAAGATCTTGCTGTTCCCGAGTGGAGAAGAAGATCCTAAGAATTTATGGGTCTGTTTGTTGTAAGAAATGTTTTCTAGTTTACTTATCTATTTTTAATATTAAAATAATCTATTAATATAAAAAAATATTTAATGAAAAAAATAAAAAATATTATTTAACTTAAAAATAATAAAAAATAAGGTCATCGAGAGTTGCTGATGATGAAGCTATAATGGTGATTGGAAGAAGGATGGTGATGGTGTTATTGGTACCGATGCAGTAGTGATGAAGATATGATGTTTATGATAGTAGTAGATGATGGAGATATAGTGTTCTTAGAGAA
Organism: Calamus simplicifolius; assembly: GCA_900491605.1. Taxonomy (NCBI): domain Eukaryota; kingdom Viridiplantae; phylum Streptophyta; class Magnoliopsida; order Arecales; family Arecaceae; genus Calamus; species Calamus simplicifolius. The sequence goes on along the minus strand of UESW01004174.1, from coordinate 392,533 downwards.
GATGATGATAGTTATAGTAGGTGATGGTGGTATATAATGATTGTGGTGGTAGTAATGAAAAGTGGTGATGGTGAAGGATAGGTAGTGGTGGAGGCAGCTATAGTGAAGAGAGATTGGTTGATGAAGGTATGACAGTGGACCTAATAGTGGGTGGTAGACGTGGTGGAAGTGCTTGTGATATTAGTTGGTGGTGAAGGATAAGTGGTTGTGGATGATAGAGCTATAGTTGTGAGTGGTAAGGTATACTGATGAGGATGGAGATATAGTGATGATAGTAAAGATACAGTAGTATTGAAGGTAAGATAGTCGTAATCATGAAGCCGAGGATATATGAAGGTATGATGGTGATAGCATTGAAGAGTGGTAGATGGTGATGGTATGGTGATGGTAGTGATTGTGACAATGATGACAAGCAATTGATCAAATAAAAATATTTTTTTATTTTGAAAAGAAAATAATAAAAAATAATTCAAAATATTTTGAGAATCAATGTATATTAAAATTAAAACACAGTTTTCTAATTTTTATTCAAAAAATTGATTTGAATATAAAATTTTATTTTAAGCAGAACAAAGTTTTTTTAAAAAATTTCCGTTTGCACAACTAAATAGGTCGTAGCTATTTGAAGGTGGCCCTTTATTGGCTGGCACCAATGATGACTTGGATCATGGGTGTCAGGCCGTGTCATGTTGTTGCCTTAGATGCAGGGTATTTTTTGTTCTCTTTTTCAATATGTTTTCCCTGCTTTAGACCGTGGAGCGGGTGGGAATGTGGGATAGGTTAAATTTTCTTAATAGACTTTTAATAAAGCATGTGAATCCTTATTTAGAATTTATTCGTCAAGTAACTTTTCCTTAATCAAAGTTAGTCAGAGAAGGGAGCGCCGCTCTAAAAATAATGGTATGGCCGCACACAGTTCGTAAGATAAAAGGAAACCAAATAGGTTAATACTAATTGTTCAAGTGCCTTGCTATCTCCATAAAGTTCGACTAAATTTGAACTCAAAATATGAACGATAAATAAACATGATTAAGAATGAAACATATAAGAACTAAGATAATAAACATGGTTTTTAAAAGTGCTAGCAGCCCATTATAATGCACTTACATCTAATGCTCACCTTGGATCAACCCTTGTTACATCCTTTCTATTACTTATATGACGGTCTAAAATCCTAATATGTCTTGAATATAGGGATGACTTGCAGTAAATTTTCTTTTTTTCATTATTGTCGGAATATATGCTCATAAAATAATGGGCACATGTTTGTTATAAGAGGAATAACAACATCGTTCCACTATTGTTTATTGAAATTGTGATGTTGCTGCATGCCATTGTCCTGATCGATTCACCGCCATGCCATTGCCCTCAAATGCCTTGGCTTAGAACGAAGGATCCGGCAACTTGCAGCTAGCTTGCATGGATACTCATTTCATGCATGAGTGTTATAAATTTAAATTAATAGACGAGAACTAAAATATTAAGATAAACATAAATAACTACAAGTAGATAGATTATGAAAAAAAAAGAGAGTACAAAGTCATGTGATTCTTTTAGGGAACGAAGAGGAGGAATATTTATAGAAGTATCCATTCAGCGACATTCATATTTGCAGGCTAATGATAGAAATAGTAACAAATAATCATAACAGTTAGGTCTTGGATGGGTTGGACCAAATGGACTGATTCAATTCTTGGATGGGCTAGACCAAATATATTTATACTGGAGTAAGATCAGGCTCAATTTCCATATATAGGCCGTTCTACCAGGACACATCCAATGCAGCACAAATTAACATACTATTTTATTATCTAACGTGGAACTAAGAAAAAGGAAGAGGAAAATGTTTTAAAACATAAAATATAAACAAATAACTGGAATAATTTAAGAGCTCACCTAAAAGCTAGCTAAGAAGGTAATATTTGAGCTTGATTTCTTGGTACGTAATCGATGCGAAAATTTATTAGCATGAGCTCTTACATACTCATTGTATTCACGCCTTAGCATTTTTGTCTCTATATTCAAATCCATATCCAAATTAGTTAAATTTAACACAAATATATAGTCCATTTACAGTGTTTTTAAGTTTATATGTGCCATAGGTTGAGTCTGTTAGGAAATATGTCCTACAGCCAATTGTCTAGCTTATAGACGGTTGTGATTCATTATACATGATTTATTTGATTAATAAAAGTTATTCTGACAATACAGCTTATTTTTCATCTTTCAATAGAACTCTTATATGTTGTAGTCCTTAGAATTACATTTATTTGAGAAAGGAGGAATTCTCGAGTAATTCTTAAATGGGTTTGCGACCAAATGATATGTTATCACCTAGGACAATAATGTAGTCAAGTATAGGTCGTTGTGTGCCATATATGTTGGTTTGTCCTCTTAAACCAAGGAGTGTATGACATTAGTATGGCATGTAGGTGAGTGTAGGAGTACATTCACTGAACAGTAACTCACCTCTGTTGAGTACTTTACTGTCAAGGGTATCTCAGAGAAGGGCAATGGGTATAAGTTTTCCTTTGACCTGAGACTATCATGGTGACTTAGTAAGCAACTCACTGTACTTAGGCGTTGGACTACCTGGATTTCTAATCCAGTGACGAAAGGTTGCTAGGTATAGTCAAGTACTTATTAAATCAATGATGAGTCAAGATAGAATTGTCCGCTCTAAGTATTAGAGTTAATACTCGGTTTGTGTTTTAATTTTGCAAAACCTTGGCTAGGGTAATCCATGTGAGGAGTCATAGGATTGTACATGTTGAAACACACTTAAATGTTTTTGGAAGTTGGCAGTGAACTCTAAATTCATCTTGAGTATTTGGACAAGGGGATGAATTATACGGTAACCATAGCCTAGGTTCTTGAATATTGCTTTGCATACATTCGGTCTATTCAGACGTCGAGTACCATTGCTAGATGGTCACATCGATTGGTATAGGAAGTGTTCCTATGCTACCGATTTAGATTCGAACCTATGGAGTCACGCACATAGTCAGGTGATCTGGAGATAAGCTTGACCCATGATCTAAGTGGACTTGGTCATATGGTAATACCGAGTTTGTACTAGCAATGTTAGCTAGCACTGGGCATTAGCGTAGTACTTATTCTGGGGATAAACTTGAGTTAGTTTGTAACTTAAGTAAATTTTTGGATTTATTCAAACCCATTGTGGGGTAGGACTTGAACCATAGACCAATGATTGGTCTGACGATAGAGTAGTTTAGATCTGGTTTCAAAGTGGTTTGAATCGGATATCAGCCTCTGATCGTTTATTTATGAATTTTAAAATCATAAATTACTTTAAATTAGAAATTAAATAAGTCCAATGCGAAGTATGGTTCGAGATCTTCGCATGGGTTCTTTCGGATTTTAATTTGAACTTCAAACAGATTTAATCTGATTATTTTCCATATTTATAGATATTTTTAAATATTTTTAAATTATCGTTGCGGGCACGAGAGTTTAAAACTTCATAAAATTTACGATTCTGCCATTTCATAAAAATTACGATTCTATCATTTTGTTTAAATTATGATTTTGCTTGAGATGACGTGAATTTGAAATTTCGTATAAATTATGATTTTCATTCCAATGATGTAAATTTAAAATTTTATTTAAATTACGATCTTGCCATTGAGATGATGTGTATCCATAAATTTATTTTATAAAATTTTCTTTACACGTTGACAATGCCATCCACTTTCGAAATTCGGATATTATCGTGTATCGTAAAACAAATTCAAAAGGTTGTTTTGGGTTGTTTTACTATGGGTTTATTTAAGAAACATTTCTTGGACGATCATGGTAGTAGAAAGAAAAGTCCAAAAAAATCAGAGAAGTCCAAGAAGAGAGGGTCTCTTCTTTTGGAGAAGAGTTTCAATCCTTTTTGTTTCTACATCCCCTGTCTCAAGGTTTCCTGGTGCGTACGAAATAAAGGAGTGGCACGTACGACTCTCGCAAGGCATTAAGAGGAAACTATTCACAGGAGATCAGATTTACATCCAGTTTTGCATCAGGTACGCAAGTTGAAAGGTATAAAATTTAATTTTAAATTTTACATGCTTTCAATTACAGATATACATGATATATTTATAAATTTAATTAGATTAAATTTAAATAAAATACATGCATACAAATAAACCTGAGATCCTAGGACATCCTAAAATCAATTTTTTTCTTCAAATGGTATCAGAGCCCCAGGTTTAGGAATGCATAGTAAATCTGTAATGATCAAAGCATGTTTTAAAGTAGATCTAGTGTAGATCTAAATATGATACATGATTAAAGCATGTTTATTAATGATTAAAGCATGTTCTAAAGTAGATCTAAATATAAAGCATGATTAAAGCATGTTTATTATTGATAAAAGCATGTTTATTGATAAAACATGTTTATTAGTAGACTAATGTATATCTAGAACCCTATGCTTTGCGTGATTCTGGATTGGGTGGATTCATCTGGCCGTCCAATCTGTTGAGGTTTCACAACCTCTGTTACCCCACCACGGGATGCTAATTAAGTTATGATCCAAAAATAGGTCTAAAATAAAATAAAATAAAGGTTAAAATTATTTTACATTTTTATCTGAATATCATGATATTTTAGATTAGATCTAATATTAAATTATGACATAAATGTTAATTAAATTAACATTAAAATTTTAGATCATAAATAAAATATTATAAAATTATTTTACAAAATAAATTTGAAATTGTTTCAAATTAGAAAATTGGATTAACTTAATTAAGAATTAAGTTGATGACTAAAAGATTTTAAATCATAAATCCATAAATTTGGGTAAATGGGTTAGCTAGGGTCAGGTTCAGTAATTGGGTTAGACCTGAGTTTAGAATGAATGGACCATGTAGAGAATTAAGTCTAATCAAATGTTGAATTAGGTTTCTTCTATATATCTCTCTGATTAGTTAGATTGATCAGTCCATACATCTAAATGGACTTGATTTTTGGCTCAACGATGAGCCCGAGTCTCTAGGCTAGTCTAATTGAGTATGGTAAACCAATTGGTATCTAAGGCAAGATGGTTAATGGCATAACCCATTCCTTGATCCCACTTACCTGGCCAATGTGGTCAACCAGAATCGATTGGATAGCTTATTGATTCAAGTTAACCCATATCAATTAAGGCTTATTAGTCCTGACTGATTTTAGGAGCCCATGGACCGATTGTTCATAAACCCCTCTAATAGTTAGTGGAAGGATTCTTGATTAAGGTTCATGTCTTCCTCATTTGTCACAATTTGACCAAACCCTAAAAATTATTAGGTCCATAAAAGGCAAAGTTATGGTGATAACTAAGTCTTAGCCTCCCATTAAGTGGTTGGATGATCATTAGACCCAAAGGTCGGGTGATCATCAGGCTATTGGAATTTCCATTTAATATGATGACTTAGTGCAACTTTCTTAATAATGGTCAGGTGGCCGATCAAAGTCGGGCTTGATTATTTGTTAGTTAGAAGCATTAAATTTGTCATGTTAATGGTTGGACCTAACAGGACCTTCAATAGAGGCCCAAAGGCTGATTGATGTGTATCCTGGGGCAAAATAGATTACTAGAAATTGCTTGGAGAACAATTGGTTAAAGAACCTACCTTTAGATGCACATGGGTGGGCCGGCCAAAGTCGGGCTCATGTGTTGTCTATTAGATTCTAGTACCCACTAAGGAATTAGGAATAATTTTTCGGATTGGAAGTAAAGACTACCAATCTGAATAATATAGTGGCAAGACCTTTAGACTAAAGTCCATGTCTTTAGGATTAATAAATCATGTAAGCTAAAGGTTTTGGTTATCCTTTCAGATCATGTCAACCAATTATCGCTCCGTTCATTGTTGGACAATGACAAACTAATGGGTCCCAACTTCGATAACTGGTATCGAAGACTCAGGATAGTCTTGAACATGAGAGGATTCTTTATGTGATAATGGATCCTGAACCTGAGGAGCCAGCTTCGAATGCTCGCACTGTGGTCAGAGACACTTATCAGAAGTGGGTCAATGATCGCACCACAGTACGGTGCATTATGCTGGCCTCTATGAACGATGAGTTCAATAGAAAGTTTGAGGAAGCCCAACCTAAAGAGATCCTTCAAGAGTTGAAGGAGTCCTTTGGCACACCAGATGACGTTGAAAGGTACAGAGTGTCTAGTGCCATTTTCAATGCTCGAATGCGTGAAGAAGCATCGGTCACTGATCATGTATTGTACATGATTGAGATGATCGAGCACTTGGGCAAGCTTGGCTTTTCCTTGCATGAGCAGCTTGGGAAGGATGCTATATTGAACTCCCTGCCTGGTTCCTACTTGGATTTTCTTAGTCATTTTAGAATGACAAAACCTGTAGTAAACTACCATGGTTTACTGGGTTTACTATAGACTTATGAGAAGGATCACCAGCTCCAAAAGGGCTCGGTAAATTTAGTGGGAGTTTCTGGAGCAGGTCGTCGTTCCTTTAAGAAAGGGATGAAGAAAAGGACTAAGAATAAAAAAGTGCAAAATGATGGGCATAATCAGGCTAAGAAGAAAGCTAAGGCTGACAAGAATCAAGCGGAATGCTTCTTCTGCAAAAAGCTGGGTCATTGGAAGAGAACTGTCCTTATACATTGCAACCCTAGATCCTAACAGGCCAAGGAAGAAAAAGCAGCAAGTAGTTGCTGGAAGGTACTTATGTGATAACACCTTGTAGTTTCTTTATTTGTGATACTACTAATTGGGTATTAGATATCGGCAGTCCAATTCATATTTGCAATTCTTTGCAGGAACTTCGAATTAGTAGAAGATTCAAGGATGGCGAAAGATTCCTAAACTGGGTGATGGAAGTCGAGTTCTAGTCCTAGTGTTAGGAGTAGTAGAGCTATTTTTTAAATCATGTAATGTCATGCTAAGTGAATGTCACTATTGTTATAATTTCTTATTAAATGTCGTTTCTGTAGGCCAATTGTCATTGAAGGATTTGATTTTTCAATAAAGAATGAGGTTATGAACATCATTGTGAATGATACTTCGTAATGTGTGGACAATTGCAATGGCATTTTTATGTTATCATGACCTATAAATGTGATGTGTACTCCAAGCAAACAACCTAGGATAGATAAGTTAGTTATTTATACCTGTGGCACTGTAGGCTGGGTCATATTAACAAGAACATGATTAATAGATTAGTCAGAGAAGGTATCCTCAATGACATTGATTGTGAATCAATTCCAATATGTGAATTTTGTTTTCTTTATAAAATGACCAAAGCATCCTTTACTGGAAAAGGTGAAAGAGCTAGAGATATCTAAGTCTCATACATATGGATGTATGTGGACCCATGAATACCACTGCCATGGGTGGGTTTAGCTATTTCATTATGTTTATAGACGACCACTCTAGGTTTAGTTATGTTTTCTTGATGAAACATAAATCTGAGTCGTTTGAAATATTCAAACGATATCGTAATGAAGTAGAGAAACAGACTGGAAAGAATATTAAAATCCTTCGATCAGATCGAGGAGGTGAATATCTTTCAAGTGAGTTCCTGATATATCTTAGGAGAATGGGATTCTTTCTTAATGGACTCCTCCAGGGACACCCCAATTAAATGGTGTGTCTGAAAGGAGGAATCGAACCCTGTTGGACATGGTTCGATCCATAATGAGCTTTGCCAATATGTCTCTCTCCTTTTGGGGATATGCCCTTGAGATAGCATGTTATATTCTTAATAGGGTTCCAAGCAAGTCTGTTACTAAGACTCATATGAGATATGGACTGAACGTAAGCCGATGCTCTCACATCTTAGGGTCTGGGGTGTCAGCTTATGTCAAACGATTGCAGACAGATAAACTAGGACCTAGGTTTGACAAATGTTTTTTTGTTGGTATCCCAAAGAGACTAAAGGATATTATTTCTACCATACTGAAGAACGAAAGTTGTTCGTCAGTCTTAGAGCTACCTTTTTGGAAAAGGAGTACCTCTAAAAGAACTAAGGCTGCTAATGTTGAACTTGATAAGTTCGACAGGTAGAAGTACCTATATGCTCTGAAGCCTCTATAGAACCGACTTTGATTAAATCAAACCCAGAGCCCATTGAGAAAACATTAAGGAATTGATAGAGTACCACGTCAATCAGATAGATACTTCAGTTACTTGGTCCATGATGGTGATCTGTTGAGCTTGATGAGAACAACGAGGATCCCATCACCTATATGGATGCAATGCAGAGATCCATTCTGAGAAATGGCTTGAGGATATGAAATCCGAAATGGAATCCATGGAGATCAATAGTGTATGGACACTTGTGATCCACCTGAAGGGATAAAACCATTGGGTGCAAATAAATTTTCAAGAAGAAATGAGACACAGACGGAAAGGTGAGACCTATAAAGCTCGTCTGGTTGCTAAGGGTATCGTCAACGTCATGTATAGACTATGACGAGACTTTTTTTCCTATAGCAATGCTCAAGTCCATTCGGATTATGCTTGCTCTGGCTGCATATTTTGACTATGAAATCTAGCAAATGGATGTCCTAACCACTTTTTGAATGGAGAGTTGGAAGAAGAGGTGTATATGATGCAACCTGAAGGATTCATATCTACAGATGTATCAAAATATGCAAACTCCAAAAGTCCATCTATGGACTAAAGTAAGCATCTCGGAGTTGGAACATATGTTTTGATAAGTGTATCAAAACGTATGGCTTCGTTAAGAACAGAGAAGAACCCTGCATATATAAATGGGCTAATTTCTGTAGTTATATTTTTGTATTGTATGTAGATGACATTCTCTTAATTGGGAATGACATCCTGCATTACATGGAATAAAGGTTTGGTTAATGTTACAGTTCTCCATGAAGGACTTGGGAGAAGCTTCTTACATTTAGGATGAAGATCTATAGAGATAGATCAAGAAGCTGTTGGGATTATCACAGTCAACGTACATCGAGACTATGCTGAAAAGGTTCAGCATGAAAATTCAAGAAAGGCTATCTTCCAATAGGTCATGGGATTTCACTCTATAAGAAGGATTGTGTGACAACTCTTGAGGAGAGGGAACGTATGAGTAGAATTTCATATGCTTCGGCTCTAGGTTCTATTATGTACGCCATGACATGTACGAGACTGGACGTAGCATATTCACTAGGAGTAGTGAGTAGATATCGGTCTAACCCAGGTGAAGCACATTGGAAAGTGGTGAAAACCATCCTTAAGTATTTGTGAAATACTAAAGACCAATGGCTTATCTATGGAGAACCGACTTAAAGCTTGTGGGATATACTGACTCTAGTTTTCAATCAGACAAAGATGATAGCAAGAGTATATCAGGGTTTGTCTTTATCCTAAATGAAGGAGCAATCTGCTGAAAAAGTTTCAAGCAACACATAGTAGCGGATTTTGTATGTGAGGCGGAGTATATCGCGCCATCAGATACAGCAAAGGAAGCAGTATGGCTACGAAAATTTTTGGGCGAGCTGGAAGTGGTGCCTGCCCTGGGTGGTCTTATTCTAGTATACTGTGACAACTCTGGAGCAATTGCCCAAGCCAAAGAGCCAAAATCTCATCACCGCACCAAGCATATATTGCGTCGCTACCACCTTGTACGAGAAATCATGGAACGAGGTAACGTCGGGCTTTGGAAGATCGATGGAAAGGAGAACCTAGCCGACTCATTTACTAAAGCTCTCGGAGTCAAGGAGTTCGATGAACACAAATGGAATATGGGTATTAGATACTGTTCCAATTGGCTCTAGTCCAAGTGGGAGTTGTTTGAAAATATGTCATACAGCTAATCGTCTAGCTTATAGACGGTTGTGATTCATTGTACATGATTTATTTGAATAATAAAAGTTATTCTAGCAATACAGTATATTTTTCATCTTCCAATATAACTCTTATATGTTGTAGTCCTTAGAATTACATTTATTTGAGAAAGGAGGAATTCTCGAGTAATTCTTAAATGGGTTGCGATCAAACAATATGTTATCACCTAGGACAATAATGTAGTCAAGTATAGGTCGTTGTGTGCTATATATGTTGGTTTGTCCTCTTAAACCAAGGAGTGTATGACATTAGTATGGCATGTAGGTGAGTGTAGGAGTACATTCACTGAATAGTAACTCACCTCTATTGAGTACTTTACTGTCAAGGGTATCTCACAGAATGGTAATGGGTATAAGTGTCCTTTGACCTGAGACTATCATGGTGACTTAGTAAGCAACTCACTGTACTTAGGCGTTGGACTACCTCGATTTTAATCCAGTGATAAAAGGTTGCTGAGTATAGTCAAGTACTTATTAAATCAGTAATGAGCCAAGATGGAATTGTCCGCTCTAAGTATTAGAGTTAATGCTCGGTTTGTGTTTTAATTTTGCAAAACCTTGGTCAGGGTAATTCATGTGAGGAGTCATAGGATTATACATGTTGAAACACACTTAAATGTTTTTGGAAGTTGGCAGTGAACTCTAAATTCATCTTGAGTATTTGGACAAGGGGATAAATTATACGGTAACCATAGCCTAGGTTCCTGAATATTGCTTTACATATATTCGGTCTATTCGAACGTCGGGTACCATTGCTAGATGGTTACATCGATTGGTATAGGAAGTGTTCCTATGCTACCGACTTAGATTCGAACCTATGGAGTCACGCACATAGTCAGGTGATTTGGAGACAGGCTTGACCCCTGATCTAAGTGGGACTTGGTCAAATGGGTAATACCGAGTTTGTACTAGCAATGTCTAGCTAGCTTTTATGTAACTTGAGTTAGTTTGTAACTTAAGTAAATTTTTGGGATTTATTCAAACCTATTGTGGGTAGGACTTGAACCATAGACCAATGGTTGGTCTGACGATAGAGTAATTTAGATCCGGTTTCAAAGTGATTTGAATCGGATATCCAATATAGTCTTTGATCATTTATTTATAAATTTTAAAATCATAAATTACTTTAAATTAGAAATTAAATAAGTCCAATGTGAAGTATGGTTCGAGATCTTCGCATGGGTTCTTTCAGATTTTAATTTGGACTTCAAACGGATTTAATCTGATTATTTCCGTATTTATAGATATTTTTGAATATTTTTAAATTATCATTGTGGGCAGCGACGAGAGTTTGAAACTTCATAAAATTTATAATTATGCCATTTTATAAAAAATTATGATTCTGCTATTTTGTTTAAATTATGATTTTGCCATTGAGAAGTCGTGAATTTGAAATTTTATAAATTACGATTTTACCATTCCGATGACATAAATTTAAAATTTTATTTAAATTACGATCTTGCTATTGAGATGATGTGAATCCGTAAATTTATTTTATAAAATTTTCTTTTCGCGTTGACAACGCGTGAATGCCCGTAACCCATCCGCTTTCGAAAATCGAATATTATAGTATCCGTAAAATAAATTAAAAAAGGTTGTTTTTGATTGTTTTACGATGGGTTTATTTAAGAAATCTTTTTGGATGATTACAGTAGCAGAAAGAAAAGTTCAAAAAAATCAGAAAAGTCCAAAAAGAAAGGGTCTCTTCTCTTGGAGAAGAGTTCTCAATCCTTTTTGATTCTATATCCCATGTCTCAAGGTTTCCTGTCGTGCATACGAAATAAAGGAGTGGCACGTGCGACTCTCACAAGGCATCAAGAGGGAACTATTCACAAGAGATCAGATCTGCATCCAGTTTTTGCATCAGGTATGCAAGCTGAAAGGTATAAAATTTAATTTTAAAATTTTGCATGCTTTCAATTATAGATATATATGATGTATTTTATAAATGTAATTAGATTAAATTTAAATAAAATACATGCATATAAATAAATATGAGATCCTGAAACATTCTAAAATCAATTTTTTCCTTCAAAGTCTTCTTTGATACAATTTATAATAGCTTAGGACTTTACTTAGATAAACTAGTCAGTAGGTATTATTTAGATTTTTTGGTCCTATATAAGTACTTCTTTCGTAAGTGACTAAACGATGTGGTGCCTATTAAAATTTTTGGATCCATGCTGAGCAGCCTCAACATTTTATAAAAGGAGGTTGTACATTTGGAAGAAAGTGATTTTGGACTTGAGGGCTCAATCAAACCAACCACAAACAATACTGCAATGAAAAAGAAAATTATGTCGCGGGTGAACAAATTATCCATATTGTAGTAATCCTGCATCTATTGATTGGGAAGTGCTAACTATATTTATAAGTCTGGGATTCAGGATAAGTGGTATCAAGATCTGATCTATTATACGGCAGTTTTATTTATATAGGCTAAAAAATGCTTTGATCCTCAAACTTTTGCTCAAAATTGATTTGGATCATTATCTTTGTCACAGTTTAGTTTAAATTTTAAGAAAATTATATTTTTGATATTTACATAAGTTCAATTAAGATTGATAGAATATATAGCTAGCTTATCATCCTTTTGAGATTGATAAATAGATTGGTTGAAAGGATGACATATTAGCTAGTCTGCCAATTTTATACGAATTTATATTCCTGAAAATGTAGTAGGGTTAAAATATTAGAGACTAAACACTAACAATAAAAGTTTGAAAATTAAAAAAATATTTTTTTATTATTTTTTCTTAAAGTATATTTTATATTTGAATGTTTTTAAATTTAAATTCAATCATTTTTGTCCTAAAATTTATACAATATAAATATAAAAATAAAAAATAATTTTAAAAATTATATAAATTTTATTAAAAAAGTTAATTAAATTCTGAATTGTCTGTCAGTTTCTCGTCGAGAGCAACTAGATTTTGGATCATGAGTTCAGAAGCTTTTGGGCCACACCGAAAAAAGGGACAGCGACGAGCATGCATTATATGAATTTTGAATGAAATAAATATTAAAAAAACTTGCACGGTGCAGCAAGCATATATCAAGTATACGGATTAACTGCACATATGTATATTGCCGTGTATATGATGTATAATAATGTTTATTGGGCCATGACACAAGGCGGCATGGATGCGCGTTCAATGCGCACTTATGTAGCAAGTGTTTTTCATGTATGATACCTCATATCAAAAGTCAAAGATTCTTTTGTCAAAATGATAAATAAAAAGTGGAAGCTTTTGCCGCACGTAGCTCTCACGAAAACAGTGATGAAGGCCGAGGTCACTTAGGTAGTGTTTGATAGCCTAAAAGCTATCCCTGGATAAATGTACGAGATAGCATTTATCCAGGGGATAGTTGAGGGAATAAGCATTTTTTAAAATTACAAATTTGCCATCAAGGGATAACATTAGTTGTTCCTGGGTTCCCTAAGGAATAAGTTCAAGGGATAACCCATAGTAAACCATGGTTAACCATGGATTATCCCCTCTAGTTAAATTTTTTCAGACCTATCCCTTCTAGCTATAGCATTTGGGAATAAGGAGGGATATCCAAGGGATATCCTTCCTTATCCCCCATATCAAACACTACCTTAGGGAGACTGCCTCTCTTTCAAGGGATAACGGTATGATCCTTCTAGGTGGATCTAAAGTTGGGACAATGATACGGATGCTTTCGGGTGGAGCAAAACTTTAGATCCATCCAATGAACAAAAGATAAAACAAATTTTTATATATTTTTTTCAAAAAAAATTTAAAAAAATAAAGTAATAAAGATTTATAAGTGATCCAACCCAGTTCATATATTATTATAACACTAGATTCGATTTAATATCCCAACACCCCAGTTTTGAAAGCTTAAATTATATAAACTATTTATGTCGCTAACTGTAAGAATTTTTGGTTTTAGCCAAGCCCATTAGCAATACCAAAAAAATGCGTCGCTAAATAGTGACAAAACAGCAATACCAAAAAATTAGTGATAAATTAGCGAAGAATTAACGACGAATGAAATTAGCAATATTTTTAGCATCGCTGAGGAGTCACTAACTAGCGATGCTTGTGCATGGCATCAGAGGGATTGCTAATTAGTGACATGCGCGCATGTTGTGAGCAACTCAGCGAAGCGTGCCGGCATCGCTGGCCCCAGCGCAGGCCTAGCGATGTGCATGCAGTTCGCTAGCGGCCCACACGTGCCAATTTGTCCTTATACACATACTCCCCAATTTTAAGTTGCTCTTGAAGAACCCAAAGAATGAACCTGAAACTTGTACCCATTCATAAAATATCCGGTATATATATTCACTCTAAACAATGGCCATTGTGCTAGAAATTTAATGAAAATGTTATTAACATTCGACGAAGGATTATTAGTCTAAAAAATCAGGGGAACATAATAAGTACTTATACAATATGTGCTTGATAACCTATAAATAATGTAAAATTTAATACTTACATGATCTTTGAACCAATATGCAAACTATGTATAAAGTTTTAATCCAATTTCATCATCACTGATGCAAGGATCTTGTTGTCTCCACATATCATAAAATATCCTCAAAAATAACAGTTTATATCAACTTAGTTGAAAATAATATAAAGAAATAAATTACATAGACAAATTGAGTTAAAGGAATAACATCTTACTCTATGAACGGTTCCACTTTAGAATAGTTTATTAAAATATAATTGTGAGCAGCTTTAAACTCTTCGTTCAATAGATATCTTCTATTTTCGGAGCCAAATTGCCTATCAATAGTCTTCAAAATGGAGATGCTTCCATTATCTGCTCCAAATGGCTGTCCACAACCATCTAAATTATGTGACACTTTTTGATACTTAGTTTGGACATATTCATTGAAGTAGTGCGATACAAGATTCGATGACTCCACCAAATATGCATTGCATATTGATCTTGCCTTATTTTGAATTTTTTTTTAATTTCTTCATGAACCTAAAAGTTTAAATTTGAAAACAAAATAAGATACTTAATATAGTGAACATAATAAAATAAAAAATGTGCACAAACTAAGTTACCTCTCAAATGGATACATCTAACAATATTGAACAGGTTCAACAATCCGAGCTTCGTATGTCAAATTAATAATTAGATGTTCCATGCAATTAAAAAAACTTGAAGAAAAAATTTGTTTAAATTTACATAAAATAATTGGAATCTCTTCTTTAAGTCTTGCAATGTCATTAGTTCTAATAACTCTTGCTGTCAACTCTTTGAAAAATATACCGATCTCAGTTAATGCTTTCCACACATTGGAAGGCAGTAATTCATGAAATGCTATATGCATCACCGCTGCATAAAAACATGGCAATCATGTTTTTTCATGCTAAAAACCCTTAACATATGCATATCCACACAACTATCCATGTTTGAAGCATATCTATCAGGAAATTTTAACCTTTCAATCAATTACACAGTACGACTTTTGAATTTCTATCAAGCATGTAGCAAGCCTTTGGATATTTACCATCAATAGCTGATCTTGCAAGTTTAGGACGCCGACAGTACTGATTAAGTTTCTCTTTTGATTTAATAGTATCCTTTGTCTTTCCCGGAACATTCAACACCGTATGAAATATGTTTTCAAAAAAATTCTTTTTGATATGCATCACATCATGGTTATGTCGAATTAGATTTGTTCTCTAGTATGGAAACTCCTAAAAAATACTTTTTTTTCTCCGGCCATGCTCTCTACATATCTGACCATTTACTTACTGCATCTGCACCATCTTCCAAAACATTCATCAACCCCAATTGCTCAATACACTCTAATATTTCCTGCCTGCTCATAATAGGTGGTGCATCTTTTTAATCACTATGTTCTTAAGAAATGAAGTCTTATTTTTTCTATATGGGTGCCTAGACGATAGAAACTTTCTGTGATTATCAAATCATAATTGCTTACCACTTCTAGACAATGTGAAAGCATCTGAATTCTTCATGCAATAAGGGCAAGCTAAACGGCCAGCAGTACTCCATCTAGAAAGTATGACATATGCCGGAAAGTCACTAATTATCCATATTAGGGCTACTTTCATAATAAAATTCTGTTTCATTGAAATATCATAGGTCATAACCCCTTCTACCATAATAATTTTAGCTTCAAAATTAAGGGTTGCATAAAGACATCTATCTTTTCTATAGGATTTGATGGCCCTGGTATTAGGACTATCAAAAACATGGAAGAATCTTTCATGCATAGCCAAGGGGGTAAATTAAGCATAGTTACAATTACTGGCCAGTAAGAGTATTGTTGTCCAAATTGTCCAAATGTTTAAAATTCGTCTGTGCATAGAGCAAGCCTAAATTTCTTTTTTCAAATGAAAAATTATGATGCATATCATTAAAATACTTCCATGCTATAGATTCTGACGGATGGTGCATAACACCCTCTTCTTCTTTATGTTTTGCATGCCATCTCATATCGAAAGCTGTAACCTCTGATTGATACATTCTTTGCAACCATGGTACCAGTAAAAAATAATACATTTTTTTGAAAGCCACAGGTCTCGTCCTTGTTGAACTTCTTCTTGTCATAAACGAAGTTCATCATAAACTTTACAAAACTTCAAATCAGCATCTACACCCTAATAAACCATGCAATTATTCTTATAGCAGACAATCTTCTAAACAGGTAAACCCCATGCAATTTTTTTTTTATTTTATAAAATATATTAGTCACAACATTATCAGATGAT
The DNA here is from genome assembly GCA_900491605.1 of Calamus simplicifolius. Lineage (NCBI taxonomy): Eukaryota > Viridiplantae > Streptophyta > Magnoliopsida > Arecales > Arecaceae > Calamus > Calamus simplicifolius. Next base: position 375,980 of record UESW01004174.1, on the reverse strand, counting down.
AATACCTTCTTCATTAATTCAGTAACTAAATCAAATGCTACTTTAGATAAGTGATGTTCAACTTTAATGTTTAGCAATCAAGCTACTACAAACAGTTGCGAATCAGTTTCATACCTAGGCCATAATTGTTCATTTGCATCACCTAGCATGTCATAGAAATGTTGGCTTTCCAGATTAAGTTCTTCGTAAAAGTGCCCTAGATTTAAGCCCGAACCCTTGCATCCATCACCATTTCTTTATATTGATTTAAGTTGTCATATTGATTATAATTTTAGCTCCCATGTCATAATTTTCTGCTACCACATTGTAATTCTTGCTGTTTCATAAACTGTATCTGTCCCCTGATTGCTTGATTTTTTTCTAACCTTAGTTTCTTCATGGCCGTACCAATTGTAGTAACCGAGTAGAAAATTCTTCTATACAGATGAATTTTAACTGTTTCAACATCCCTATAAGCTTTATTCTAACACTTTGTTATATTACATGAACATCCGATTCTAGATCCATCCATCTACTCTGGTTGATTACATGCAAATGTAATAAATTCTTCTAATCCATTAATAAATTCAGAATTAAGAAAATTATCCTTAACCCTTTGATACATCCATGAGCTATCAACATTTATTTTGAAATAATTATGTACGACTTAAAAAAAATATCTTGAATAAAATAATGGGTTAGCAATATTAATAATAATATAGGAATAACATTTAATAATTCATCAATACGTGTAACAAACAACTATAGTAGCATATCACATTAATTTTTAAATCATAATGTTGCAATGCAATAGTGAACTGATATATCATTCGTAGCGCGCTATATGGAATTCATATGAGAAAAATCAATGCGAAATACTGATTGCTAAAAAATTTTCAACATCATATAGCATATTAAGTAGAAATAATTAACTTATATAATCAATAATTAATATATAACATTGCATATAATTAACAAAGATGTCCACACATTTTAATATCATAAAGTTTATAGCAAATATATAATATAAAATTATTTATAATGCACATGATACCCAGATGGGGTCAGGGGCAACCGTGGGCATGCCGGAGGGAACCGACCAAGAAGGGAGAGAGGGGGGTTGAGGGACTGAGCAAGGGAGAGGAGGGCTAGGGCGAGCGGGGAGAGGGGGGTGGGGGTGGCAAGCGCGGGAGAGGAGGGCTAGGGCTGGTGGGGGAGGCGGGGAGCCGGAGAAACAAGAGAGGATGGGTCGGCAAGGTCATTGTGGCACGTAGGAGAAGGGATCGACGTGCGCCAGAACTAGGGTTCTAGTGCATGGTCCGAGGGGATGAGCACGCACCAGTCGCTGATCAACGATGCATGTGCATCGCTAATTAGGGATGTGCGCCTGTGTTGCTAGCTAGGCTCGTGCAAGCCGCCAGCAATGCGCATGCGATGCTACGCACAAGTGTTGCTACTTAGCGACTCATCAACGATGCTAAGAGCATCGCTAATTTTGTTCATCGCTAATTCTTTGCTAATTTATCGCTAAATTTTTTGGCATCGCTATTTAATGATGCATTTTGTGGCATCGCTAATGGGCATCCCTAAAACCAAAAATTATTGTAGTGGTATAAAATATGGTTAGATTCCTTCATAGGAAAATAATTGCCATATTGGATCTTCTCCACCATTTCCTAAATGTTAATACAAGACTCAAGGGGTTCTTCAAGATTGACCAATATACAAACTATAGCGTAGTTGCACAATTTTAAGCTCTCAATCTAATTGTTGAACCACTATGTTGCACAATTTTAAGCTCTCAATCTAATTGTTGAACCATAGTGGTTCACGAGAAACACTAGCAATTTTTAAAATTTTTCTTTGGATCACAATTTGATGGAGAGTTCTTTCATGTGCAACCATAGTGCAGCTTTATTAATGGAATCATTGGAGGTCTTGAAATTAGGTCTTCATCGTTCAAAGGTTAGGATTTGACCTCCAATGATCCATAGTCCAATAATGGGTAACTAATGAGGTCCTCCTTCAAGAAGAATATAAATACATAAATGACATGGTCCCACTAGACCGATCACAGGATTCCTTTTTTTTTTTCACCCAGCTTTCATAAGGACTTCAAAAAATTCATTCTTCTCCTAAGTGTTCTCCCAATTAATGATAAAAAAACTGGACTAAAGACTTTGAGAGTAGGGACTTCTTCAACGATGGTTAAAAAGTTGAAAAGAAAGATAAAAATTATTAAGAATAATTTGGGAGAAGGCAAAAATAAAAGGATAAACTTGCACTCGTATATATCCAGATTGATCTCATTTACAAGCTTTAAATAGAGATAAAAGGAAACAATGCAGCAAGAAATTAAAGACACATTACCCACTATCTAATAACTTGCAAAACTAACTAGCCCACATACAATAGATAAACTGAAAAGTAAAATATGTGACACGTAGGTGGCTTGGTCTTTCAACAACTATAAAGTAGGAGAACGTGGGACTTTTAAATTCTGCATTATCTCAACACTCCCCCTTAATGTAGATACTCCCAATTTTTCTCTTAAATATAAAAACTTTCTAATGGCAATGCTTTTGTAAAGATATTTGCTAATTATTCTTTGGTTTTACAAAATTTTAGTTCAATACTTCCATTAGTCACTGAACACAAACAAAATAATGGCAAAGTTCAATATGCTTTGTCTGCTAATGAAACATCGGATTCTTTGTCATTGCAATTGTTGATTGATTATCAAAGTAGATAGTAATTGTGCCATTTTGTGATAGTTTTAAATTCTCAAATACTCTTCGCAATCAAATAGCATAACAAGCTGCAGCAGTAACGACTATGTACTCAGCTTCATATGATGATAGTGCTATAGTACTTTGTTTCTTTGAACTCCAAGATATTGCTCTAGATCCAAGAGTGAAGATGTAATCAGAAGTGCTTCTTTGATCATCAATTGAACCTGCTCAATCACTATCAGAAAAATCATACAAAGTTAATTTGTTAGCATTAGTGTATGAAATACCATAGGTAATAGTTCCTTTTAAGTATCTCAACACTCTTTTCACTGCCACAAGATGGATTTTGCTTGGACTTTGCATGAACCTTGATAGTAAGCTTATTGCATACATAATGTCTGGATGAGTATTTATGAGATATAGCAAACTTTCAATTAGACTATTGTACATATGTGCATCAATATGTTCTTCTCCATCATTTTGACTAAATTTCTCACCAGTGTTCATTAGAGTCTTCATTGGCTTACAATCAGACATTGCAAATTTCTGAAGAAGATCTTTTACATTCTTCTCTTGGAAGACAAAAATTTTATCACCAAATTGTTTAACTTCCAAACTAAGAATATCATCTCCCCTTCTCTCTTGGGGCCACTGACAGCACACCTGTACACCTATGGTAATCGGATAGAGTTCTACTAGTCTTTATGTAGCGTTCCATAAAGAGCTAGAGAACTCCAATAAATTATCATAAGTGGTAGATACTCAAAAATATATCCTATTAAAAACTTTTTATTATCAGCTCAATTATATATGCACATCACTCAAATCAACACTAAGCATCAACCTGCTCAGATAATATTTTTCATGACATCCTCAGGCAGAAAATAAGATCACATTCATAATCGATAGCATAATCACTTATACTAACATTATACTCATAATTCCTTCCAAAATGCAAGTCTTTCCTTCATTTCAAAAGAGTTTAAGATACATTATTAAATCTCACTATACACATACACATATGCAAATATACAATGTCACCCCACACTATCTCAATATACAAAGCTATCATCTATACACCCTTACATCCAAGCAAGCTTCACCAGCTAAGGGTCCAGTCTCGCTTGTCCTTTGATCCTAGTAATAATACTCACTGATCTGAAAGTAAATATCAATCATAGAGGGGTGAGACCTAAGTCTCAGTAATTGGATAGCCATCTAACCATGGAGAAATAGAGAACCATAACATCACATTTTCAACCGTTTGCTGATACAATATAGCTTGTATAAATCAAAGTATATTTTTACATGATATCAGATAAAGTAAAATATAGTTTATTCTTCAAATAATATACAAGCACTAAAATACTCAACAATAACTTTTCACTGAAAGATAACTTATTAAGATAAAAATTCATGCATTACAATATGAAGATATGCATTCTTTAGCTTAGCCCAGACTTTCTTTATTAAATTTTAGATTTCTATTGGGATCTGCCTACCCACTTTTCTTGAGATAATTACTTGGCCCACTTGCCCTTTTTAAATCATAATATGCTTTTAAATCTCATGATACTGGTTATGTGTGTAATGCCTCTGAGGTAACCCTCCTACAATTGCCCTACTGTAGGTATACTCTCATTGGGTGCGTGACTAGCAACAAGATCCCCACACAAATAGCATTCCTTACACGTGCGGTTCATCCGGCAAAGTGCTTTGTTTCTTAACCCTGGAACCTCGGATTTTCTCTCTGCCTCCATGGGCTATATATATAGTAATCAGCTCCACTGAGTTATGATTCTTGCCCCCATGGGCTGCTTACAACCTACCCCACTGGCCTGGTCAAGCGTGCACTCACCCTCAATTTTGAAATTCATCGTACGATCGAATCGCAAGAAGGTGCCTGCTCAATATTAGTGTTCAATGCTCATGCTACAGCACAGTCTAAAGGGTAATCAGCCCCATAGCTGCCTGATGCTCAGTATGATACATACATCAAAATATGTCATTTGTAAAGCTTTATCATGCAAATATGCCATGTATACATCAACAATCCCCTCATCGAAACTCATGCTTATTTCTTTGTGCTTAAGACTCATGCATCAAAATATTATATACTAGGTTCTCATTTCTCAGATTTAAAACATACATACTATACTAAATCTAACATAGCACAACTAGGTATTAATCTCATTATATTAGCACAAATTGACTTTTCATTATTAGATAAGAAACCCACTCACCTTAGCAGGTTACTCTTTAACTAGTACTCAACTCCGATATTTCAGCTTCCTGGAATAACCCTTTTGACCTACGTCAACATATAGATACTATAGCTATTAGTGTTACCTGTACACGAGGTTTTCCCATGAAACCATGCATGCATATATGATCTAACCTCTAATATCTCATTATTTTCTTTCATTCTTTTTCTACTCAAGATTACTTCACTATTACCTCAAAATATAAGAATATAAGAAAATCTAAAGTTATGCAAGATTTAGGGAAGCTATAGCTTACCTCGAGCCAAACAAAAACCCCAAGCTTTCCTTTTCCTTTCTTTCTCCTTTTTCTTTTTCCTCTTTCTCTCTTTCTTTCTCTTCTTTCTTTCTTTCTCTCTTTCTTTCTTTCTTTCTTTCTTTGGCTTAACCCACTTTTCCTTTTCCTTTAGTGACTTGGGGACAAAGTCATGGATAACTTAGAGGCTAAGGCATGCCAAATTCTCATTTTGCCCTCAAATACCCTTAACGCATGATTTTTGAAAAACATGTGGCTCTCTCATAACCATAATATTTTGCCCATAGATTTTTTTTCCAAATTATCATTAGCATAATTAGCAATTTACATTGAAGCCTTTTCTCATTTTGCCCCTGACATAGCATTTTTTAATTTATTTATAGCCTAGATTATCATTTTTTATTTAAATCAATACTTTTATGTAACATTTCTAAAAAAAAGACCTCATCAACTTGAAGAGCTCGATTTTAAAAATCCAATGGTTCAAACAATACTTAAATCGGACTTAAACGGAATAAATATGAAAATTTTAAGATTTAACCCAAGAAATCTACCATTTTAGAGTCGGCTCGAACAGATTTAGAGTCGGCTTCTGCAAAAATTAGAGTCGGCTCATGTAGAGATTAGAGTCGGCTCTAATATGAGGCAGAAATGCTAACTTTCTATTTTTCCAATAGAGTCGACTCTTCTTCTGTAGGAGCCGACTCTAAAGCATGTCGAAAGTTTAAAACCATGCCAAGTTGACTCCACACCAATTAGAGTTGACTCTAATTACTAAAAACATCATATAATGGTAAAACTCAAATCAAACTTGATTTTTCTTGTGATTTAGCCTATTAAAACTCAAATCTCTCAATTTCTTAAATCAAATTCATCAGCACTCAAAAATACTCATTTACTCCATAAATTTCTCTTTTTATTTATCAAATGGCCAATATACCCACACTTCATTGAGATCCTTCGACTTTCATTTCAAATAAAAAATGCCATTAATATTACCAATAAATTACAAGATTTTTAGGATGTTATAAAAAAGTAATTTATTAAGCCAAGATCTAATATCTCAAAGTTTCTAATCATACTATTTTTAAATTCTGCAATCAGTTCATCACTACTGCCTGTATATATCAAGTCATCAACATATAAACAAACCATAATAATTTGTACCTTTTGACTTGATCTATAAGGTGGGCTCACTTTTGCTTTTTTAAAGCCATTCTGTACAAAGTACTGATCAATCCTTTCATACCATGCTCTAGGCGTCTGCTTAAGTCCATAAAGTGCCATTTGTAATCGATGAACCTACTTTTCTTCATTAATAACTTCATAGCCTTGTGGTTGTTGCACATATACTTGTTCATCCAAAAAATCATTCAAAAATGTTAATTTGACATCAAGAAAAAATATTCCATTGATAATGAGCAGCTATAGATAAAACTATTTTAATTGTATCAAATCTAGCTACTGGAGCATAAGTTTCTGTAAAATCGATACCTTCTCGCTGCATATAGCCTTTTGCAAGAATTCTTGCTTTAAATTTTTGGATTGATCCATCTGCTTTGTATTTAATTTTGTATATCCATTTCAAACCAATAACTTCATGGCTAGATGGTAGATCCATGAGCTCCCAAGTACCATTTTTTATTAATGCTAAAATGTCATCATCCATAGCTTTGCACCATTCTTTGTGCTTTATACCTTCTTCAAAACAATTTGGTTCATCAACAAAAGTAAACTGGCATATTTCATATATATCAATCAAGGATTTTATCTTTCTTGGAGGAGATTCAGAAGATGATGAATAAGGAGAACTCACAGGTGTAGACTGCATAGGTGTTGTCCTTGGTGAAGATTGATTTGGATAAATTAAATCTTCACTTTCATCATCAAGGGCCATTGATGTCTCTTTAGCTTAAACTTCACCTACTGCTGTATTCTGTAATTCATTTCAATTTCATGCATTCTTTGGTCTCCATTCATGCCAAGCTTCAAATGATGTTATGCCTTGAAGTGATGATGTGAGGCTACGATTGAGTATATAAGCAGCTGTATGAACTACTTTGGCCTAGAAATTGTTAGAAAGCCCTTTTGCTTTAATCATGCTTTTCGTCATCTCAACAAGACTCCTATTCTTTAGTTCTGCTACTCTATTTTGTTGTGGTATGAAGCTTGCAGTCAATTGCCTGTGAATGTCATTATCTTCACAAAAAAGAATGAATTCTTTTGAGAAAAATTCTTTACCCCTATCGGTTTGCAATACCTTTAATGCAGGGCCACTATTTTTCAACAAAGCATTGAACCTTTTGAATATAGAAAATCTATCTGACTTTTCTTTAACAAAATATACCCATGTGATTTTGCTAAAATTATCAATAAAAATAATAAAATACTTGCTATTGTCTAAGGATGGATATTGCATTGGTCCACATAAATATGCATGCACCGGTTTAAGTGATTTTGAGGCCTGCCAAGCCTTCTCTTTTAGAAAAACATCCCTATGGTGCTTTCTAAGTATACAACTCTCACATATATGATCATTCTTCATAATTCTAGGCAACCCATACATCAAATTTTTTTTTTGACAAAAGCTTCAAATTATGATAACCCAAATGTCCATATCTATGATGCCATAACACATTATCATTTGCTAATGAGACATTCAAGGAATGATCAAGACTCAGAGAGAAAATTTTATTTTTAATCATAGGTATTTCAACAATAAGTAAACTCTTAGTGTTATCATAAATATGGCATCTTAAATCTTCAAAAACAAGTAATAACCTTCAGAAAAAATTTGTCCAACACTCAACAAATTAGAATTCAAGTCAGGAACATATAAAGTATTTTCAATTAATTTCAAGCCATAGAAATCAAGTTTCGTAGTACCTTTCCCATGAGCTTCTTGAACATTACCATCACCCATTTTATCTTTGTAGTAACAGATTTGTTCAAATAAGAAAAGATCTATATACGACCTATCATATATGATTGTTGCATTCACTATCAATATACCAAATTTTTTTAGGACATTCTTTTGCAGTAAAGCATGTAAGAAATAAATTTTTATTTGACCCCTTTTTATGTTGTTCTGCAAAATTTGTATGTTTTTCTTTTAACCTACAAAAATGTTCAATGTGGCCATACTTTTTGCAAAAATGACAAAGAAGAGGCTTAGAGATTTTATCCTTTTCATTACTTGCCTTTATCCGACAAAACCTTTCAATATGACCTTATCTCTTGCAATAATTATACTGAAAAGGTTTAAAATTTTTACCTTGATCGTTACCTTCATTGTGATTCTGATAAACTTTACCAAAATGTCCTTCACCTCTTCTGCCTTGAAAAGAACCTCCTCTATCTCTTGATGTACAATGCCGATTAATGCTTTTCTTTGGAGCGTTCATCTTAGAATGAAAGCTTTTTTTACTGTACCTTCATTGAACCTTTTCAATCTGTCATCATGTGATTGAAGAGAGCCAAGTAATGCACTAACTGAAAGTTTGGTTAGATCCTTGGATTCTTCTATAACAGCTACAATATGATCATATTTAACTAACAAACTTTGTAATATTTTTTTAACAACTCTTTGGTCAGATAAATTTTAAAATAAATTCTTATTTGATTAACAATTTCTAGAACTTTTGAAAAAAATGATCTAAAGAATCATCATCTTTCATGCTCAATGTCTTAAATTTTTGACAAAGAGTTTGGAGTTTGACAGTTAATACCTTAATATTACCTTGATATTTTTCTTGTAACAAATCTCAAGCATCTTTGAAGGTTGTAACTGCTGAAATTCGAGAAAAAAATGCATCATCAATGGCCTATTGAATGAAGAAGAGAGCTTTGGCATCCTTTTTGATGTTCTCTGGCCTTAATGCTCCTTCCTCTAATAGGCCTTTCTCTACCAATTTTCATAAATCTTGTGAGATAAAAGAGTCTTCATCTTCTTGCTCGAGAAATATAGCCTTCTTCTTTGAATATTGGGATCATTGGGTTGATGGTATTGCCATTGAATGCCATTGGCTTTGATACCACTTGATAAAAAGAATTGGACTAAAGACTTTGAGAGTAGGGGCTTCTTCAATGATGGTTAAAAAGGTGAGAAGGAAAATAAAAATGGTTAAGGATAATTTTAAGACAAAACAAAATAAAAGGATAAACTTACATTCTGTATATAACTAGAATGATCTCATCTATAAAGCTTTAAATAGAGATGGAAAAAAATAATGTGCAGCAAGAAATTAAAGACACATTACCCACTATTTAATAACTTATGAAACTAACTAGCCCATGTACAAGAATAAACTGAAAAGTAAAACCTGGGATATGTAGGTGGCTTGGTCTTTCAACAACTATAAAGTAGACTCTTAAATTTTGCATTATCCAACTACAAAGTAGAAGAATATGAGAAACCTAAATTTTGCATTATCTCAACAATTAAGGCTAGCTTTCGTTCGGATCTGGCACTTTTCAATTCCTCCCTTGAGAATTTGACTATCCAATTTAGTTGACTCCATAAAGTTTCTATTTCATGATCAAAACTTTGCTCCATCCTCTTCGATGTTAGCAATCGAAGCCCATGAACAGCGCTCTCCATCTTGTTTCTCTTGATTACATGTTTCTGAGTGCTCACTTCATCCATGATGAGAATCGTCGATTTGTTCTTTTCCCCTCATCAGAAATGCTCTTCTTCAGAGCTGAGTTGGGCGACAAATGGACACCTTGATTGCCAGTGATGCAGTCTCTTTCAACACCATTTCTCAGACCTTCGCTCTTTGTAGAGCAGAACTGCAGAAGTGTTGTTCGCAGCCATTCAAGCCTAACTCTGCAAGCCCTCTGATCAAGTGGAGTAAAGAGTGTCAGGTAGATTTAGAGATTTACAATATTGGCAACCCGGCGGACCGAAGTTACGGTCCAGCCGGGGTATGGTATCATTGCCCCTTAAATGATTCACATTAGTTCTCTTGGAGATGAAAACTTATCATCTCTCATTAAAAAAAAAAAAAAAATTAAAGAAAGATTTTATCTCTGTTTTTTGAGGGATAAAACGTGATTTTATTAACATTGAAAAATCAAACTTTCTATCAGATGGCAAATAGCTGGAGATGCAGAGATGTCGGACGCTTACAACCCATCTCTCTCCCTCGGGGGAAGAAATCAAAAAGTAATCTCTCTTAAGAGAGATTGGCATTTTTTTTTCTTTCTTTTTCGCACCTGAGTAGAGATGTTGGCTTCACAGGTGCAGTTAGAGAGGACGGTAACAGTACCATGCAGACGTAAGAATGTAACTAAAATCTGCAGTCTCGTACCAGTAATGCACCATAAACTCAACTCTATGCTCTCTCTCTCTCTCTCCGTGTCTGTGTGTGTGTTTTCTGGGCCTGGCAACACAGGATTGATCGACAATCTAAAACACACCAACAAAAAGTTGAGCTGGATGTCAGCATGATTTTGTGAGCGACTGAATGCAATTTGTGATGTCAACAGCTACTAAAGAAAATAGGGCCAATGAGATCTCTTCGCTCTCTCTCTCTCTCAATGAGATTTCTTCGTTCTCTTTGTCTCTCCTGTTAGCACAGCAAACCGGCAGCTTGGAGGTCGAAAACATCATTTTCGCAATGAATTTCTGCTTGTCTATCTGTCAAGAAAGCAGAGTACATGCCCCACAATTTTAAGGGTTTGTGTTACTGTCGAGTTAGCAGGGAGTCATTGAGATTGAGTTATCAATTATACTCTCTAGCAAGTTAGTGTCTTTTTTTATATAGAACTGCAACCCAACCAGCTCAAAACTGAGGCCAATTGTATTGGTATAAAATTAAGCGATGAATGCTATTGAGAAGCACAGTTGTGGTATTGGGAAAATAGGTAATATTTCTTTTGCTCTTTTTCTTAGTGTTGAGATTTATCCCTTTTTTTCATCTCGGGATTAATAGTGTTCGGACAGATAACGCCATTTAGCCTAATTCAGCCCCTTTTCAGGTGTCGTCTATCACAGTTCAATGCCTTAGTGTTAAACGCACATCGTTGCATGTGGATTGAGTTGTTCAAGCAATTCTCTAGTATGGTGTCTCTTCTGATGCGAAGAACCGAAAAATTCCGAAACTATTGCCAAAAATCTAAGAGAAAAACACTTGATTCTAAAAATAGTAGCAAAGGCAAATATCTTTATAGGTTTAACATCAAATCTACAATGAATGCACTCGCTCATGCGTCCTTGAAGCATTGCCGAACACTGCAGTGAACTGAAATAACACAAGTGAAGATGTTCATATCTTAATCTAACTAGTAGTACGACACAAGCAAGCTTATTTCATCTATATTCAGTACTGCTCGAAGAAACTGGAACGCACAAGCTAGCCACACCAATAATCTCGTACATTTTGATCATTCATCGCGCACCTCAAAGACGTTGCGGCTCTTGACGACGATGTCGTACATGTGCACCGAGGTAAGCCTCGAGAAGTCTCTCGGGAGCGAGATGAGGTGAACCGACGTGCGCTTGTGGAACTGGACGAGCTCAGGGTTGTTGTGATATTGCTCCCACCCGAGTGGTGCAAGCTTCTGCTCGAGCATCTCATAGGAGGTGATGATTTCGTTGGAAGGAACGTGCACCAAGACTTTGCGACGGCTGTGGCTTTGCTCGACCCCTGGGATCTCCACGCGGCGTACCACCCCTTTCTTGTCGAACACCCAAACACTTGACATCTCAAACTTCTCGTACTGCTGTGACTTAGGGAAAAAGAACTTATGGGTGGTTGAAGGGTGAACAGGGGGCTGAGTGATTTAAGCTCGTGGCAGTGGGACAGGGAGTGCAAGGATATTGCCACTGACCAGTTTTCAGACTGGACGTGCGGCCCCACTCTCATTAAAATACGACAAATTAATTAGCTGGTGCCCCCAACTTGCAGGGAGGGAGTCATTGACCTCCTCTACAGCATAGCTCCATGCTGATCAATGAGCATACATTGATGAAGGCCACGAGTTTCGGTGCGAGCAACTAATCATCGGTGGTCCTGCAAGCATGTCAGGTTCTGTTGTCTACCATCAGACCCGGACCCATTTTGCTGGCATTAATAAAGAAAGGTGTCTGGAATCCTTTTTTATACAGAAAAGACATCTTGCTATTTAAGAGTCAAGGACCTCTCCATGTCAACAGTCTTTCTCTCAACGGCCCGAGGCGAGATGATCAAAAATCGGAGGAAGGTAGTTGCTGTTGCATCGTTTAGTCATGGCTAAACATGTGTCTTTAATTACTATTAGCTTTTAACGATAATGAATCATCATCCATGTATCTAGTCCTGCTCTCTAGAATCGGACTGGTCGAATGCCTCTTAGCCGTTGCTACTGCAACAAATAAGTTTTGCATACGGTTTTCGTGCCTACGATTTTTTTATATAAAAAATATTATTTTTTATTTTATTTAAAAATACTTTTTCTACAATATTCATTAAAATCGTAGGGAAAGACTGTCGGTATTTTTCTATGATTTTAGTGAAAATCATAGGGATTAAATTAATAAATTTTTGAAGACAAAATCACTTGCCAAAATTTTTCTAAAAAAATCTTTCCTTATGATTTTTAAAAAATCATAGGAAAAGGTCCAGAGCCTTTCCCTATGATTTTCGTAAAACTCATAGGGAAAGGCTGCAGACTTTTACCTACAATCTTCGTGAAGATCGTAGGAAAAGACAGCCAACCTTTCCCTACGAATTTAATGAAAATCGTAGAGAAAACTCTTTTATCAGAAATCCTACCCTTTCCCTACAAAAATCGTAGGGAAATGACCTTTCCCAAAATCAAATATAAAAAATATGTAATTTATTTGTAATACATTATAATGATACATTTTAAATAATATAATGATAGTTATTATAAGGTCATAATATTATATATTACAATATATAAAATTAATATTATATTATTTATATTTACTATATTTATATTAATTATATATTTTTATGATATTATTAATAATTAAATATTAATATAACTATTTATTTTATACTGTATTATAATTATATTGTTATTTATTATATTGTTAACATGTTATATATTATACTTAGTATATTGCTATAGTTTCTTTAAGACTATATTATTATTTACATATTATATATAGTAAATATGTATTTATATATGATACATAAAAAATGTATTATATAATATATTTTATAACAAAATAATTACTTATTAAATATTGTAGTATACTATAATTTATTATGTATTATCATATTGTTAATAAAATTATTAATCTATATTTTAATACGCAATGTATATATAACATGTTATAAAGTTATTATAATAATATAGAATATATTATATATATAATCAATATTATTAAGCAATATAATATAATATAAAAATGTTATTATGTATATATCTTTTTTTAGTTATCCTTTTAAAAGATATTATTTATAATAAATATAAGAAATAAAAAGTAATTTTTATTTCTACTTAATTACCAACATAATTTTTAGAGATCAAAAAAATAGAAAATAAAATCTATTTTTTTATAAATAAAGATAAAAAATGTTGTTAGAAATTAAATGCAGTCAATGCAGTGAATGAAGGGATATCATTTGTGAATTGCTGCTATCGATCTCTAGGGCGATTGATTGAATTTAATTAAATTCAATTCAATGCTACAAATGAGGTAGTCGGGGCCCATTGCCCAGGCCTGGTGCATGTTTGTGCACCGGAGTCCATTGCACAAAGACTTTTCCAACCCCCTGATGGTCCTTTTCGATTATTCACAACTTTTCTTATTTCGCCTCCCTTCGTCCGTAAACTTTCAATCCGGAGCTTACCTAATCCTTTTTCAGTGAAGGACTTAAGCCAAGCCCATGCCAAAGCCACAACGCTCGAAAGCCTCCAATTGGTATCCTAAGATCCTTCCTCTCTTCCCCCTCCTTCCTTCACTAAGATCCATCCTCTCTTCCCCCTCCTTCCTTCACTCTTCCTTTCGCTGCCATCACCGAAAACTCTAACCCCAATCCACCTATGAATACTAATCCTAACCCCAACTTCAATCCAAACCCCATCATCATGACACCATTGCTTCTGTCGATTTCGACCTTCACCCCTTCGTTTGGCCATTGGGCACCTCTCCCATCCCCTAGTACTCCATTCCAAATTCCAGCTTCCAAGGTCGATGGCGCAAAACCCTAGCATCCAGCTTCCTGGGGTCTCAGATCTGGTTTTGATCAGCTTCTAAGGCTCAGCAATTTATTATTAGTAATTCTTATTGTTCTTTTTCTTTCCTGGAGAATAATAGGCATTGACTTAATTCAACTAGGGGTTCAAAGTTTTTAGACCGAGTTGTGTTTAAACCGAACCTTATTGCGAACCTTATAAGTTTTATAAATATAAGACCAATTAGATACTTGGAATATTCTCTTGTTAGGAAGTTTTAAAATTTAGTTGGTTTTAAATTGTGCCTTGTTATCATCTAACACCTACCTATGTTCTATAGCTGAAGCCAATGAAAAATTTATGTATTTCTTTGCATAACAATATCGGTTTGGTTGATGGATGGGGAGAGGAAGATGTCATTTTTTTATAATGATGGCAAGGAAATAAATAAAAAAATATTTAAATAGCCATGATTAAGTATCTAAGATAATTTCTTCAAAATAACATTAGAGATGCCATAAATAAGAATGCTCGATGAATGAGAATTCATAGTAATCACCCTTGCATTGTTGATATAATGCTTAATGGGTATAAGAATTACAATCAGAGCCAAATAATAATATTTTAAATGTGAATAAAAATAAAGAAAACTTTTAATAGGAAGGCTTTCCCTACTATTTTAAAAAATCGTAGGAAAAGGTAGCCTTTCCCTACGAGTTTTAAAAAAATCGTAAGGAAAGGTAACCCTTCCCTACGATTTTTTGAAACTCATAGGGAATGTGTTTTCCCTATGATTTTACTGAAATCGTAGGTAAAAGTATCCTTTCCCTATGATCTTTACGAAAATCATAGGGAAAGGTTTTGAAAGAAAATTAATATCAGAGTAATTTTGCCAAAAAATTTGTTGAAAAGAAAAATTCTTGGAAAGGCTAGTTTGTTCTTAGCGAATTTTTAATTTTTTTTAGAGGTAAAACTTTCACCAAATTTTTTTCATAAGAAGCCTTTCGCTACGATTTTTATAAAAATCATAGGGAAAGATCTTTCCTTTTTTGGAGGCAAAAAATTTTTAAATCCTTTCCCTATGATTCTTAGAAGATCGTAGGGAAAGTTGATATTTTCCTACGATACAAGGAATGCGTAGGCAAAGTCCTTTGCCTACAAGTTAATTAAACTCGTAGGCAAAGGACCCTTTCTCTACAATTTTTATGAAATCGTAGGGAAAGGATTTAAACAAAATCTCACCCGACCTCGACTTCCTCACTCTGCTGGCCTAACTCCCTAACTCCTCCGCCTTTGCCCTGCGCTTCTTCCCTAACTCCTCCACCTTGCATCATCGCCAGCCGGATGCTAAGTTTCGCCTCTACCCTAACTCCTCCGCCTCACATCGTCGCCAGCTGGGTGCCAAGTTTTGCCTCTACCCTAACTCCTCCGCCTCGCATCGTCATAGGGTGCCGAGTTCCGCCTTTGCCCTAAATCCCTAGTTCCACCCTAACTCCCGTGGAAAGCCTCGCATCGTTGCCGGGTGCCAAGTTCCGCTCCTCTGCCTCGCATCATCGTTGGGTGCCGAGTTTAGCCTCTGCCCTAAGTCTCGTGGAAAGCTCAAGTTTCAGCATGTCTCCTTTTTTTCTTATTTGTTTGAAAGATTATGAAATCTTAGACAACAATCTCACTATTTCTTAGCTGAGTTCCATTTCATCCTTTGCTCTTGTAAAATCTAGTTTCTTAGTGTATTTCTTAGCATTTGAGGCTCATAAAATCATCAAATCTAGGCATGATAGCAAGAAGCAAAAGCTTAATCACTTTGTCTCTCTATGAGTTGTTAGGATTTTTATGCTTTTTTCTATGCCCAACAAGCTTATCGGTTCTCCTTGAAGTGTTCCAATCATGCCTTAGCTGAATAGGCTAAGCGGCCTTACTTCTTTCCTTTTTTTAAAATTCATCTACGCATATACAATGGAGGCAATTTCGTGTCTCATTCTTCAACTTAAAGTACTAAATTTTATGCTGTTAGTGCTTTTTTAATTTTTTTATTCATGGCATTCCATACTAATGGATGAAGTTTGTAGAAGAAAAAACTTATAAAACACAAGCTTAGCACAAAATGTTTCTTCTAATAGAAAATTAAGCTCAAGATCAAGAATGTAGCTCAAGCGCTCTAGAATTCAGCCTAAAATAATTCCTACGCTCAATTAGAGGATAAAGAGGACCACATATATATATATATATATATATATATATATATATATATATATATAGAGCATGCAAAATAGGAAAGAACATAATGGAAAAAAAAAGAAAAGAAAAAGGGGAGAAAGAATAAACCTTATGGGACATAAAATGAAGCTGTGGTCCATTGACAAGCTTCTTGATAATGAGCAGTTTAAAATTATTTATTGATCATGATGGATTAAATCAACTCTTGAAATAGATAAGTAAATTATAAAGTGATTCGGATCATTTAATTTTAGCTAATCAAATTTCAGCTTATAAATTTAAAATTTTTTATTTATTAAATTAGTCATGTTATAATACTTTGCTACATCCCATCATCGTATATGTCATCATTAACATTTGTCATATATCATTTTCATACACATTTGATAAGTTTATCCAAATATGAAATATCTTCAAATAAAAAAAGAAGGAAGTGCACCACCCAAAGAAACGAGGGAGCTGCAAAAATGCTCTTTCAAAATTCATCAAAGGGAGCACTCTCACTATTTCTTAGCCGAGTTCCATTTCATCCTTTGCTCTTGTAAAATCTGGTTTCTTAGTGTATTTCTTAGCGTTTGAGGCTCATAAAATCATCAAATTTAGGCATGTTAGCAAGAAGCAAAAGCTTAATCACTCCGTCTCTCTATGAGTTGGGAGATAAAATTATCGCTAGCCCTATTCTTATTTCTTAATGGTAGAAACAATTGTTTCTTGATATGGGTTGGCACCCTTGCCGACACTAACCCAAAACCGGGTTCCAGCTTCTGCCAGGCCAATCTGAAACATTGCAACTTCAATTGATTTGATTAGAATATCCAAGAATAGTGATTTTAATTGCTGAAGGCTTATTTTTTGATTTTAATGCTGATTGGCTTTATGACACTTCTTACATGTGTACAAATTATAGGATCTATCAAGATGACAATTGATAAGAGCTGGACTTCCATAAATTATCGTTTGTCAAAGGAATATCTTGATGGTGTTAAGATGTTTATTTCAAGGGCAGAGACTTATGTTAATGAAGACGGTAAAGTGAGATGCCCATCTCGAAAGTGTCTTAATCTTTATTGGCATAATTTGAGAGTCATTCATAATCACTTGATTGCTAAGGGTTTCCAATAATCATATCGAATATGGTATTATCATGGTGAGTCTTTTTAGCCTCAACAACCAGAACATGTGGAAGTCACTAAGGAAGATGTTGGTGATGAAATGTTAGATGTATTAGCGGATATTATTGACCTGAGTACATTTGAAACCCCTTGTGAGACAGTTGATGATGTTTCCCAATTTTAAGAACTTCTAGTGTTGATCAATATGATGAGTCATTTCAAGAGATAGAAACTGAATTGCACCCTGGGTGTACAAATTTCTCTTCCTTGACTTTCCTAGTGAAACTTCTTCACTTGAAAGTTTTAAATAATTAGAGTAACAAGTCTTTCGATATGCTTTTAAAGCTTCTAAAGGAGGCATTTCCAAATGGGATAAAGTTGGCAAGTTCATATTACGAAGCAAAAAAATTATTACGCAATCTTGGCCTAGGATATGAGGCCATCGATGTATGCAAGTATGATTGTACTATATTTTAGAAAGAAACTATAAATATGCAAAATTGTCCTATGTGTGGAGAATCTCGTTGGGTCGATAGAAACACAAAAGAAAAAAAAGTGGCACATAAAGTCTTACGATATTTTTCGTTGACTCCTTGATTAAAATAACTTTATAGTTCACGACACAGCAAAAGATATGAGGGGCATAAAAGTGAACGTCCTAAGAACGAAGGTGTATTTAGGCATCCTGTAGATGGAGAATCTTGGAAGGATTTTGACAAAAAGTATCCAGATTTTGTTCAAGAACCTAAAAATGTTCGGTTGGGTTTAGCAACTGATGGATTTAATCCATATGAGAATATGAGCAACTCATACAACATGTGGCCAGTCATTATGGTGCCTTATAATTTTCCACCTTGGAGGTGTATGAAAGAAACAAACATGATAATGTCTTTATTAATCCCTGGTCCTAAAGCTCCCGGCAAGGATTTTGATGTTTTTATAAGGCCTCTTGTAGATGAATTGAAAATGCTATGGGAGGTTGGTGTCGACACTTATGATGCATACACTAAGTCAATATTTTGTATATGTGCTGCTATTACATCTTTATCTCATGACTATCATGCATTTTAATAAATATCTGGATGGAGCACTAAAGGATATAAAGCATGCTATACTTGTAATGAAGAAACACCTTCGATGAAAATAAGAAGTAAAAATGCATATGTCGGATATAGGCGTTTTCTTCCCATAAATGAAACCGCTTTGAGAAAGAGTAGACAGTTTAATGGTGAGCCTAATTATCGGGAATCTCCAATGCAATATACTGATGAAATTATTTTAAGACAATTAGAAAAATTACCAGAGAAGATATTAGGAAAGCATAAGAATTTTGGGGGCATAAAAGTTGCACGGTCTCCTACCAAGTTGAACTAGAGTAAAAAGAGTATTCTTTATGAATTATCATTGGCACAATGTGTTATGCAGACACAATTTAGATGTTATGCATATCGAAAAAAATGTGTGTGATAGCTTGTTGGGAACTTTTTTGAGCATCGATGGCAAGTCTAAGGATACAACCAAAGCAAGACTTGATCTTGAAGATTTAAACATTAGAAAAGAATTACATATTTTTAAAGATGGGAATCGATGGAAGAAGCCACAAGCAGGTTACACATTGTCACCAAAAGAATGAAAGATATTTGTTAATTTTATTAAGTCAATGAGATTTTCAGATAACTTCACAGCAAATTTATTGAAGAATGTGAGTGAGTCTGATGGTAAGATACATGAATTGAAGTCTCATGATTGTCATATCATCATTCAAAGATTATTACCTATTGCAATTGGATCATTCTTGAACAAGGAGACTTGTGAGGCCCTCTTTGACTTATTTAAGTTCTTTCAACAAATTTGTGCTAAAAAGTTGGTTGTTAAAGACTTAGAGGTTCTTCAACATCAAGTGGTTGTTTTATTATGCAAACTTGAACGAATATTTTCACCTGCCTTTTTGACATTATGGTGCATTTGATGTTGCATTTGCCAAGAGAAGCATTATTAGGGGGTCCAGTGCATACACGATGGATGTATCCATTTGAAAGAATGATGAAAGTGTACAAGCAATATGTTCGTAATCGAGCTTGCCCAGAAGGTTCAAAGGGTTACATTGTGAATGAAGCTTTAACATTTTGTTCCATGTACTTAAAAGGGATTGAGAGTAAATTTTGTAGACCTGAATGACATCAAGATACAGGCGGGAATGAACGGCACATCAATTAAGTGTGTTTCAACGTGTTGGTCAATCATTGGGAAAGAAGAATGTCATAATGCTTGATTCAGAACTTCGTTTAAAGGCAGAGTGGTATGTGCTTAACAATTCTGGCCCTCAAATGCAGAAGTATTTAGAGTAAGTTTTGCCAAACTTCATATACACTTATTTTTCTTTTCATATTAAACTATATTATCTAATTTTATTGTATTCAATATTTAGTGAGCACATGAACTTATTGCGGGCTAAGGGTGGCACAAACTTAGATCGTAAACAAGAAATTGAATTTCCTCTTTGGTTCAGAGACAAAGTAAGTCAGAAGTTCTTTGAATCATTTTATCCATTTTCTATGAATCTAAACTTATTATTTTCCAAAATTACTAATTTAGTTTTATCTAATTATGATTGACAGATTGGAAATTTACGATCTATTAGATCATCAGAATCAATAGATGAATTGTATGCTTTTGCTTCTCGAACACTTGTGAATGCATATTCTTTTCCTGGATATATTGTGAATGGTGTTAAGTTTCTAACACATGAATGTGATATTCACCGTAAGACACAAAACATTGGTGTGTATGTAGAAGGGCCAGATAAAAGTTGTGTGGCCACTGGCAACAATGTCATGGAGGCAGTGCAATGAAGATTGCTGAAATAGTATAATGACAATCTTCTTCAATTTGATTCAATTTATTGGTGCATATACCTCTTGAATATTCTGTGATAAGTTTCAAAGTGTCTTCAATATGCTTTAGACCCTGTTAAAATTGACTGATGTGATGCCTTTAAACAGCTCTTTACCAGTAGTTATGTGACATAGTTGTTGGCCAAAAGTTGGGAAAAGAGTTATTCCAGACATGCCCTTAAGCATCTGCAAATTTTAGCATATTTGTATTTTTAGTGCACTCTTATCACACCCTTATCACCCACGTACCAATTCATATGATGAATGCAACAACATTAACTCTATAGGATGTAGCTATATTATAGCATCTAGCAAATTTTATAAATGATTGTAGTTTCATCTTCATTTCATCCATCAAACTTGAACTAATATGGACATACTGCTATTTCTTTATCATTGGTACAATAGATGGTCAAAGTGACTTGCCTAGGAAAACTCCTATTCCTTAATTCCAATTAAATCCTCAACTCCATGTACATTGATAGCAAAGCTCTATCCAATCCAACTATAACCTATTAAATGTTTCACCTCCTCGAACTTCCACAGATACCTCCAAACTAATTTCAACTTCTTTTTAAAACTGCAGAAGTTCAATAATTAATTTTTGAATTGATTAATTTTGTAGGAAGAAATGCTTCAGTGCCGCACATCGTTATCCACCCAGGAAGATGGCTCTAATAGTGAAATATTACTGGGGGTGACATGTTGATGACGTGCAAAGGTTGGGGATCGATTTCTAGAATGAAGGTAGCAATGAGACCTTGACAGAAGAATTCTGCCTCTACCTCTAGTCAGGATGCATTACATTCAACTCCAGTCGTTAAAGCTCTGTGTGAGCAAGTTATACATCAGAAACAAATAATTTAGGGATTACTTGCTACACTTGCTATTGCTAGGTTTAATATTCCTATTCCTCCCTCAATTAATATACAATCAAGTTCAGCATCAGCTTTAGCCAACACTACACTGCCTTCACCACATTCATCATCGCCTCCTTCACGTCTGCCTTCGCCTTCGCCTCTACCTCCGGCTCCGCCTTCGCCTTCACAGTAGTATGTTTTGATGTTTATCTTTGTTGCTATTATGTAAAAATTTTATATATGTAATGGATATTGTATGTAAAGAATCATAAGAAGCATTAGAACAATGTGAACCAGAGGATGCCACTCATCTGTGAAACTTTATGTATCAGGTATCTTTAGTTTCTTTAGTTTAGTTTAGTTACAGCTAAAACTATTGAAACTACTGAAACTTTATATATCAGGTTATAGGTGGACACTGGGCCGTGCCTGGGCCGACACGGCCCAGGCCCATGGGGCCGTTTCAGAAAACGGACCATGCCTGGCACGACCCGTTCTAGATGGGCCATGCCTGGCTTGGCACGGCTGGGCCATGCCAAGCACGGCCTAGATGAGGATATTTAGGGTTTAAATAATTTAATTTTAAGAATTTAAACTTTTTAGCTATCATATTAATTAAATTTTATTAAAAAATTATCTCTATTTATCCTTACAAATCATTCTTTAGTTTTATTTTTTGATTATTTATAATATTCAACCATTGATCCATCTATTGGATCATTAAGCTACTGGTCCAATCTTCTAATTGTGTTAAAGTCTGCAAGTCTAGTTCTAACTATTATATGTAATTGACTATAACTTGTGAGTCACATTTGTAGTAATACATCACTAGTATATATCTTTTTGGTTACATTTGCATTATTATATTTAAAGGTGTGCTGCATGTTTGAATGTCACCCTCTCCAGCTTTTGTTCATTTATTCATAATTTAACGACATCAAAAGAAAAAAAATAATAAAAAGGAACAAGACCTACTAAGTTTATAAGAAAGACTAGGTTGTCCAGTGCACTATACGCATCATGAACAAGTCAAGCAAGAAAGTCTGGTTTCTTAACGTTAACCGTGCTCTTGTTGAGCAAAACCAGTCAAAGAGCACAGTAGGCCCAGAAATCATCTTATGGACTAGCTTGAGGACTAGACTTGCAAACGCCGTGCATCCGGTGCGCGCTTTATGCACTAAAGATCGATGCACAAAGTCTTTTTTAATATGAGAGAAGCTGAGATTGATGCTCTTGAAGCATAGAGTGTGCTTTAACAAGGCCTCTTGTATGGGCCTTATGTCTTTCTAAGGCTTGAATTGGTATCACTTCTAATAATATAGGTTTCACTTCTAATAATATATATATATTTTAATTATTAAAGTGAGTCATCTCTATTTTTTTCTTCTTTCTTATTGTATTCTAGAGGTCAGGCCTAGTCCTCCTCCCTTCATATATCATTTTTATTTTAAATTAATAAACTGATAGGGGTTTATGCCAAACCTCCACCATTAAGATGACTTCATATTAATTTACGGCTTCATATCCCAACAATTTTTTAATTTATTTAAAAAATATTTTTTTAAAAAAAATTTATCAGGCCCTAATGGGCCGTGTCGGCATGGCCCGTCATTGTTTACTCTAGTAATTTTAAAAAAGAGCTAAAAAATTGGAAAAGTTATTTATGAATGGGACTTGTATAAACTGTCTAAGACCTTATGTTGTGTTGTTTCATTCATATATTTTAATGTTTTATATTAGTTATGGATATTGTAATTGATATGGACTATTGAGTTTCATTTAATAGTTATTTGATGTTTATCATTTGTTGCCATTATGTAATAAATTTATATATGTAATAGATATTATATGTAAAGAATCATATTAGTTTTATTGATACAGTTTTTAATATTTAAAAAAATATGAAACAAATAAATTATATTCTATTTAAATAAATAAAAATATTTTAAAAAAATAAAATAGAAAATATTTTTAAAATATTAAATAATTTAAAATTAAATAAATATAAGTTTTTTCTATGATTTTAGACATATTTTGTAGGAAAAATATTTATTTACTATATTTTCCTATGATTTAATTTATTTTTGTCAGTAAAAATGGTTAAATAATAATAATTTAATCGCTTTTTCCTATGATTTATTTTTTTTCATAGGTAAAAATATTTTTAAAAAAATTACCTTACTATTTTTCTCTACGATTTTAAGAAATTTTGTAGGAAAAGATGTGGATAAAAAATATTTTTTTTTTTTTCCTATGATTTTGAGATTTTTTGTAGGGAAAGAAAATAATAAAATTATTATTAGCCAATTTTTTTCTAGGATTTTAAGAAAATCGTAGGTAAAGATATAGATAAAGAAATATTTTTCTTGATTTTTTTCTACAATTTTAAGGTTTTTCATAGGGAAAGAAATTATTAAAAATTATTATTAGCCAACTTTTCCTACGAGAAAGATGTGGATAAAAAAATATTTTTCTTAATTTTTTATATGATTTTAGAGTTTTTCGTAGGGAAAAAAATTATTAAAAATTATTATTAGCCAATTTTTTCCTTCAAAATCATAGGAAAAGATGTGGATAAAAAAATATTTTTCTTAATTTTTTTCTACGATTTTGGAGTTTTTCGTAGGGAAAGAAACCATTGAAATTTATTATTAGCCAACTTTTCCCTATGATTTTAAGAAAAATCGTAGGGAAAGATGTGGATAAAAAATATTTTCTTAATTTTTTCTATGGTTTTAAGGTTTTCGTAGGGAAAGAAATTATTAAAAATTATTATTAGCTAACTTTTCCTTTTAAAATCGTAGGGAAAGATATGGATAAAAAATATTTTTCTTGATTTTTTTCTATAATTTTAGGGTTTTTCTTAGGGAAATAAATTATTAACAATTATTATTAGCCATTTTTTCCTACAATTTTAAGAAAAATTATAGGTAAAGATATGGATAAAAATATTTTTTTCTATTTTTTCTACGATTTTAAGGTTTTTTTGTAGGAAAAGGAATCATTAAAAATTATAATTAGCCAATTTTTTTTGGGAAAGATATGGATAAATTTTTTTTTGATTTTTTCATATAATTTTTTATTTTCATAGGTAAAAATTTTTAAAATTTAAATTTGAATTTTAAATCCTGCTCACTCTTTTTCTAGGAATTATGACCTTTATCCAAGAAAAAAATTATAGAAAAAAAATCTGCTCTTTGCCTATGATTTTTAAAAGGAGCAGGCAAAAACTTTTTTGATGTACTTTTACTTATAAATTTTTTTTTTTTGATAAAAAAATTATAGACAAAAGTTGACTTTTTTTTTTTTTTTTTTGTAGTATGCTTTTAACGTTGTATTTATCTAGTCAGATATTTCGACAAGATATGTGAGGTTAAAGACTGTTCGATTCCGGCCATCATGTGACATTGGCCTTATTTACGTAATAGAGCTAGGTGCAGTACAGCCCTGTTGGAAGATTGATGTTGTAATATTTGTTAGAATTTAATAATTTATGTACAGGGCAACGAGAGAGGCGTTCAGTTGCTACTCTAGGATTCCGTTCTATAGGTGGGTCCGCTATGTTTGGAGTCAGGCGCGAGGGAGCTGGAACGGGAACAGTGCCACGTGAACGGGAGGTAGAGGGCGGTGAAAGGGTAGGAGCGCGTGCGGAAACGGAACGGAACTAAATTTCCGCCGGGGCGAGCACCGTTCGCGTGAAGAAAGGAACAATTTTTTCGGCTCGTTATCCCTTCGTATTGACGTAGATGGTGTGGTTGAACTGTTGAAGCCGCGACGACGGCGGGACTTTACGCCATAGGTGAAGAACACTCGAACCATATCGCTCGTTCATGTGGTGATCAATGGACTAATTATAGAGAGCCATCTGTTGTTCACCTGAACTTCCGGTAGTAAAGATAAGTGCTCTCGACAGGAAAAAAAAAACGTGTGAGAAAGAAGGTTCAAAAGAAGCATCCAGAGATTAAGATGTAGAAAGGAGAAGCGGAAAAGCATGACGGAGATCATCGGAAAGAGCTGAACTCTACCGACACGTCATCTTCTTTGCAGATTCCTCGGTAGGTGGAAGGAGATTGTCAGATTGAGACCGAGAATTAACAAGGAAAAAAGTTTAAAATAAATTATAAGTATACGACTGTTTATTGAATTTAAAAGTGAAGAAGTCCTTTGTACATAAATTTTCTAATAGGGATTAATCACAAAACAAGAAAGAGAAGATATAAACTCAAATGATGTAAGACCTAACTCTTTTAGGTTAGTTCATCTTAGATTCACCTTAAATTAAGTCCTAATTTAATTAGATAAAATTAAAAATTAAAAATAATATTAAATTTTAATTAATATATAATCATGATGTTGTATTGAGTTAGCTTTTTAAAGTATCTTAAGTTACTTAAATCAAAGTTTAATTAAGAAAGTTAGGAATAATTTTATGAACATATATTAGTGCTAATAAACTTTTAAAATTTATAAAAATGTAATTAATGGTAAGAATGACTTTTGATTTTTTATTTAAAATTTTACATTACAAAACTATGTTAGATGAGTTAGAAGATTGTTATGAGTTAGGAATTTTTTAAATATTATCAAATATTTATTTTTTTGATTTTTAAAGAAATCAACATTTTATAATAACTAAAAATCTATTAGTTTTTTGGAGATTAGTATCATCTAAAGAGTAGGAAACCTCTTGGCTTTAGAAAATCTCTCTATAAATAGGGCTCAATAGAGATCTTTTGGTATTAAATTAATTCTGAGGGCAAAAAATGAAGATTAATGGAGCGCTTAAGAATCAAAATTAAAGGATTAGTTGGATATATGTGAGTACTAATAACTAGTAATTTTATTTAAAGAGATAAGCACCTTATTATATTTAGAGTTCTTTTTAAAATTATATAAGATTTTAAAATTCACATAACATAAAGTATACCATCTTACTTATATAACCAGTATCCCTGAGTAAGTTTGCATAATTGATGTATGTGAACTAAGTTATGTTGAATATAGAATATATTATTAACTCTCAGTCAAGCTACGATTTTTGTTCTATTGTCTTTGCCTTTCAAGGTTTGTACAAAGGCTTCTATTTGATATTCAGACCTATCTCTATAGGAGATATATGTGATAAATTTATTTCTAACTCACTCCATAAGGTTCTATGTAGCAATCTATTGTGGAGTTTATATATGGCCATAGTTTTATTAGTTGATGAGTTATTATCAGATGATTTGAAGCTTAAGTGGATTTTAATTTGCTAAAAGAATATAAGAAGTATTTTACTTCAAAACTTGCAAAACATTGATTTTTGCAAATTATTGAATTATGGGCATTTGTATAAAAACTATTATTTTAAACATTATCATAATATACATATATTCTAAATTACATCATTATGCTTTCTTGATCCCTCTAAATGTGATTAGAGTTTACTTATTGAGTATTAACTTACAAAATTCTTAAATCCTTTTATTTCAGAGATTGAGTTATGGAAGGTATTCATATAGAAGCTAGCTATAGATTCTAGTTAGAGATATTTAGAGAACTAATGTAGTTTTTAATTTAAGAGAAGTTTAGTGATTTAATTATTATATTAGAATTTATTTATATTTTTTTATGATTGTAGTCATAGATATAATATTTGATTTGAATAATTTTATGGAATGTTATATTACCCAAATTAAATGAATTATTTGAAGTCAATTTTGAATAGGATGCTTTGCATGCCATGGGATTTCAATTCTGCATGCATATGGTGGATTGTTATATCTTTGATCTACCTTCAGGGTGTGACAATTATAATGGTATTAGAGCTTAGATTTGATCTTTAAGGATTCAGATCAATTAGTGGTGATATGGATAGAAATTCGATTATGTAGAAGTACATAATTTTTTTTATTATGGATATTTACATTAGAGATGCGCAATAGAAGTGTGATATATTTAATATTATAATTTTAAGTATTATAATTGAAAGAGGATATAAATAGAAGTGACCCAATTCTTTTTCTAAATATGTGAATTGATAATAAGTATTTATAATTGCAATATAAAATTTCAAGAATGAAATTTTTAAGAGGAGAGTATGAGATCCAACCCTTTTGGGCTAGCTCAATTAGGTTGAGACTCAATTTGATTGGATTAAGTTAAAAATATTAAAAATAATATAATTAAAAATTTTAAATTTAATTTAATATTTGGTATTGAGTTAGCTTTCTAAAGAGTGGATCGTCCTCTTTCTACCCTTGGAGCATAGCACGCATTTGACCAGCCCCAAGTCGTGTGGAGATGCGGAAGCGAGATGATATCCCTGCTGAAATTTCTGCAGCAGAATTTTGGATCTTGATCTTGGTAATCTTCCCAGATTGATTAGCAACTAGGATTTTCTTTGGTTTCTTGCGCCCCAAGATTGTAAGAGAGGGTCGTGGCCTCTCTTCTTCCTCACGTGAACCTTCAGATCTGATCCAGAAAATCAAGAGACGCTGCCCAAGGAGAAGGTGCTGCTAGGGTTTCTTCCTTCTCCTTCCTTGAGAGAGGCGGCTCCAAGAAGATGGCTAGGGCAGAGATGGCAGCAATAAAACCCTAGAAACCTAGGGCATCTATATGTGAGAAAGAGAGGAGGAGAGAGGAAAGAGAGGGATAGCTTATTCTAGGGAGAAAAGGGTTTCTTTCATTCATCTATAATCATCATCGTTACATGACTATATATAACCCGTCCCCATGACGGCCACCAAAATAAAACCAGCACCACACATGAACCGGTGCCTTATTATATGGATAATAAACCCTAAAAAACTCCCTTGGACCAACCCACACCTTGGGCCCAAACCCAGCCCAATGATAGACTAGCCCCCTCAAGACCCAACAACCTGGGCCTTAACCCTGTGGAGCCTACAAACCTCCACCCTAGGATTTAAGCTTTGGAGTACCACACCAGGCTCTACAATCTCCACCTTGGTGCTTCAAAGCTGCTGAAAAATCTGCACATTCCCTCAGACCCATCAGTGTCACACATGAGAGAAAGCTATCCCGTGGAAGAGTCTTCGTAAGTGCATCTGCCTGGTTCTTCTTTGTATGAACTTTTACCAGCTCCACTTCACCTTCTTCCACCAATTCTCTGATCCTGTGATACCTCACATCTATATGCTTTGTGCGTGCATGATAGATTGGGTTCTGAGCCAACTGCAGGGCACTCTGACTATCACTGTGTAACAATACTGTACCCTGCTTCACCCCCATTTCCATGATGAGTCTCTTCAACCAAAGAGCCTCCTTGGCAGCCTCTGTAATCCCTATATACTCAGCTTCTGTTGTAGACAAAGCTGTAATAGGTTGAAGGGTTGATCTCCAAGAAATTAATCCACCATACATGCTGAACACATACCCTGTGGTAGACCTTCTTGTATCCAGATCACCTGCAAAATTTGCATCCACAAATCCTTCCAATGGACCTAATGACTTACTTGGGATATTAGATTTCTCCTTAGATCCATCTTGCTGCCCAAAAATTAGACCAAGTCCACGAGTTCCCTGAAGGTACCTCAAAATCCACTTGAGTGCCTTCCAGTGCTCCTTCCCTGGGTTCGCCATGAATCTGCTCACCTGGCTCACTGCATATGCTATGTCAGGCCTGCAACACACCATAGCATACATAATGCTGCCCACGGCACTGGCATATGGAACTCTCTCCATGTACTCTTTCTCTTCATCTGTCTGGGGGTTCTGTAACTTAGAAAGAGACATGTGACTAGCCAAAGGTGTTCCAACTGGTTTGGCCTTATCCATCCCAAACCTCTCCAACACCTTGTGAATATATCCACCCAATGACAAGTGTAGAATTCCCTTGGTCCTATCTCTGTAAATTTCCATCCCAAGTATCTTCCTAGCTGACCCCAAATCCTTCATTTCAAATTCTGTTGATAATGCATATTTCAGTCCATTCACTGCTTCAACACTCCTGCTGGCAATGAGCATATCATCCACATACAGAAGGAGATACAGTGCATCATCCTCATCCACATCTTTCACATAGACACAAGTATCATGTTCACATCTAGAAAATCCAAGGCCCAAAATAAAAGTGTCAAACCTTTTGTACCACTGACGGGGTGACTGCTTCAAACCATAGAGCGATTTCTTTAGTAGACACACTTTTTCTTCCAATCCAGATTCCTTGAAACCCTCTGGTTGCTTCATGTATATCCTCTCCTCTAGACTCCCATGTAAGAAAGCCGTCTTCACGTCCATCTGCTGCAACTCCATACCATGTTGTGCTACGAGAGATAACAACACACGAATTGAAGCATGACGTACCACTGGAGAGAATACCTCTGTGTAGTCCACTCCCTCTCTCTGTGAGAACCCCTTAGCAACAAGCCTTGCTTTGTATCTGACTCCACCTTGCTCTGAAGGTGCCTCCTTCTTTGTGAACACCCATTTTGAACCAATGGCCCGAGCATCTCTAGGTAGATCCACTAGCTGCCATGTCTTGTTCTTTTCCAGGGACTCCATCTCCTCCATCATGGCCTGCATCCATGAGTCTCTTTCTGAACTTTCCATGGCTTCTTGGAAGGTCTCTGGATCTTCATTTGCAGTGATTAGAGCATAGGAAATCATGTCATCAATGCGATACCGAGCAGGTTTGATGATGGTACGCTTTGCCTTGTGTAGTGCCACACCCCTTTGATCATCTCTCAAAGCTGAAGTGTGTGACTCCACCTGCACCTCCTTTTGGATTGATGGCTCTTCTGGCTGATCCTTTACATGTATTGGAACATTCATACCAAACTCCACCTCAAAAGAAGCATGTTTTGAAGTAGAAGTAGAAGGTACATCACCTGTCAGCCAATGCTGTCCACTGCTGTCCTGTTCAGCCTTTTCAGCTCCATCTGCAATCTCTGACCTCTTCAAGATGCTCTTCTCATCAAAAATAATGTCTCTACTGATGATACACTTCTGTGAATCTGAACTCCATAGCAAATAGCCTTTAACTCCCTGTGGATACCCGATGAAGATCAGCCTTTGTGATTTTGGGTCCAGCTTGCTCCTTTCAGTTGCCTCCACATGTGCATAGGCTGGGCAACCAAAAATCCTTAGGTGTCCAAGCTCCACCTTCTTCCCACTCCAGATCTCCTCTGGAATGCCTCCATCAAGTTTTCTATTAGGGGACCTGTTAACAAGAAAACCAGAGAACATAATTGCATCACCCCAAAAGACCTTGGGCAGTGATGCCTGCAGCCTCAAACTCCTAGCCTTCTCTGTCAATGTACGATTCATCCTCTCTGCCACACCATTCTGCTGGGGAGTCATCCTCACTGTGTAATGGCGTTGGATCCCATTTTCCTCACAGTAGCTTCTGAATTCATTGCTTGTATACTCCCCTCCATTGTCAGATCTCAAACACTTCACTGGTTTCCTGTCTCCTTTTCAACACCAACTCTCCAAGCTTTAAACCGGGCAAATACCTCTGATTTTTCTCTTATCAGATATACCCATACCTTCCTGGAGTAGTCATCAATGAAGGTTAAAAAATACTTAGCCCCACCTCTGGCTGACACAGGGGCCGGTCCCCATACATCTGAGTGAACTAGTTCCAGAATACCTTCACTCTGCTTGGAACTGCTGGCAAATCTCACCCTATGTTGTTTGCCATAAATACAGGGCTCACAGATGTCATTGTCCTCCTTCTTAAGTGCTGGAATCAGACCTCTTTTGCTGAGTTCTATAAGCCCTTTATCACTCATGTGTCCCATTCGATAGTGCCACAGTTTATAGACCAACTGTTCCTCCTGTGCCGCTGCTAGCACCTCTGCACCATCTATGGCCACTGAGCCTTCCATCTGATAGAGATTATTTTCCAACCTTCTCCCTTTCATCACCACTAATGCACCCTTGGTTATCCTCAAACATCCACTCCCCGGCTGGCTTCCAAAAGCATACCCATGCTTCTCCAGGTAGCCCAAAGAAATTAGATTCTTCTTCAACTCCGGGACATGTTTGACATTGGTCAAAGTCCTTATAACCCCATCATACATCCTCACCCTTATGCTTCCAACTCCAGCAACCTTACAAGGATGATTATCACCAAGGCATACACTCCCTCCATCAGATTCTTCATAAGTTGCAAACCACTCCCTATGCGAAGTATAATGGTGAGAACATGCTGAGTCAAGTGTCCAACAACTATCACACTTCTTGGTCCCATCTGAAACTACCAGTACATCATCTTCACTGTCTTCAGATGAATTTGCACCACCATTGCTGGCTGAACCTCCCTTGGAAATGCCCTTCCCCTTCTCATTCTTCAGAAGTGGGCAATTTCTCTTCAGGTGACCAATCTGATGACACTTGTAACACTTCCATGCTTTCTGCTTGCCCCGAGACTTAGATCTGCCTTTGGACTTGCCTCTAACCTTTTCCCAGGGTCTTCCTTGCCTCTCATTCACAGCAAGTACCTCTGTGTTAGAGTTTCCCATGCGAATCTTTTCTCTTTGCTGGTTTGATCTCAGCACCCCCACAACCTCTTCATAATTCAGGGTCTCCTTCCCATACACCAAGGTTGTAATCAGACCATCATAGGAACTGGGTAGCGAACACAACAAGATGAGGGTCTTGTCTTCTTCATCAATCTTCACATCAAGGCTCATCACCTCTGAGCACACTTGATTGAATTTCTGAATATGGGCCACAAGATCTCCTCCCTCAGGCATTCTCAAGCTGTACAACTGTTTCTTCAACCACAACTTGTTTGTCATGCTCTTTCCCATGTAAGTGTTCTCTAAAGTTTCCCAGAGCCCCCTTGCCGTGGTCTGCGTGCAAATCTCGGCAAGACTTGATCAGCCAAGCACATCCTGATTGTGCTAAATGCAATCTCCTCTAACTCCTCCAATCCTCATAACTTACATTATCCGGTCTTTGTTTCACCAAGACCTTATAAATCCTTTGCTGTACCAATAAATCCTTCACCCTTTGCTGCCATAGGGTGAAGTTTCCCTTGCCATCATACTTTTCAAAATAATTTAAAGCTACTAGATGCCATATCCAACCAAGAAACAATGCACACAGCAAAAATGGAAAATTAAACTTGCTGCAGAAATTTCTGGTTTGATATCTTACCAAGAAATGCCCAAGATCCAATCTTTTCTCCACCAAATCACCGAGGCTCTGATACCAAATGAAGAGTGGATCGTTCTTTTTCTACCCTTGGAGCATAGCATGCATTCGACCAGTCCCAAGTCGTGTGGAGATGCGGAAGCGAGATGATATCCCTGCTGAAATTCTGCAGCAGAATTTTGGATCTTGATCTTGGTAATCTTTCCTGATTGATTAGCAACTAGGATTTTCTTTGGTTTCTTGCGCCCCAAGATTGTAAGAGAGGGTCATGGCCTCTCTTCTTCCTCACGTGAACCTTCATATCTGATCCAGAAAATCAAGAGACGCTGCCCAAGGAGAAGGTGCTGCTAGGGTTTCTTCCTTCTTCTTCCTTGAGAGAGGCGGTTCCAAGAAGATGGCTAGGGCAGAGATGGCAGCAATAAAACCCTAGAAATCTAGGGCATCTATGTGAGAAAGAGAGGAAGACGTGCATAGAGAGGAAAGGAGAGGATAGCTTATTCTTGGGAGAAAAGAGTTTCTTTCATTCATCTATAATCATCATCGTTACATGATTATATATAACCCGTCCCCATGACGGCCACCAAAATAAAACCAGCACCACATATGAACCGGTGCCTTATTATATGGATAATAAACCCTAAAAAACTCCTTTGGACTAGCCCACACCTTGGGCCCAAACCCAGTCCAATGATAGACTAGCCCCTTCAAGACCCAACAGTCTGGGCCTTAAACATGTGGAGCCTATAAACCTCCACCTTAGGATTTAAGCTTTGAGTACCACACTAGGCTCTATACTTTCTAATACATCTTGTGCTATTCAAATCAAAGTTCAATTAAGTTAAAAGCAATCAATATTCTGAACTTCTAAAAAACTATAAAAATTCTATTAATAATGATAACAATTTTTGATTTTTTGAATATTTATTAGATAAGTTAAGATTCTATATTTTAAAATAGTTATTAGATATTTATCTATTTAGTTTTTTTAAAGAAATCGATATCCTAAAAAAGCTAGGAAGTCTATGAGCTTTAAAAGTTTTTTTTATAAATAGGACTCAATAGAGATCTTTGATATTAAATCAATACTCCAGAGGGTGAAGGATGAAGATAGATGGAGGCCTTACATTAAAAGTAAAGAATTAGTTAGATATCTATGAGTACTAGCACCTAACAATTTTATCCGAAGAGATAAATACTTGTTTATATTTAGAGTACTTTTTAAAATTATATAAAATCTAGATTTTAGAATTTATGAATAATCTAATTATATTTTGAATTTATTTTATTAAAATTATTCATGGTTGTTGAACTATTTTAGAATTTATTATTTTATTTATCTATTACATGGATAATAGGGCTAAATAAGTATATTAAAATAGTGCTATATTTTAAAAAAAATTGGGTTTTTATTTATTATATTTTCTAAATGGCACAAAATTTATTCTGAATTTTTATTATGCCTAGTATTTTATTTGAAATATCATCAATATATGACATCAAAGGATGATTGCAAATTTTATAAATTACTTTGTATATCTTATTTTTTCAAAAATTCGGATCAAGTAAGTATGTCATCTTACTTGCATAACTAGTATATGTTTCAAGTTCTAGTAAAATTTGTTAAATTTATGTTGTGAATAATTTCTAAATTTGTCATATGGAAATATCTTAGTAGGCTTGCAAAATTGGTATCTATGAAATAAGTTATGTTGTATATAGTATATATTGTCAACTCTCAGTCAAGATACTATTTCTATTTTATTGTTTCTGCCTTTCAAGGCTTACATGAATGCTTTTGTTTGATGAGTTATAATTGATTAAAAATTTAAATGAATTTTTATTTTCTAAAGGAAAATAAGAAATAATTTTCTTTAAAACTTGTAAAACATTGATTTCTGCAAATTATTGGATCATGAGTATATGTATAAAATGTTATTCTAAGCATTATTGTAATATACATGTGGTTTAAATTGTATCATTATACTTGATCTCTTTAGGTATGAATAGAGTTTAC
This sequence comes from Calamus simplicifolius, assembly GCA_900491605.1. Lineage (NCBI taxonomy): Eukaryota > Viridiplantae > Streptophyta > Magnoliopsida > Arecales > Arecaceae > Calamus > Calamus simplicifolius. The sequence continues at coordinate 341,420 of UESW01004174.1, read as the reverse complement.
TTATTGACCATTAGTTTACAAAATTTTTTAAATCATTTTGTTCCAATTACTGACTCATATCAAGGATTTAGGCGAAAGCTGGCCTATGAATTTTAGTCAAAGATATGTTAGTTAGAGAACTGATGTAGTTTTTAATTTAAGAAATGTTTAAGAAATGCTCAGTGATTTAGTTATTATATTAGAATTCTATTAGGATTTTCTTTTATTATAGTCATAGATATAATATTTGAATTTAATTAATTGTATGAAATATTATTACAGATTAAATGGATTATTTAAAGTTAATTTTAAATAAGATACCTTGTATACCATGATCGAGGTTTTAATTCTGTGTACATACGATTGGTTGTTATGTCTTTCATTCACTTTTATGCTTGAGGTATAACAAATGACTAATATAGAAATACTTATATCATATGAAGATACGCTAATACTGTTCTAGAGTCTGTAAGGCCAAAACAAAATAATGATATGAACTTAGATATTTAAGCTTTCAAGATGTCCGGGCTTTGACTTTAGGAAGACATAAAATGATTCATTAATTTTTATAAAAAATATTTTATAATTTTTAATTGATTTTAATATTATTTTTAGGCAGATGTGAGTAAAGATTATGTTTGGTAGCCAGTAATTTAGATAGATTATCGATAATTTAAGAGGTGTCCACTAGATATTTATATTTGGTATGTATTTCGAATGATAATTTATGTAATATGTATTATCTTATGAGGTAATATAGATTACTTAAAAGGGATGGTTATCCACATTACTAAAAATTGATATGGTAATATGATAAATTATTTTTTGATAAAATTATTCTTTCTTTTTTTAATCGCTCTCTACTCGTCTCCTTCTCTACTGACTTCGCTGGAACCTCCGTGGAGTCGGACAACGGATCTCTACTGTTCAGCGGTTTCATGATCATCTCCAAATGCCACAAAACTTCTTTGATGGTCTTCAACATCCTCACCGGCCAACATCCTCACCGGCTACTTCAAATATCATTTATAAATATAAATTTTTTAAACATTATTATTTATAAATATAATTTTTAAATTAAAAATATAATAATATATAAATTTTTAATAAATTTAATTTAAAAGTATTTTAAAAATTTGATATTATATGACTGATATAATCTGTTTGTCATACCAAACATAGTAATTAATATTACTATAGCATTATCTGTGTATACCAAATGTGTGCATTATCTATGCATATCAAATACAGTAATTAATATTACTAATAATCTATCAAGTAGGCAATCCATATTATTACTTAAGAATTTCTGTCAAAAAAAAAAAATCAACAGGATGACCAAATTTTCCACGGAGGGTTGAACTAGTCACCCTAACATTATAGGGATTTTGTTTTTCCGGAGACCGCTGGACTCTCGCGGACGGGACTTCTATAAATAATATATGAGTGCCAGCAGTGAAAATTGAATTCAACTCTCGAATCCCGGTGGTAGGAAACAGTACTAAAAGGGTGACGTACATGATCCGCACGTGACGTCCCCGTCTCGTCGAACCCCTAGCTCTTAGCTCTTAGCTCTTAGTTTTAATTCTCCTAGCTGGAGCCCAGATGGACGCGTGGTGAATGTCGTACTTGTCTCAGAATTTAAACATAGGAAAGGCCGACCGTCCACATGCAACCATGACATGAAGGACGACAAGGCGGCCTGGAGGCATGGTCCAAGGGCATGCGAGCACTTCAAGTTATGCGCTGTTATTTTAGCACTGGAAGCTGAAATTTAAAAAGATATACTTTTTTTTTTTTTTACCTAGGGTACAACTTGGATCCGATTCAATCCAAATTTAATCCGTGAAACCCAATTTGCGGCAGTACTCAAACTTTAATTTATTTAACTCAAACCCGAAGGATTCGGATTGAATCCGAACCGATTTGCAATTTGGATCGGATTAGGACTGCAGTCAATCCAATTTGCAGCGGGCCCACTGATGTTGTAGAAGTGATCATTTAGCCTTGTTTGTTAGGTTTAAAGTATGTAGAGCTAATAATAGTTTTATAGAAGTGATGATTCTTGGTATGAACATTCCACCAGAACCGTCATTACCTTTTAAAATAAGCAATATACCTTTAATCATTTCATTTTATCATGTAATGTTGGTGGGCCAAACTAGTATCTTTATTTTTTTTTATCTTCTTGGAGACATCCAAATTTTATGAAAGCATATAGGAAGAGGTGATGAGCAGAAAACTAAAATATTTAGGAAAAGGGTGATGAGTAAAAAATTAGAGAGCTTTGGATGGTGAATGCAGTCTCGCTATGTGAAAAAGATCTCTCATACCAGACTTATGTGGTCTTCTAACTAGCTCTTTATATCATCTCAATATTTTCTGCTTGCGAAGGATAAAGGTGACTTCATCAGCATATGATGCTATTGAAATGTTATGCAACATTTGGATTACTTTATATATGTTTTGGTTTAAGAATGTACTTTTTTTTGTTTAGTCTTATGTAAAAGATGTATATTTTTATACATGTAATTTGAAATATGAAACTTGTTTGTTTCAAACTTTAGCTTGTTTGCACAATGTAAAGCTTATTTGTTTCAAACTTTAGCTTATTTGTGCAATGTTAAGCTTGTTTGTTTCAGATTGTTATATATTTTTTTTTCTATCAACCCGAATTTCAACCCGAAACTCAACCCGAAGCCGAATTTTAAAAATAGGGTTAGGGTTGAGGTTTTACAAATAGGGTTAGGGTTAGGGTTAGGGTTACATTTTACAAAAAGGATTAGGGTTAGGGTTGAGGAAAACTCGAATTTCATGAGCCCGAGTTGCACCCCTATTTTACCTGGTGCTTGCTTGCAAGTTGGTTTTAACCAATAGCGTCACCCTTTGGGAACTCACTCAAGATGCCATTAAATCAAAGATAATTCAACAAGTTTATTTTTTAAAGTTGATTTAAATCTTTTATATGCTTTTCAACATTAATTATAATAAAAATCAGGGCATCACTCATTTAATTTTGCTTATGGAAAGATTATACAGTCATGTAAAATCTAAAATTTTATAATTACATAGAGAAAAAAAATGGATGGTATGCATTGCTAACATATAACAAGAGTGAAACTTTTTTTCTCCTCACTTTCTATATATATATATATATATATATATATACACACACACACACACACTTTTGAGGACATGTTCAAGCTATATTGTCTAAATTAAAATTCTTCAAACATCATCTAAAACTTGAACCTAGCTAGAGTCTTTGATAACCCAGACCCAAAACTGCAAGAAAATTTGTTTCACTCACTATGTTATTTATTATTTTTTAGAATTTAAGGCATTCCACTACTTGCGCTTGCGCTGGATCCAATGTGAGACATATATTTCAAGCTAGCTAGAAGCAAGCTGGTCTACATCCATTAATTTTCAAAGCCTTTAAACATATATAATCCATTGAAGGCATGTATGAAGCAGGACCACATTTGACTTACGAGAAAGGGTGCTCTATATGATATTATTAATCTCGGGTCTATATTTTACATTTCAAAGGATTGAAAGAGACAAAAAAAAAAAATATTTATATTTATCTTGTATTATGTAAATCAAAACCCTTGAATAATTTTTTAAATGCTATTTTTCTCTTAAATAAATTTTAAATTGGATCCTTGAATCATTGATAAATTTTCTTTATTATATCCTACGCGTGGTTGTTATCATATCCTTAGTTAGATATACTAGAAACTTAATAGTCTTGGATCCTTTATTTCTTCTTGAGTAATCTTGTTTGTTCTCACGACATTTTATATTTCTCTTGGACTCTATCGCTAATGATTTGCAATGATGGAATTTTTTCATAAATTGAACAGTGGCCCTTCTATACTATTACAATTGAGGGTTTCCATTAGAGTCAGCCCCCTAGAGATGAAAAAAGATATGATGTAAAGAGGCATTGCCTACTTCTAATCTATAAAAGAAAAAAAACAATTCAAGCCAACTATTTAATTCTATTCCTGAGGTTGGTTGTACATTATAAGCTTGCATCAAGGTGAAAAGCAGATATAACCATTTACAAATGAAACAATTCAAAATGACTTGGATAAACTAAAGTAAATTTGACATAGCAGCCAATCCCAAAAGACCCCTCACCTCGTGATCGGACATTCATGCTAAAATGCTCCACACGTTAAAATAGGGTAAGAAACACAATGGAACAGGCTGATAGCAACTAGTACAGTAGCATTCTGTGCTGTAACTCTACGTTTCATGTCTCATAGTTGAGAGTTTTATTATTAAAAAAAATTTAAGGGCTAAAATTAGCATAATTGTTAAGAATCGAATTGAATCAATCTATTGGATCGATTGAATCAGAATTTAAAGATCAAACCGACCTGATTCTAATATAAAACGGAATATGTAAATGATTCGAAATAATCTGATCAAATCATTCAATTTAATCATGAACTGATCAATTCAATTCGAATCAAATGAAACATATTTTATTATTATATTAATTTTAATTTTTAATAAAATTAATTTTTTTATTAATATAAATATATTTTACATTAAAATAATTGATTAATAATTTAATTAATAATTCGATGATTGAACCTGTGATTTAAAGACCCAAGCCCTTCATTGGATCGATGTCCGAGCCGGGTCTGACACCTATGGGAATTAGAATTAGAAGCAGGCCCTCGACTGCTTGGATAATGGATGGAATGCGCTCGTTAAAGAGCCCTGGAGAGGGCATCCCAAGGAAATCCAGAGTCAAAGGCCGGGCCGTTCGGCGACCGCAGCGCGGTCGTTCCCCCTCACTGGTTGCAAAGTGGCCCCAGCAGCGGTTCTTCCACGCGTTTCCCCCAATCCCAAGAAATACCCTCTCAATAAAAGAAGACAACGTTCCACACAAATTACTCGTCCCCTAAAAAATCTATATCCATCACTACCGTCTCTTTCTCGCTTGCAAGCAACCCCAGCTTTACTCCCCTCGCTCTTTGCCTCTCTCTCTCTCTCCTCATAAACTTCAACCCGGCCGAACCCTAACCCTAACCTTAATTCTGCTCTCACTCTTCTGTACATCCCCACCAACTCTCACCGACAAGATACATAAAGCATTCAAGACGCTCTCTACTCTCTTTTGGAAAGCCCAGTTTGTCACACAACCACCTCTCCAAAGGCATATTAAACAAGAAAGCAAAAGAGACAGTTGACATATACTACCAGACCCTACTTAGAATCGCCATCTCTTCATTCCAAGATAATTTCTCAGGCTTGATAAGAGAGGAAGGAGGTGGTCGACGAGGATGACGAAAAGCACGAACGGGCTTGACTCGCACCGAGAAGCACCGAAGAGGCCGTGGGACGAGAAGGGCAGCCTCTGCTCGAGCGTCGCCGCTCCTTTGTACCCGCGAATCACCGGCGGTCCAGGTGCAATGCGTGCACTGCCTCCTCCGGTTCCCAGCCCCCGAAAGCTCCTGCGGCTCTCGGCCCTCGACGATGATGTGGCGTCCACCGTCGTCCCTCCCGTCACCGTCGTCCTCGAGGGCCGCTCCATCTGCCACCGCATCCATCTCAACAAGCACAGCAGCTACAAGAGCTTGGCGATGGCCCTCCGCCGCCTTTTTGTCGATGTGGACGACAGCGAAGACCTTGGCGAGGATCGGGCCGATGAGCTCGACCTCTCCAACGCCGTGCCAGGCTACATGGTAGCCTATGAAGACATGGAAGACGACCTCCTCCTTGCCGGTGATCTTAATTGGAAGTGCGTCCATTATGTTCTAGCTTGAACCCTTTTATTTTCCCTATAACGTAAATATGCGAAAATTTTGTGTTTTTAGTTTTAACCCGTTTCTGGATCGATCTTGCCAGGGATTTTGTCCGTGTGGCCAAGAGAATTCGGATAATCCCGGCAAAGGCGAGCCGCCAGAAGCACTGCAAAGGGGCCTGAGCGTGACTGAGGAGCAAGTGGCATGCACCCAAATTGGATGCTGTGGCGTCTGTATTTTTATTATTCGATAATTCCAGTCCTCATTAAGCGGAGCTGCAACTTGTTCTCTTTGGAGGTTGCTCTCATGTAAGAGGAGTATGTGATCCGAAGTGATATGATATGAAACAAAGGTTTGTTTGGATAGCAGCATTGCAAGGTTGGAGAGGTATGAAGATACGGTGTATGCGTTGCTATTTGTGGGATGTGACCGCGGGAGTGGGTGTATGGCTTTTCCGGTTGGTGTCCCGTGTCTATCCTTGGATGCCTGAGGTCTTTCTGCTGAGCTCAAATCATCAGAGCTTAAAGAGGCTAATTTGCATCCCAAGCTACATGAAACTTAGTTATTGTGCCCATAAATAGATATTAGAGACAACTTTGATGCTGATAGTACAGGCTGTGAATGTTGATACTTAATGCGATCCGAGTAGTTTTGCCGTGTCTTTCACATCAAAGTGAAAAAGCAAGACATTTAGTAGGGTTGGTTGCATGTATCTCTCCTACATTGGCCTATTAATAAAAAGCTAGCAGTTTGAAGGGTAGCTTCCATAGCTAGCCTTGCCGCCCTGGTTTGGTATCACGCTTTAATATAATAAATTGATGTGATGCATATATCTTTATCTTGTGGTCTTGCTTCTAACAGTGATGTTTTTCATCTCAATTCATTCATGTGTGTTAAAGCACAATCTAATGAATGAGTTGGCATTGCCGACAATCTCTCCCCTCTTTGGACTTCCTATACATATCCTTCTTTTTTTTCTTCTGACTTAATAAGACAATTAGTTCAACATTTTCCTGATGAGATTTAGCAGACCATGAGCAATATTATTAGTCTGCGCGTCTTAACCGTGAGTAAATTTCTTTAGTGAGGAGTGTCATATATACTGATAATTTGATTCTCCAGTAAGATAAAACTGGAATATATAAGACAGAAGTACTTGACTATTTGCATTACTTCATCAGGACAGAACAATTTTGATTTATTGTTGTTCTTCCAAATAGTCATCATAATTTATAAAAGAACTATAGGTTCTTAGTTGCAAATTAAGCAAATTGAGTAAAACATGGCTCCCGTTGCAAGATTAATATAAATGTTTATCTTAATGTATTTATGGTGGATCGTCATGTGATGAGATTATAACCTAGTTATGGCTAATTTTAGCTTTTATTTTGTAATAATACTTTAGTTGGTTATATATATATATATATATATATATATATATATATATATATATATATATATAGAAAGAAGTGAGAGAGATTTAACTACATTAGAATGTAGCCAAGTTTAAGATTTAATCATCTTTTTCACCTTTAAATCTATATGGATCCTAAAGCTACCCTTACTTTTTTTCACTTTTTTTCATCTTTGGGATTTGCGAACTATGTGAATCCAATAATTAGGAAGGTGATCGAACTCAGGTTAGGCTACATTTGAATGCAGTCAGTCTAATAGCCAACCTTAGATCCATATATATGAATTCCGAAGCCATTCCATTTTTTTGCCTTTTTTCATCATCTTTTCTCATTCTTGAATTCACACAGTTCACGAATTTCAAAGATAAAAAAGTGAAAAAGGTGAGATGGCTTCCAAATTCGTTTGAATCTAAGGATAGAAAAGATGATTGAATCCTGAATTTGACTATATTCGAATAGAGCCAAGTTTATCTTTTTCTCTCTTTCATATATATATATATATATATATATATAGTTGCACTTGGCTACATTCAAATATAGCCAAGTCTATATCTGATCACCTCCTTCACCATTGGATTTATACAGTTCATGGACCCTAAAAATGAAAAAGCTAAAAAGGTGGAGTGGTTCTAGAATTCGTATTGATCGAAGAATAGAAAAGATGATCGGATCTTAAACTTGACTATATTCGAATGTATCCAAGTTTACTATATATATGTGTATACTTTGAAAGAAAGATATTTTATTTTATCAGGAGATAAAATTTCTCAGTTGCTTAGAAACTTGAAGATTTACCGGTCATTTTAGCACATGCTTTGTGCGTGCTAGTTGAGAAGCGTATTGATTGAATAACATGTGAGAAATTTAGTTCATCGTATAAGTTTGTGTAAAAATTGTGTTCTAGATTTGAATTTATAACTAAATTTCAAATAGTCCCCAAAAGTGCCATTGAATTGCATTTTTAGGTAACTAACTTATTAATTTAAAAATTCATATCTGAAGATGATATTTCTTAACTTTATATATTATTCTTTATTTTTGTGGGATTAATATCAATTATCAGATGTTTCTTTTCTTGAAAAGTTTAAAACTTTGATTGACTAGTGGACAAGAGTCACATACATAACTTTACCCAATCGCGTACATGACGGTGATGTAATCTCGAGTCAAGATCTTCTATCTCATGCATCTATTATTTTTATAGTAATAGTTCATTGTAAGCCTTTACCAATGTTTGGAGACCCGAGTAGGTTGAATCGATCACCACCCAACTCATTATGTTTCGGGACAAAGAAAGACTTGCTCTTCCAAAAACCATTTTGACTCAGTGACCTAGACACTTGAATCATTTAAACTATCGAGATCAAATCAGAGTCAACCTAGAGGTGGGTGGAATTGCGGAGAAGAAAGTCTTAGAGAAAAATCTTGATCCCATTCTTTATTTCTTTCATATGAAGAAGGCCCATCATCTTGCTGGCTTTCAGCAGACCGTCACCATTGTTGCCTCCAAGGGAAGAAAATGGAACCATGGCAGGCCAAACCAAAGGTCTACGTACATTGTTCTTTCTTTTTTAATTCCGTCAATCACAGCAGCAAGACCATCAAATATTAGCTGATCTAGATGGGGCGAAGACCTTGCAGCTAGATCTGATGGGAGTGGAGGTGACGCACTAAGATCGGATGGAAACTGGGATGAAATGGCTGGATATCCCCTTTCTAATTTCTTCTTCTTCCATGTGATTTGATGTTTCTTCCGTTTTGATCATCTTTTCTTCTCCTCTTTTTCTAGTTTTAGAAGGACCCTGAGGGGGGAGAGGGGAAGGCAGGGGGTGAATATTGCTTGAAGGGAAAGGAGAGCACGTGAATTTCTATCCACTAGTTGAATTGTTGTTAACCGACGATCGAACCAGGGACCCATGATCTAACCCCATGTCTTGATAGAAAGGTTCTGCAATCATCATTTTTGTTGATAAATTATTGTAGCAGCCATCGTGGTTCATTCTATGCCGATCGTTCCTTTTCACTATATTGTTTTCCCGTGTTTTCTGGGGGAAAGGTGTCTAGTGATTTAGGAGTACCACCGGACCTCTCCATCTCGATTGTCGATCCCTTAATCGGCCAATCTGAAACATTTGAAGCATGGCGACCTGTGGTGAGTGGTGACAGACTGAAGGGTTCTATATATTCTTTTCCCATGGTAGGCAAAAATGAAAGGAAATTAATTGTTCTTTCGCTTCAAACATGTCTCTCGACTAGTCAGTCTCCTACCACTGATTTTAATAATTAATATTCGATCAGATATTTTGACAAGATATGTGAAGGGTAAAAAATGTTGGATTCTAGGCGCCATCAGAATGTCATGTAACATTAATCGCGAGATCACGTCGGCTATGCCGAGCTGTAAGCATGGATGATACCTAATAAATACGGGACTCATGAGAGAGACATCACCTGCTATTCCAGTGGAGCAGGAATGGTGCCAGCCACGTGAAACGGGAGGAGGAGGACGTTCTAGCAGCGGGTGGGTTGCGTGCAGCGACGGAACGAAGCCAAAGCTCAAGTGGGCGCGGTCGTAGGGCCTTCACGTGAAGGAGGGGGGGGGGGGGAGGAAGACAGAAGTGGTCATCCGATGCTCTTTACGTTGATGGTTGCTGGTGACGAGGACGGCAGGACTTTATACGCCACAAAATACGAGAAGAAAAGTATTTTACCATATCATCCCTTCCCTCATGTTTAAGCGTGCGATGTGATTGATAGACTGATATATAACCCATGCCAATTAATCATGCCACGTGACCTCCATATGTTGCGCCAATTCTGGACTGCCACCGAAGATCGACCTGCCATGCAGAAAGCTTAAGGGACCCAAGATCTTGGTCTACCGGAGTGGGTAAGAAGGTCCAAAGAATTTAGGGACCTGTTTAGTTGTAAGAAATGTTTTCTAGCTCACTTCTCCATTTTCAATATTAAAAAATACATTCATTTATAAAAAAATTATTATTGAATTAAAAAATAAAAAAATTAATAAAAAATAAAAAAATGTGGAGAATGGTTGATGGTGGAGCTATATATATGACAGGGATGGTGAAGAAGGATGATTATGGTGGTAGGTGGTACAACTAAGATAATAGTAAAGATATGATGATGATAATAGCAGAAAATAGAGGTATGGTGTTCATAAAGATGGTGATGGTAATGGTAGTGGGTTGTGGCGATAGGGTGATGGTGATGGCAATGAGAATAGTGGTGGCCAATGGTAGAGGCTATAGTGGAGAGGGATTGGTTAATGGAGGTATGATGGTGATGATATTGTAGAGGTATGATGGTGATGATGTTGTAGTGCTGGTAGTGGATGGTGAAAATATAGTGGTGATGTTAGTGGTGATGACGCCTGATCACCGGTCTTGAACGTCGGGAGAAGAGAGCTGCTTAATCCGTGGTCCCACGCCTGATCAGATGGCCTGCAAAAAGTCCCAAGGTCGGAGGGATGCTCTGGTGGGGACCCTCCGATGCTCAAGTCAGTAACCAGGGTCACAGCTAAGGAAGAGCTCAGACAAGCTCTGGGGAGAAAAAATGAGTCCTCAAAAGGGGGGAATCCCTTTTTGGGTATCAGGGTAGTGAGTGTATGAGTTTGCATACCTTGTTCCTGAGTGGACTTACCCTTTTATAGGGGTTGACACCTGCATAACCACGTGGAGTTCCGTAAGAAAGGAATATCCGCGGGGTTCGTGGGGTTGCATGAATTTGACTGGTTGGTGGGTCCTGTCCCATCGGAGAGGAGAAAATGGCGGTTGGTGAGCTACGTCCTATCAGTCAGTGGGGCTGACAGGTAGTTAGGTCCAGTCCCATCAGCGGCGTGGTCAGTGGGTAGTTGGGCCTAGGGATGCCAGGCGGCGCAGGTCAGAAGGACGGCAGCGTGAATAGCCAGGACCGTTCTGGGGCCGACTTGAGACAGCCTCGACCCTCCTAAGGGCGCTGAGGCCGTGCAGGACCGACTCGACCGACCTGAAGATGCGGGGGCCGAGCGGGGCCGACCAGGGAAGGTCGGGGCCGACTTGGCCGACTTGGAGATGTCGGGGCCGAGTGGGGCCGACCAGGGAAGGTAGGGGCCGACTTGGCCGACTTGGAGATGCCGAGGCCAACCGAGGCCGACCAGGGAAGGTAGAGGCCGACTTGGAGATGCCGGGGCCGAGCGGGGCCGACCAGGGAAGGTCGGGGCCGACTTGGCCTACGTGGAGATGCTGGGGCCGAGCAAGGCCGACCAGGGAAGGTTGGGGCCGACTTGGCCGACTTGAAGATGCTAGGGCCGAGCGGGGCCGACCAAGGAAGGTCGCGGCCGACTTGGCCGACTTGGAGATGCTGGGGCGGGGCCGACCAGAGAAGGTCGGGGCCGACTTGACCAACTTGGAGATGTTGGGGCCGAGCGGGCCGACCAGGGAAGGTCAGGGCCGACTTGGCCGACTTTGAGATGCCGGGGCCGACCAGGGAAGGTCGGGGCCGACTTTGCCGACTTGGAGATGCTGAGGCCGAGCGGGGCGGACCAGGAAGGTCGGGGCCGACTTAGCCAACTTGGAGATGCCGGGACTGAGCGGGGCTGATCAGGGAAGGTCGGGGCCGACTTGGCCGGCTTGGTGATGCTGGGGCGGGGCCGACCAGGGAAGGTCGGGGCCGACTTGGCCGACTTGGAGATGCTGGGGCTGAGCAGGGCTGACCAGGGAAGGTCGGGGCCGACTTGGATATGCCGGGGTGGAGCGGGGCTGACCAGGGAAGGTCGAGGCCGACTTGGCCGACTTGGAGATGCCGGGGCTGAGCGGGGCCGACCAGGGAAGGTCGGGGCCGACTTAGCCGACTTGGAGATGCTGGAGCGGGGCCGATCAGGGAAGGTCGGGGCCGACTTGGCCGACTTGGAGATGCCAGGGCCGAGCGGGGCTGACTAGGGAAGGTCTGGACCGACTTTGCCGACTTGGAGATGCCGGGGCCAAGTGAGGCCGATTAGGGAAGGTCGGAGCTGACTTGGCCGACTTGGAGATGCTGGGGCGGGGCCGCCTTAAGATTTTGATTTTGTCATAATTGCCCTTGTGGCTACGTCAGCCACATCAGATGCCCCCCGTCCCTGAGTGCGAAGGGCCACGTGCCCGCTGCCCTTTGGGCGAGAGGGGCGCAAAAATTCAAAAAATGATTGCTCTTTAATGCGCTTTTAATAGCTTGGTGAGCTGGTGCATCGTTTCGAGGCAGTGTCACTTCAAAAATCTTCCACAATCATGCGGTAGGTAGGAGCTGACATTAGCGCTGGACGCCTCGAAGAGGAAGCCTATTGGGGGAATGGAAAAAGGTAAAGGTCATCATCACCTCTCCATTTTCTATGTCCCGTGATTGGTCGGGGATCACGCTCCTCGGGGCGAATCGAGGTGGCACGTCTCGGGCGCAGGCAAGATTTCCGATGGACAGCTCGTGGCGCAATAGGAGAGTGCCACATGGCGAGGCCTTAATTATTGTCGTTCGGAGATGGGGGTATAAAAGAGCCCCAAGGGCCTAAGGAAAGCTTTACATTGCCATTGTTTTCTTCCAGCTTTCCCTCTCCTGAGTTCTTCTGTGACTTGAGCCCTTTTGTCTTCAAATTCCCTTTGATTTCCAGGTTAGTTTTATCTTTCATTTTCACCCATGGACCATCGTGCCATTAGATAGGGTAAGAGGCATGTAGTTGAATCTTTCCATTCCGATAGTGAAGACCAAACCTCCTTAGCCCATCAGGCACCTCGGCCGATGAGCAGAATTGTCATCCGCGATCGACCAACGGTGATTGGGCCTCCGTCCACCTCAGCCTCCCCTATTAGGGCAGTTCCTGTGTCCTCCCGCCGTCCGGAATAACCTCCGGCGGTGAGTTCTGATCCAGCAGGTCCTTTCAGAGTGGCCTCAACCATGACCCCCGAAGACGTAGAGGCCATTATGGCTATGTACATGGTCCCTAGCTTCATCCGCCTGTCCGCACTGGGGCCCGAAGATAGAGTGACCTCCACCTACCCTAGTCGGGTCGCTCTATACGAGGAGTTCTTCCGGTGTGGACTGTGCCTTCCTTTCCACCCTTTTTTCCTGAACCTTGTAGATAGGTATAGATTAGCGCCGGCGCAGCTGATTCCGATTTCGATTCAGATCATCTGCGTCTTTGTCATTCTTTATTATTTCCAGGAGGCTCGGCCCGGGCTATCATTGTTTCGAGCTTTCTATAAGCTCCGCCGCCAAGGTAAGTGGGCCTGGTGGGCTTTCACCGCCAGGCCAGATAGGGCCTTCCCCCTAGGTCTTTCGTCCAAGATTAGGGGATGGAAATCCTGCTTCCTTTTTGCCCATGTCAAGGAGGTGAGGACCGATTGGATGGAGCCGGACACCAGCTCCAATGATAATGCCACAGTGGGGGAGAGATATAGGGAACTCTTCACCCAATTGTTCAACTGCCAAATCCCTGGCTACAAGGAACTCATGTCCGAGGAGAACCTGATAGAAGCCGAGTTGGCCCCGGTAGTTGGTGAGCACGATGCCCGATTTCTTTTGTCTTGATCAGAAGATTGCTATACGCTGTTGCTAACATTCCTCATTTTTGGATGCAGCGATGAAGTTCTCCGCCGGTACGTTTGAAGCCGTCTTGAAGCAAAAGAGGCAGGCAGCCGGGGAAACGTCAAGGCCGGCGAAGAAAGCTCAAAGGAAGGAGCGGGCCGAGCCGGCTCAAGCCACTGAAGTCCCTAAGGCTCCAATGCCTACAGAGGAGCTGGCTGAGGAAGCGCCGGTTGGAGAAGTGGTCCCGAGGCCGGCCGGGACCGAGATAGAGGAAGGAGAGATTTCGGTCACCATCAAAGCCGCCATAGTGACTGTGGATCTTGAAGAGGAAGCCCCTTCCGCCGCCGACATGCCCGAGGTGGGGCAGGTTACGGTTGCGGTCAGCCCTCCGACTGCCGCTGAGCTGGAGACAGAGAGTGTTCCCCCAACTGCCGGAAAAGGGGAACTAGTCGCCAGAAGGTCCAGAGCTGGGACGGAGGCTACCGAGAAGCAGAGGGATGAGCCGAGGAGCTCATCCCAACAATCAACGCGCCGGCCGACTCGCCCTCAGGCTGAAGGGCCGCAGGAGAAGACGGCGCGGCCAGCACCCGTGCTCAGCTCAATGACAGACGTTGGGTGGGCCGCCTGTCTCTTGTCGAAGTTTCAGACTGCCGAGTCCGAGGAGGAGACGCGGAGGATGAGCCACTCCTCGCTCCTAGATATGGTGATGGTCTCCGTTGTCCAAGTAATCCTTTGAGTTCCTTTTGTTTTCAGACTTGTCTTCTGATATCTCAGTCTTCTTGTGGTTAACATATTCCTCTACTGCAGATGGCCAACGATGCAATCGCCCTACGTGAGGCGATGTCTCATTCCGCGAACGCGCTTATAAAGTCCATGGCACGGGCCGATAAGTACAAGAAGGAGAGCATGGCGCAGTTCCAGAACCTTGCTCGACTTCATCAGGAGGCCAAGGCCTGGAAGGAGAACCTGGGCGGCCGAATAAGGGAGGCGGAATGCTGGGCCAAAGCCGAGAGTGGCCGGGCATCCGCAGTCGAGGCCAAATTGGAGCTAGTCTCGGATCGGCTGAAGGCCACCGTGGTACAGAATGAAGAGCTGGTCTGCTAGCTTCAATGTGTCGAGGAGGAGGCCAGGGCGGTGCAAAATGAGGCTCGGGCTGCTGCGAAGAGAGCAGCCGCCACGAAGAAGGCGACGGTTGAGGCGGGCCATGAGAAGGCTGGGGCTGTGGCTCATGCAGACGAGGCCAACGCACGAGCCGAAGAAGCCAAGGGCTAAGCCAGGGAGGCCGGAGTGCAAGCCTAGGAGGCCAAGGCCAGGGCACAGCGAGCCGAGGCCGAGGCGGGCCAGGCCATCTCCAGCTACAAGTCCTCACCAGAGTTTGGGAAGGAGGTCCTCAAAGCCAGTCTCGATGCCTATGTCAAGGGCTTTGACATGTGCAAAACTAAAGTGTCCGTGGCTCTCAAAATCGACATCGCCGAGTTCGAGGGGATCCGCCCCAGGGAATCTGATGAGGAGCCGGCGGGGGAAGAGGACGACGAGGGAGAGCCAGGCCCAAGCGAGCCCTGAAGAGTTGTCGTTTCTTTTTCCTTTTCCTTTTTGTAACCGGCCTCGGGCCAAATTTTGTACTTCATTTTCATTATCAATGAAGAAAAGCTTTTTATGAAGATGCTTTTGTACTTTGTCTTGCTTGTTTCTTCTTTCCTCTGGGCCAAACATTTTGTTGTGCGACTAACAATAAGATGGGCCCCGTACCTGTTGATGAGAGGGGACCTTTCTTCTGAGGTGCTCCTTAGCTCTGAGTGCTACGCATATTGATAATGTCGTAGCCGAACCATTGTATTAGGTTGGCCAATGTTGAGATGCGCCTTCGAGGTATAAGCTGGCCGCGTAGGAGGTTACTTAAGATGCCCTGAGCTATCGCAGGCCGTTTGAAGGGAGATTCGTTTGTGCTCGAATCTTGTAAGGACTTGGAATGATCCGAGGGCAACTTAGCACCGAGATTGGCTTGAGAGCGTCGGGGGCCGAGTGGGGCTTGATCGGGGAAGGTCTAGGCCGATTCGGCCTGACCTTGGAGATGTCGAGGCTGAGTGGGACCGACTAGGGGTGGTAGGGCCGACTCGGCAGACATGGAGACCGTGAGGGTCGGCGAGCTCTTTTAGAACCATCTTGGGAGTTTGTGTGCCGCCCGAGGGGCGATTCGATGGGTACGAAGCCTTTAGGGTCTCAACTGACTCGGGGGCACCTCCGTGCTGGGGCCGAGTGGCGTCTCGTAGGCTGTGATGCTAGCAAGCTCCTTTAGAACCACCTCGGGGGTTTGTGTGCCGTCCGAGGGGTGACTCGGTTGGTACGGAGCCTTTAGGGTCTCAACCACCTCGGGGGCACCTCCGTGCTAGGGCCGAGTGGTGTCCCATAGGCTGCGATGCCGGCGAGCTCCTTTAGAACTATCTGGGGGTTTGTGTGCCGCCCGAGGGACAACTCAACCGGGTATGGAGCCTTTAGGGTCTTAACCAACTCGGGGGCACCTCCGTGCCGGGGGCCGAGTGGTATCCTGTAGGCCGCGATGCCGACGAGCTCCTTTAGAATCACCTCGAGGGTTTGTGTGCCGCCCAAGGGGCGACTCGATCGGGTATGGAGCCTTTAGGGTCTTAACTGACTCGGGGGCACCTCATGCCGGGGCTGAGTGGTGTCTCGTAGGCCGCGATGTTGGCGAGCTCCTTTAGAACCACTTCGGGGGTTTGTGTACCGCCCAAGGGGCGACTCGGCGGGTACAGAGCCTTTAGGGTCTTAACCGCCTTGGGGGCACCTCCGTGCCGGGGCCGAGTGGTGTCCCGTAGGCCGCGATGCTGGCGAGCTCCTTTAGAACCATCTCGAGGGTTTATGTGCCACCCGAGGGGTGACTCAACCGGGTACAGAGCCTTTAGGGTCTTAACTGACTCGGGGGCACCTCCGTGCCGGGGGCCCAGTGGTGTTCCGTAGGCCACGATGCCGGCGAGCTCCTTTAGAACCATCTCGGGGGTTTGTGTGCCGCCCGAGGGGTGACTCGATCGGGTATGAAGCCTTTAGGGTCTTAACCGACTCAAGGGCACCTCCGTGCCGAGTGCCGAGTGATGTCCCATAGGCCGCGATGCCGGCGAGCTTCTTTAGAACCATCTCGGGGGTTTGTGTGCTGCCCGAGGGGTGACTCGACCGGGTACGGAGCCTTTAGGGTCTTAACTGACTCGGGGGCACCTCCATGCCGGGGGCCGAGTGGTGTCCCATAGGCCGCGATGTCAGCGAGCTCCTTTTGTGAGATTTGGTTCTTGAATGCAAGGGAGAGCCGGTTGTGGCACTGGAAGGGACCTTTTTATTACTCGTGCTCTAGGGGATACATCATTGATAATATTGGCGGAGGTTATCTGCGTTCCAGGTATGCGGAATGGGTTGTCCGTTGAGCTCTTCTAGTCTGTATTCCCCTCGGTGGAGTGTCTCGGCGATACGATAAGGACCCTCCCAGTTGGGGGACAGTTTTCCCCCCTCCATAGGCTTAGATACCTCAGCCTTTCTTAAAACTAGATCTCTGTGGTGAAAGACCCTGGGACGAACTCGAGCGTTGTAGTACTTGGCTGCCCGCTACGAAAAGTTGCCATACGCAGCCTTGCTCGGTCATGTGCTTCATCGATAAAGTCCAGGTTGGCTCGTATCAATGTGGAATTGTCTTCCTCGTTGAAGGACTCCATGCGCGGACTGGGCAGTTCGATCTCAACAGGGATGACAGCTTCGGATCCGAAGACAAGACTGAAGGGAATCTTGCCCGTCAGGGCTCTAGGGGTCGTGTAGTAAGCCCATATCATGTTGGGGAGCTCCTCCACCCATCGACCCTTTGATCCATCTAGCCGAGTCCTGAGCCCTCTGAGAATGGTGCGGTTCATGACCTCAGCCTCCTCGTTGGTCTGGGGGTAGCCGACAGAGGTGAATCGATGGTGAATGCCTAGCTCGCCACAGAAAGTCTTGAATGCTTTATTGTTGAACGGGCGACCGTTGTCCATGATGAGGGTGTGAGGTAGGCCAAAGCGGCATATGATCAACTTCTAGAAGAAGGCTTTGACCTTACCTTCGGTGATCTTAGCCAATGCCTTGACCTCGACCCACTTGGTGAAGTAATCGATGGCTACTAGCAAGAATCTTCGCTGTCCCGAGTCTGGGGGGAATGGCCCGAGGATGTCCATTCCCCACTGAGCGAAGGGCCAGGGGGCCAAGAGCGGGCTTAGCGGGGTGGACGGTTGACGCTGGATGTGGGCGTGGCGCTGACAACCATTGCACTTCTGAACTAGCTTGGCAGCATCCTCCCTCATGGTGAGCCAGAAGTATCCCTACCGAAGGGCCTTCTGGGCCAGGGACCTGGCCCCAGGTGATTTCCGCAGATGCCTTCATGGATTTCTATGAGAATGTAGTCGGCGTCGGCAGGTCCTACACATTTGAGCAGGGGGTAGGAGAACGACCTCCTGTATAGACGCCTGTCTAAGAGGACAAATTTTGAAGCCCTCTGCTTGAGCAGTTTGGCTTCATTGCGGTCATCAGGGAGGGTGCCCGCAGCAGTTGCAGTGCTTTCTGAACATACTTGCCGAGGTAGCCCCGCTGGATGAGCTCCTCGATGGCTCCTTCAGGCTGAAGCAGCTGTCGGTGTCATGGCCGTAATCCCGATGGAATCGGCAGTAACAGCTCTTGTCGTGGGGAAGACCTTTCTTCATAGGAGGAGGGCGCTAGAGATTAAGCTCGCCCTCGATTCCCATCAGGATGTGAGATCGAGGAGCGAGAAGAGGCATGAGCTTGCTCTCATCGGGGATGGGGCTTCGACGCCTATTGTCGGATCGGCGAGGTGGGTCAGACCGTCGGTGTGAGGGGGCCCATTCGGCTCGGGGCGAGTAGGCTTGCGGCTGGAGCTCCTTGATGATTCCTGGCAGGTGAGGTCGGTCTCATCCGCGCGGATGTACTTCTAGGCCCGGAGGAGGAGGTCGGAATAGGAACTCGGGGGTTTCTTGTCCAAAGAGAAGGTGAAGTGGGATGGGAGGAGTCCCCGCTTCAGCGCCAGCATTGCCACCGTGTTGTCGAGGTGGTAAACTTCGAGGGCGACGGTCTTGAACCGGGACACGAAGTCCTGCAGCGATTCCCCCTCCTTTTGATGCATGGAGAAGAGGCTATCCATGACCCTCGGGATCCACCGGCAATCATCAAAATGTGCCAAAAAGGCCCTTTCTAGCTCTCGAAAAGAGTCGATGCTGTGAGGGGACAGGTGCGAATGCCAGGCGCGAGCGGCTTTCGTAGAGTGGCAGGGAAGGCCTTGCAAAGAAGGGCATCTGAGGCACCCTGAAGTTGCATCATGGATTTGTAGCTCTCGAGGTGGTGAGAGGATCCGTGGTACCATCGTACGGATCTATTTGGGGGAATCAAAATCTGGAGGGGAATGGATCTTTCAGTATCCGACGAGTATAAGGAGGACAGGTGTCATATTCCTCCTCCGACTGGTTGTTGATCTTCCTGGCAAGCTCGTCTAGTCGTCGGTTGTACTCGTCCAGGCGCTCCTCCGCCTGACGGCTGACAATCGGGGCCCTCCGAGGCGGCTCAGAGGATGAAGAGGAGGAAGACAAAGAAGAAGGAGAAGGACATGGAAGGTGGGATTTTCGCTTTAGTTCCTCTTGGCAGTGCGGCTCTGGAGGAAACTTGCTCGGACCACAATCTGGAGATCGCGGCCGCTTGGGGGGCTCACGACGAGGCTTCCTTGGAGAAGCCTGGCAACGACCGGCCTCTCGCTGAGGAGAACCTCCCCTCGCAGACTGTTGGCTAGCAGGGGGAGCGGTCTGATGCTGGGTGGCCACGGACTGCTGCTGCTGAAGTCCATGGACCATGGCGGTGAGGTTCTGAACTTATCGAGTGATAGTTGCCAGCTGCTCCGCAGCCGGAGCAGCCACTTCAGCGGTAGGGAGGTTGGTCTCCTGCTGTTTAGCCAGAGGATGATGCCCCCCGGGGTGACTGACTGAGGCATCCTGAGCTCGTGTCATCACCATTGTTGGAGAGAGAGAAAGAGAAGTATATTGTAGGGTTTGGGCCTTCTTTGCTTTTTTCCCCCTTCCTGGCGTGCCAATCTGATGATGCCTGATCACCGGCCTTGAACGTTGGAGAAGAGAGCTACTTAATCCACAGTCCCATGCCTGATCGGATGACCTACAAAAAGTCCCAAGACCGGAGGGATGCTTTGGTGGGGACCCTTCGACGCTCAAGTCAGTAACCGGGGTAATAGCTGAGGGAGAGCTCAGACGAGCTCTGGGGAGAAAAAATGAGTCCTCAAAAGGGGGGAATCCCTTTTTGGGTATCAGGGTAGCGAGCGTATGAGTTTGCGTATCTAGTTCCTGAGTGGACTTACCCTTTTATAGGGGGTTGACACCTACACAACCACGTGGAGTTCCGTAAGAAAGGAATGTCCACGGGGGTTCGTGGGGTTGCATGAATTTGGGCTGGTTGGTGGGTCTTGTCCCATCGGAGAGGAAAAAACGGTGGTTGGTCAGCTACGTCCCATCAGTCAGTGGGGCTGACAGGTAGTTAGGTCCAGTCCTATCAGCAGCGTGGCCAGTGGGTAGTTGGGCCTGGGGATGCTAGGCGGTGCGGGTCAGAAGGACGGCGGCGTGAACAGCCAGGACCATTCTGGGGCCGACTTGAGATAGCCTCGACCCTCCTGAGGGCGTCGAGGCCGTGCAGGACCGATTCGGCCGACCTAAAGATGCTGGGGCCGAGCGGGGCCGATCAGGGAAGGTCGGGGCTGACTTGGAGATGTCGGGGCCGAGTGGGGCTGGCCAGGGAAGGTCGGGGCCGACTTGGCTGACTTGGAGATGTCGGGGCCGAGCGGGGCCGACCAGGAAAGGTATGGGCTGACTTGGCCGACTTGGAGATGCCGGGGCCGAGCGGGGCCGACCAGGGAAGGTCGGGGCCGACTTGGCCGACTTGGAGATTCCAGGGCTGAGCGAGGCTGACCAGGGAAGGTCGGGGCCGACTTGGAGATGCCGAGGCCAAGTGGGGCCGACCAGGTAAGGTCGGGGCCGACTTGGCCAGCTTGGAGATGATGGGGCAGGGCCGACCAGGGAAGGTCGGGGCCGACTTGGCCGACTTGGAGATGCTGAGGCCGGGCGGGGCCGACCAGGGATGGTCGGGGCCGACTTGGCCGACTTGGAGATGCTGGGGCGGGGCCGACCAGGGAAGGTCGGGGCCGACTTGGCCGACTTGGAGATGCCGGGGCTGAGCGGGGCCGACTAGGAAAGGTCGGGGCCGACTTGGCCGACTTGGAGATGCTGTGGTGGGGCCGATCAGGGAAGGTTGGGGCCGACTTGGCCGACTTGGAGATGCCGGGGCCGAGCAGGGCCGACCATGGAAGGTCGGGCCGACTTGGAGATGCCGGGGTTGACCAGGGAAGGTCGGGGCCGACTTGGAGATGCCAAGGCCGAGCGGGGCCGACTTGGATATGCCGGGGTCGAGAGGGGCCGACCAGGGAAGGTCGGGGCCAACTTGGCTGACTTGGAGATGCTAGGGCGGGGCCGCCTTAAGATTTTAATTTTGCCATAATTACCCTCGTGGCTACGTCAGCCACATCAAGTGGTATGGTGGTGGTAGTCATTGGTGAAGGATAGGTGGTGGTGGTGAATAGTAGAAGTATAATGGTAGATACCATAGGTATGATAGTGATGGTAGAATATAATGGGTATGGTGAAGATATAATGTTAGTAGTGAAGATATGATGGTAATAGAGTTATAATCATAATTATGAAGCTGCTGATGGATGGTGAAGGTATGATGATGATAGTATTGAAGGATAATAGATAATGTGGTACGGTGATGATCGGTTGTAGTGGCAAGTAGTTGAAAATACAAGAACATACTTCTTTATTTTAAATAAGTAATAAAAAATAATTTAAAAATATTTTGAGAATTAGTGTATATTTAAAAATTTAAAACATAGTTTTCTCATTTTTTTTATTTAAAAATAGATTTGAATATAAAATCTTATTTTCATCAAAAAAAAATTTAAAAAATATATTTTTCGTTTTCAAAACTAAATAGGCCGTAGCCATTTGAAGGTGGCCCTTGATTGGCTTGCACCAGTGATGACTTGGATCATGGGTGTCAGGCCCGTGTTACGTTGTTGCCTTAGATGCAGGGTATTTTTAGGATGCTCTTTCTTCAATTTGTTTTCCCCTGCTTTAGAACGTGGAGCGGGTGGGACAGGTCGCTCCAGGGAACTTTGTT
The DNA here is from genome assembly GCA_900491605.1 of Calamus simplicifolius. Taxonomy (NCBI): domain Eukaryota; kingdom Viridiplantae; phylum Streptophyta; class Magnoliopsida; order Arecales; family Arecaceae; genus Calamus; species Calamus simplicifolius. Next base: position 319,444 of record UESW01004174.1, on the reverse strand, counting down.
TGGACTGGAATGAGAACGTATCGAAGCATTGGCATCAGTTGTCATCAATTTAATAACAATACAATGCAATCATTGATGATTTTTTAATAAAAAAAAAAAAATGATGTATCCTCCAAACAACAACAACAACAACAATAACAACAACAACAACAACAACAACAACAACAATAATAATAATAATAATAAAACGCATGCCTTCTATCGAATTTGATGAAGAAAAATTGAGTACATAATTTTTTTTTTCTTTTTTAAGAGGAGATAGTTGAATTTTGAATGCATTAGTTGAATTTTGAATGCATGAAGATATTTGTCATTTTTTCCCCGAGTCCATAAAACATATTTTGATCACAAATTTCTAGCCCAGAATTTTATTTTATCTCATCCAAATTCTATCCTTTCAGTTGAATTTTGACGGATTGATTGTTCGATTTCAAGAGAAGACATTTAAATCTAAAATATACCTGACAAAGCTTAAACATTGTTATTTTTATAAATTAAAATTTGGCTTGCAATTTGTTAATTATCAAACAGCGAGGTATCTCTCTCGCCATCACTCAAAAGCTTAACATGCTTTTACATTTAAATCACCTCGCTCTTACAGCAATGTAGGCCCTGTCAACAATAATACATATCGTTCAAGGAGAGAAAAAAACAAAAGTGAGAATTTTTTTTTTTATTTTTCTTAATAGACTTGTTGCCGCCGGGATTCGTCCTCCGACTCGAACGCAGTCGATCTCCAGGAGGGCGGACCTGCACACAAGTTCTCGCGCAGGAGACGTTGGGGGTGGCCCTCCGCGGAAGACCCTCCGACGCTCAAGTCAGTGAGAGAAAATCGATGATCAATCAGAAAACGAGAAGATGGATCCCTCTGGGGAGTCTCTTCGGGGGGCGGCCAATCGGAAGCTCTAGAGGGTGAGAGCACCGACGAGCAGTAGGAGAGTGGGGAGTGAGGGTGTGAGCGCACGCGTACCTAAGGGAATCTGTGAGCGTGATACTTATAGGCTGTCGCCTGGATCTCGAGCGTCTTCTGGAAGGTTCAGAGGTTGTTAGGATACGGGAGTGGATCGAATCAGGCCGTTGTGGGGCTGTTGGGATCCGTATCTTATCCGTTAGGGGATCGACGGCTGGGAGAGCTCCTTGATGGCTTGAGATCTGGTAGATGTGTAGGTCTCAGGTAGCCTTGATAGGTTCTAGACCACTTCTCAGCATGATTCCTTGCCTAGGGTGCCGTTACAGTAGGCTGAGGCTCTCCCGCGTCAGGTTCCGCGGAGGTGGGTATTGGATCGTGGGTCGTTCAGTAAAGCCGGGTCATGGAGGCTCGGAGGAAACGAACTACAGGAAGTTCGGGAGAGCCGAGCTATGAAAGCCCGGGGAGGCCGAGCTACGGGAGCCCGGGGAGGCCGAGCTATGGAAGCCCGGGAAAGGCCGAGCTATGGGAACTCGGGGAGGCCGAGCTACGGGAGCCCGGGGAGGCCGAGCTACGGGAGCCCGGGAAAGGCCGAGCTACGGGAGCCCGGGGAAGCCGAGCTATGGAAGCCCGGGAAGGGCCGAGCTACGGGAGCCCGGGAAGGCCGAGCTACTGGAGCCCAGGGAGGCCGAGCTATGGAAGCCCGAGGAGGCCGAGCTAGGGAAGCCCGGAAAGGCCGAGCTATGGAAGCCCAGGAAAGGCCGAGCTATGGGAGCCCGGGGAGGCCGAGCTATGGAAGCCCGGGGAGGCCGAGCTACGAAAGCCCAGGAAGGGCCGAGCTACGGGAGACCGGGAAGGCCGAGCGGAGGGGGTTGGTCTTAGCCTCCTCGTACGGATATTAATGCAATAACGATTTTACCCCCCAACACATGCCCTTCACTCCCTAGTTCGAAGCGTAGGTTCGGGCATAGGGAGTATAAGTCCAGGTGGCATGCTCCGGATGGGACAGTTTGGTTTAAACAGCTCTTGCAATGATGCCCTAATTAATGCGACAGGGTCATCGTGCCTTCGGGGGTAAGGCTCCCCGACGAGTGACGGTTGGGAATACGCCACGTCGCGAATCCCGATCGATCCGGCGTTTGTCGAGGCAGTTCCGGATGCCTCGGGCAGGACGCCCCGTCTTCTCAAGGCGGCTTCCTTAGCGGGGAAGCAAGGCGATAGCCGCACTATATATATGCATGTTTGCAGCATTCTTTCGTTTTGTTTTTGAAGAGTTTCATCTTTCGCCCTTCGCGACACCCGTCGTTTTGCCTGGAGTTTTTCTCAATTAAGATGACGATGAGTCCAGACGACATGGTTTCAGAGATCGTCGCTGAGGATTTGGGAAGGATTCATCGGTGGTATGGCATGCCCTCAGATATCATTCTGCGGGTGCCGGAGTCTGGAGATAGGGTCTCACGAGATCTGGAGTCTAGGGTCTTCGTTTATGAGGATAGCTTGAAAGCAGGCTTCCGCTTTTCTCTCCATCCCTTGGTGAAGGAAATCATGACTCATTATAACATCTGCCCGGCGATGGTGGCCCCAAACAGTTGGCGAAGCATCATCGGATTTATTTCAATGTGCCACCAAATTCAAATTGTCGCCACTCTTCCCCTTTTCTGCGCCTGCTATCATCTGATACCTAGGAGGAAATTAGAGTGGCCCTACATTGGACCCCGGAGGTCCTTCAACGTTATTGTGGATAAGCCGTCCTCTATAAAGGGATGAAAGAGCCGGTTTGTTATCGTAGAGGGGAACATTGATTCCGACTTCCCTCAGAAATGGGGGAACTTTGTTAGGGATGCGGAAACACATCCAATTTTGTCAGCGCAGGAGGAGAGGGATTTGGATGTCCTTCGCAATGGCCAAGTGTTTTCGGCCAACGACCTATTATCGGAGGGAGCCCTCTTCGCAGCCGGGCTCAGCCCCCAGGACTCGCAAGGTGAGTCCTCCCTTTTACCTTTTTCACTGTGTGTTTTCTCGATAAATGTGTTTGGATCTGATCGCATATGTTCCATTTTTTCAGCCAAGAAGTCGGCATTGTTGAGCCTCGCCAAGAGGAAGAGAGGAAAGCGCTCAGGGGAGAGCAGCGGCACGGATAGTGGTAGGCCTGAGAAAATGGCTCATACCTCCGCAAGAAGCCCGCCGGACGTCGGAGCGGTCACGACAGGAGTGCCGGGGGCGAAGGAGGATCTAGGGAGAACAGCGACGATCCCTTGCCCTCCCGTGTTGGAGATATCGGATAATTCATACGAGGCTCCGTTGGTTCATCTGACCGCGTCCCCTATGAAAGAAGAACCGGCGACTGATCTGGCGGAAGCGGTCGTTTCTGGGGGGCCTTCCGTCTCCGCGGGACCACTACTGGCTCCAGCAGGAGAGGGAGAGGGGACAGCTGCAGCCGATGAGGTTCAGGGAGAGCTCCCTCTTGGTCTCTCTGCGGGGGAGTCCGGTGGTAGTGACGCCGGGTCGCTCGCGGTAGTTCAAGAAGCGGGCCAGATAGAGGCTTCGGCGGAGCCTGCAGGGGAGGCGCAAGTGACAGCGACGGAAGGAGGCGCGATGGAAGTGGGATCTCAGCGGGAAAAGAGTCCCATGATGGAAACTCCTCCGAGAAGGATTTTGGGGAGGCTGGCGCTTGGGTTGGCCGAGCCATCCGAAGAAACCCAGGCTAGGGCACTGATAGAAGAGGCTGGGAGGTTGAAGGCCTCTCAGGCGGAGGTCGCCCAGGTTGGTCCCTCAGGGGGGATGGTCAACCCAGTAGCTCAAGCGCTGGTGTTGAGGAGGCATTTTCTGTCATGATGAGGTCGGCCTTGTACCCGGGTGCTAATCCTTCGGCGGATAGATTCGCGGATTTAGAACTGGTTGATGCCGCGTTTGGGCAGCAGGGAGTGGCCGAAAGTATTCACCTTCTCCCCGATATCGACAATCCGACCCTCATGAAGATGATGCGGACCTATGCATCTCGGGTGAGTTACTGTTCTTTGGCAGCGGATGCTTTCTGATTGACCTGATCGTGGATTTTTACTCATCTTTTGTCCTGCAGGGCGTCCTGCTTTCTCGGGCGATGTGCTGGCGTCTGAGTTTGGCGACAGGGGCCAGCATTCAGGCCAGGAGAGACAACGCTGAACTTCGATCGCGAGTGGTGGTGTCTTAGAAGTTCGAGGAACTTCTGGCCAGTAGCAACAGAGGTTTGGAGGGGATGAAGGTGGCGTATCAGGCTGCTCTAGCCGAAGCGTCCAAGCAGAAAGGCAGAGCGGAGGAGTTGCAGGGACTCCTGGCGAAGAATGAAGACGCGTGCTTGGAGCTGGCTAGAGTTGAGTCGAAACATTCCGCGGAGGTGGCGGTGATGCGGCGGGAACATAGTGAAAGTTTGGGTCGGCTGGGAAGGGAAGCTGCCGATGAGAGAAAACGCTTGACCAGAATGCTCGGCGAAGTGGAGGAGAAGTTGAAGCGGCGCGATGGCGAAATTGCTCACTTGAGGGAGGGCGCTAAATGGCACCAAGGGATGATAGCTCAAGTGAGCAACGAGTTATCCCAAGCCCGGGAGGAGGCCGGAGCCAAGCAGTTAAGGATCAATACTCTGCAGGAGAGAGTTGAGCTGATCGGGGCTGACAGAACAAGAGCCAGGGGTGAGGACGAGGAGCTGGCCAAAAGGTTGGCCAGATGAGAGGAGGAGGTATAGTCTCATTCCCCCCCCCCCCCCCCCCTTTTTTAGTCTCTTTAGCTGGTCTCTTGTGATGCCGATTGATTTTGGTTTTGTAGATAGCAGAGTTAGGGTTGGAGAATCGGGCTCTCCAGGGCGAGCTTGTGTCTAGCCGCAATAAGAGCTCAGAACTCGAGACGCGGTCCGGCGAGTTCAAGGAGCAAAACGTTATTTTGCGGGCTCAAGTTGCAGAGGCTGAGAAGCAGGTTGCTGACACAAAAGTGCAGCTTGCCAAACTCAAGGGAGAATGGGACGCGATCGGCGTTGACTCCTTCCAACTCGGAATGGAAGAGTGCAAAGACAAGATATCCAGTGAGCACCAATAATGGGATCTCTCTTTTCTGGATATTGAAGCTCCCGATGACGGTGTGTCCGAAGGAGAAGAGGAGGATGAATATGTTGACGTCTTCGATACCGATCCTGGTGCCGCCCCGAGTCCCAGCGAAGCCGCAGCTTCTGAGGAACGATCGCAAACTGCCACTGAAGGGGCAAAGGTATTGGAAAAAGGCGAATCTAGTCACACCTCTGTGGATGTAACCGAAGGCTCCTCCAAAACTGACGTGGTTTCCAGCCCTTAGGAGTCACCCCTGTATTCTGCTTTTTGAAAGCCTGACTGATGTCTCTTAATGAATGGACCCTCTATTTTCATTTAAGTGTTTTTCCTTGTATGGCCCTGTTGCCGCCCAGTCTTGCCTCAATCGCGAGTGACTTACGACTTGTTGATGTTCTTCGGTCATCTTTGTCCCGGGATTGAGGAAATGCATTGGCTTGGCCCTAGGCGGGGCGATAGCCTTGACTGGCGAACCGATAGACGATCTGGTCCGGTTTGAGTTTTAATTGAAACTTGAGACATGAAACCAGCCGGTTAAGACCGATGGACAGGGTAGATCGGCTAGGGCTGACGAGCGAAGTAGGTCGGCTAGGGCCGACGAGCAAAGTAGGTCGGCTCGGGCCGATGAGCAAAGTAGGTCGGCTAGAGCCGACGAGCAAAGTAGGTCGGCTAGGGCCGACATATGAGGGTGGTTGCCGAAGTATTTTTGCTTTATTCGGTCGCTTCATTTTTCGCTGAATGAAGGAATAATTTTTGTAGCCTTCGTGCTTGTTTCATTTTGAGACGTCCGGTTTTGTCGCACGAATTCCTCGAGCGACTAACCTCGCTGGGAAGCAGTCGACGGACAGTTGGTTTTTGTGCTTTTTGCTATCCTACCAACGCCCTGCCGTTCTGCAGGTAAATCGGTTTTTATTTCACCGAAATTGATGATACGGCACTGTGGGGAACATAAAGCTGTTCTGGTGCCTTCTGGAAAGTGTTCCTTTCCCATGCGGGTCGTTTTGGCGTACGGCGCACGCAGCCATTTATCATTGGGGGACATTATTTTCGTAGGACGATCTCCTAATCCTGCCAGTTTCCGTAATGCTGGTGGTCGGTTCTCTGCATTTAATGATCACGATTCGGGATTAAGAGGGAATCTTCGCATGCGTCATAGTTCGGGCGGTGGGCTCGGCGCGCACTAGGGCGCCGCTTTCATCCTGGGAGGCCACGTGGGGGTGTGACCCAGGTGTTTGAATCTCGGGGCTTATAGCCTTGGTAATTGCTCCCGGTCCATTTTTGGCCTATAAAAAGGGAAAGTGGGGTAGTGTTAAGTCATCCCCAAAAGTTTCTTTTCCACTAGAGCTTTCATCATGCTCGTTTCTCTGTTGCTGCGAGTGGGAGGACTGAGCTTTTCTCTTGCAAGCTCTTTGCCTCGGATAGTTGGGGCGATGAAGGAGCTGCCGAATGATGGCTCGCCCTTAGGGGATGAGTCCCGGAGATCATATGGAGAGCGCACATGAAGGGCACAGAGATCACACGGAGAGCGCACACATACTCTTCCCGTGTGACCTTTGTGGTTCCCCTTCGGAGACGTATGGTAGGGGGTGCACGCGGGCTCCCCATGGTTTGTGTGAATTTCGCCTCCTCCCCTAATTTGGATTCCTGGGCTCGCCTGCCTGGGGAATCTTTCACCACATGGGGAGGGGGTGAAAGCGTGCTGCCCACCGATGCCTTGTCCTTGAGCCATGGCAAGGTAGGGCGGCGCACATTCGGTTTGGGAGAGCGCTCCACCGCCAGGGTCAGCTGGCTTCCCGCCTGCTCGCCGAGGGGTCCCTCGATGGGGTGGTCTGGGATGGCCACCCTGATATCTCGGTTGGGTCACCGAGATATCATTATTGACTGAAGCTGGCCGCAACTATTGGTCCATGTCGCCCGGCCATTATCGGCTCGAGCTGACTGGATGTGGCTTATCTGGTTCGGCAGTCCGGACGCCGGAGCATCACAGTTGCCCAGATCTGCTTTGGAGCAGTTGCCCGAGCTTTGTACTTGTCTTTATTTTATGCCTCTCAATACTCTTGTAACGCCTTTCAGGCATTTGTAACCGGTCTTGATGGCAATAAAGAGAGTTCTATTCTGTTTCTCAATATCTATTTCTTCTGTGCCAAGCTTATTGTCGTTGGTAGTGGGGTACAAAGGCGTCCCGCTCGCTCTCAGGCGAGGATCCCGTGCTATCCGAACTAGCCGAGGTTTGTGAGCGGTGGTCGGGAGATTGTTCGACGGAACACGCTCCTTATCTTGCTTAGAAGCTCGGTGATTTATGTCTCATTCGAATATTCGTGGCTCGGCCTTGCCGAGGTTCGGAGAATTCGTAGCTCGGCCCAGCCGAGGTTCGGAGATTTTATAGCTCGGCCCAGCCGAGTTTCAGAAAATTTTTTTACTTGGCCCTGCCAAGGTTCGGAGAGTTTGTTGCTCGGCCCAGCCGAGGTTCGGAGAATTCTTTTTACTTGGCCCTGCCAAGGTTCAAGAATTTGTTGCTCGGCCTAGCCGAGGTTCGTAGAATATTTTACTTGGCCCTGCCAAGGTTCGGAGAATTTGTTGCTCGGCCCAGCCGAGGTTCGGAGAATATTTTACTTGGCCCTGCCAAGGTTCGGAGAATTTGTTGCTCGGCTCAGCCGAGATTCGAAGAATATTTTACTTGGCCCTGTCAAGGTTCGGAGAATTTGTTGCTCGGCTCAGCCGAGATTCGGAGAATATTTTACTTGGCCCTGCCAAGGTTCGGAGAATTTATTGCTCGGCCCAACCGAGGTTCGGAGAATTCTTTTTACTTGGCCCTGCCAAGGTTTGAAGAATTTATTGCTCGGCCCAGCCGAGGTTCGTAGAATATTTTACTTGGCCTTGCCAAGGTTCGGAGAATTTTTTGCTCGGCCCAGCCGAGGTTCGGAGAATATTTTACTTGGCCCTGCCAAGGTTCGGAGAATTTGTTGCTCGGCCCAGCCGAGGTTCAGAGAATATTTTACTTGGCCCTGCCAAGGTTCAGAGAATTTGTTGCTCGGCCCAGCCGAGGTTTGAAGAATATTTTACTTGGCCCTACCAAGGTTCGGAGAATTGTTGCTCGGCCCAGCCGAGGTTCGAAGAATATTTTACTTGGCCTTGCCAAGGTTTGGAGAATTTGTTGCTCGGCCCAGCCGAGGTTTGGAGAATATTTTACTTGGCCCTGCCAAGGTTCGGAGAATTTGTTGCTCGGCCCAGCCGAGGTTCGGAGAATTTTTTACTTGGCCCTGCCAAGGTTCGGAGAACTTGTAGCTCGGCGCAATCGAGGTTCGGAGAATTTTTTCCTTGGCCCTGCCAAGGTTCGGAGAATTTGTTGCTCGGGACGGCCGAGGTTTGGAGAATTTTTTACTTGGCCCTGCCAAGGTTCGGAGAGTTTGTAACTCGGCTCAGCCGAGGTTCGGAAATTCGGGGCTCGGAGAAATGACTTAGTTGTCACTATGAGCCGTAGTGTTAGGTCCCGCGGTGCCTGGTGAGGGGTGTCAGGATGGGCGGTACATGGTCATGCTCTTTATTTATGACGCTATCCCTCCCGAGGGGACGAGTCACCGCCAGGCGCCGGATTTCTTTCTTTTTTACTCTTCCCGAGAAGGGGGCCAGCCTTAAAAGAGCTTGGGGAAGTGTTGGGAGCATTTATTATGGGGGGCCGGCAGATCGGAAAATATCCTGTTCAGGGGGGTTCCCGAATAATCCGTACGTGCTTACCATCTCTCTCGGGATGGGGCACGACCCTTTGGATTCTGCAGGCAATAAAACGATGACATGTGGCGAGTTCTCGTAGGTCGGTTGTTGCGGTGCGTCCGATCGAGATACCCGCCTGGCAAGTATAAATATGACCAAGGGATGTTGGCCTTAGCCATCCCTCGTTTTAGGTTTGAAATAGCATTAGATCATGGCTTCTCAAGGGCGATCCTCCGAAGAGTTACGTGCATCACTCGACGGTCTGTTACACCCGTAGAGGGGGTGTACCACAATCACTGTTGATGGGTTGGGTCTGGCGTCGACCCTTGCAAGCCAACAACAGCTCGTAAGGGTCATCGAGGAGTACGTGGATGTCTCTACTCGGGAGACGGAGGCCCTGCGCCGGGTAGCGAACCGGCAGAGGGAGGAGATTGCATCGCTCCGCCAGTAGGTCGCTGACCTCACCGAGCGGCTGGAGGACCTACTGGCGTCCGGGAGCGACACTGAATCTTAGATGGGGTCTCCTTTGCTTCTTGTTTTTGCTTTTTCTGTTTCTTTTTGTACTCCCTTTCCTCCATCAATGAAAGTGGTTTGTTTGGATAATTTTCTTATCTCAAGAGTTTTTAGCTTTAAAAATGCCATTCGCATAATAGTTGGGGAGTCGGTGTGGCTCCACTGGTTCACGCGCCGAGTCATGGCTCGGTTTGGGATAGGCGTTTTGTTCGGCAAGTTATAGGGGTGTTGCCAAAAAGCTTTAGTAACGAAGAGGGGGACCTTCCCGGCTTTTGCTCGGGGTCCGCGGTCGGTTTTGTGGGGCTTTATTGGACCCTTTAGGGGTTTGCCGGAGGCACATCCTTTGTGCGTGCTGATAGTTTTTCGCGTAGCGTGCCTTTTTCAGATCGATCGAGATTTTGGGGACTACTTAAGAGTCCCTCGGTTTTAACCAGGGGCCATACACTTCGACTTTCCGCTGGGATTTTAGCTCGAAGAATCTTGGCCCTGCCAAGGTTCGGAGAACTTATTGCTCGGCCTAACCGAGGTTCGAAGAATTCTTTTTACTTAGCCCTGCCAAGTTTTGGAGAATTTATTGCTCGGCCCAGCCGAGGTTCGTAGAATATTTTACTTGGCCCTGCCAAGGTTCGGAGAATTTGTTGCTCGGCCCAGCCGAGGTTCGAAGAATATTTTACTTGGCCCTGCCAAGGTTCGGAGAATTTGTTGCTCGGCCCAGCCGAGGTTCGGAGAATATTTTACTTGGCCCTGCCAAGGTTCAGAGAATTTGTTGCTCGGCCCAGCCAAGGTTCGGAGAATATTTTACTTGGCCCTGCCAAGGTTCGGAGAATTTGTTTCTCGGCCCAGCCGAGGTTCGGAGAATATTTTACTTGGCCCTGCCAAGGTTCGGAGAATTTGCTGCTCGGCCCAGCCGAGGTTCAGAGAATATTTTACTTGGCCCTGCCAAGGTTCGGAGAATTTGCTGCTCGGCCCAGCCGATGTTCGGAGAATATTTTACTTGGCCCTGCCAAGGTTCGGAGAATTTGCTGCTCGGCCCAGCCGAGGTTCGGAGAATATTTTACTTGGCCCTGCCAAGGTTCGGAGAATTTGTTGCTCGGCCCAGCCGAGGTTCAGAGAATATTTTACTTGGCCCTGCCAAGGTTCGGAGAATTTGCTGCTCGGCCCAGCCGAGGTTCGGAGAATATTTTACTTGGCCCTGCCAAGGTTCGGAGAATTTGTTGCTCGGCCCAGCCGAGGTTCGGAGAATATTTTACTTGGCCCTGCCAAGGTTCGAGAATTTGCTGCTCGGCCCAGCCGAGGTTCAGAGAATTCCTGTCCAGACAAGTAGCTCGGTCGTGCCGAGGATTGGTAAGCAGCATCTATTTCTTTTTGCAACCTTTGGCAATGTAGTGCATAATGATTTGCATTGAAAAAAAAATGTGCTGACAGGAAGATATAATGAGGCATATGAAAATAGACTTGGAGAGGACGTACCCTATTGATAATATTTTCGGAGATTGTCCGAATTCCATGTCCGAGGGATGGATTTCCCATTCAAATCTTGTAACTTGTAGGTTCCCGAGCCAATGGTCTTCGCCACCTGGTACGGGCCTTCCCAGTTTGGCGCCAACATTCCTTGTTCCAACGATTTGGAAACAGAGGCTTTTCGAAGAACAAGGTCACCAGGCAGGAAGGCTTTTCCTTTGACTCTGGAGGCGTGGTAACGGGCCACCCTTTGTTGATATGTAGCCACTCTGATCCGAGCCTTTTCTCTGATCTCCTCCACCAGGTCGAGGTTAGTGCGGAGCTGATCGTTACCAGCTTCCTCTGAGTAGCTTTCCACCCGCAATGATGGGAGACCTATTTCCACAGGGATAACGGCCTCCGTGCCGAAGGCCATCCGAATGGGGTTTCACCTGTCAAGATTCTCGGGGTGGTGCGGTAGGCCCATAGAACATGATGCAGCTCATCCACCCACCTACCTTGAGCCCTGAAAAGGCGAGCTTTGATCCCCTGAAGGAGGGTCCTGTTGGTCACTTCGGCTGCTCCGTTGGCTTGTGGATGCCCGACTGAGGTGAGGTGGTGATGGATTCCATGCTCCTCACAGAACTGGCGAAATTTGGAGTTATCAAATTGCTTACCGTTATCGGTGATTATGGTGTGCGGAAGGCCAAATCGGCAGATGATGGACCTCCATACAAAATCTCTGGCCGTGCTTCGGTTATTTGTGCAACAGCTTCCGCCTCGACCCATTTAGTGAAGTAGTCAATGGCGACAAATAAGAATTTCCGCTGTCCAGTGGCAAGTGGGAATAGGCTGAGGATGTCCATCCCCCATTTGGCGAAAGGCCAGGTGGAGGATATAGAAACTAGTTCGGCGGAGGGGAGCCTTTGGATGCTTGAATGCCTCTGGCATGGGTCGTAGGCTCGGACTAGGTCGTCCGCATCCTTCTGCATGGTCGGCCAGTAGTAGCCTTGTCGCAGCACTTTGTGGCATAGGGACCGACTTCCCAGATGGTTGCTGCAAATCCCTTCATGTACCTTGCGCAGAGCATAATCTGCTTCAGATGGGCGAAGGCACCTGAGCAGTGGCATGGAGAAGGACCATTTGTAAAGCTGGCTGTCGATCAGCACGTAGTGGGTGGCCTGTGCTTCAGCTTTCTAGCTTCTCTCCGGTCGGGTGGAAGTGACCCCTCTTTGAGATATTTGAGGATAGGGTTGAACCATGATGGTTCGGCCTCAACTTGCATTATTCGGTTGGCTTCCGCGATGCTGGGCTTTTGCAGAGTCTCCAGGTGGAACTTTTGCTCGGCATCCATTGACTCCGCAGTCGCCAATCGGGAGAGTAGGTCGGCGCGGGCATTCTCAGATCTAGGAATCTGAATGATTTCAAATTCAGAAAAATGGGGAAGCAGGCTCCGCACCTCCTGGAGATATCGAACCATGTTCGGCTCCCGGGCTTCAAACTCTCCTCGTACATGACCGGCTACCAGTTGAGAGTCGGTGAAGGCACTAAGTGTAACATCCTGAAAAAAACCTTGTAATTTATGACATTTCAATTAAAATAAAAGTCAGAAAGTTTCAGTGAAATGTGGGTGTGTTGGCCTTTTAATAAATGTAAAAAGAAGAAATTTTGGAGTAAATAAGTATATTTCTGAATGTTAATGAGTTTGATTTAAGAAATTGAGAGACTTAAGTTTTAATGGGTTTAAATCACAAGAAAAATCAAGTTTAGTTTGAGTTTTATCCTAAAATGATGTTTTTAGTGGTTGGAGCTGACCCTAATTGGAGTCGAGTCGACTCTGGCACGGTTTTAAACTTTCGGCATGCTTTGGAGTCGACCCCTACTTTTCTGGAGTCGACCCCTATTTCTGCTGGAGCCGACTCCAAATCTGTTCGAGCCGACTCCAAGACGGCAGGTTTTTCTGAGTTAAATCTTAAGAAATTCATATTTAATCCGTTTCAAGTCCGATTTGGATGCCGTTTGAACCGTTGGATTTCTAAAATCGAGGTCTTCAAGCTGGTAAAGTTTTTTCTTAGAAATATTACATAAAAGTATCAATTTAAGTAAAAAATGATAATCTAGGCTATAAATCGATTAAAAAAATGCTATGTCAGGGGCAAAATGGGAAAAGGCTGCGATGTCAATTGCTAATTATGTTAAGGGCAACTTGGAAAAGAAAATTTAAGGGCAAAATATCATGGTTATAAGTGAGCCACGTGTTTTCTAAAAAGCGTGCGTTAAGAGTGTTTGAGGGCAAAAGGGAGATTTGGCATGCCTTAACCCTTAAGTTTTCAATGACTTGGTCCCCAAGTCATTATAGAAAAAAGGAAACGTGGGTTCAGCCAGAGAAAAGAAAGAAAGAAAGAAAGAGAGAAAGAAGAGGAGAAAAGAGAGGAAGAGGAAGAAGAAGAAGAAGAAAAAGGAGGAAGAAAGAGAAAGGGAAAGGGAAGCTTGGGGTTTGTGCTCGACTCCAGGTAAGCTATAGCTTCCCTAGATCTTGTATGACTTTAGATTTTCTTAGATTAGTGTATTTTGAGGTAATAGTAGAAGTAATCTTGAGTAGAGAAAGGGTGAAAGAAAATAATGAGATATTAGAGGATAGATCATGTATGCATGCATGGTTCGTGGAAAAACCTCATGTAGAGGTAATCCTAATAGCTATCGTATCTGTATGTTGATGTAGGTCAAGAGGGTTATTCCAGGGAGCCGAAATACCAGAGTTGAGTACCAGTTGTACCAGTCGAGGAGTAACCTACTAAGGTGAGTGGGTTTCTCATCTAGCAATGAGAAGTTAATTTGAGCTAGTATAATGAGATTAATACCTAGTTGTGGTATGTTATGTTTAGCAGAATATTATGTATGTTTTAAATATGAGAAATGAGAACCTAGTATATGATATTCTGATAAATGAGTTTTGAGCATAAACACATAAGCATGAGTTTCGATGAGGGAATTTTTAATGTATACATGGCATATTTGCATGATAAAGCTTTACAAATGATGTATGTGTCATATTGAGCATCAGGCAGCTAGGGGCTGATCACCCTTTAGACTGTATTATAGCATGAGCATTGCACACTACTATCGAGCCGGCACCTCCTTGCGAACAGATCGTACAATGAACCCCAGAATCAGGGGTGAGTGCATGCTTAACCAGGCCAGTGGGGCTGGTTGTGAGCAGCCCGTGGGGGCATGAATCATAGCTCAGTGGAGCTGATTACTATATATAGCCCGTGGGGGCAGAGAGAAAACCCGAGGTTCCAGGGTTAAGGAACAAAGTACTTTGCCAGGTGAACCGCACGGGTAAGGGGTGCTATTTGTGCGGGGATCCTGTTGCTAGTCACGCACCCGATGAGAGTACACCTATAGAAGGGCGACTGTAGGGTGGTACCTCAGAGGCATTACACACACAGCCCAGCATCATGAGATCTAAAAGCATATGTTGTGATATAAAAAGGGCCAATGGGCCAAATAGTTATCCCGAGAGGGAGAGCTTACTTGAGATGCCAGTGGGCAAGCAGATCCCGATGGGAGTCTGGGTTGTAGATAAAGAATGCATATCTTCATATTGCAATGCATTGATTTTTATCTCAATGAGTTATCTTTCAGTAAAAAGTTATTATAGAGTATTTCAGTACTGAGATGTTATTTGAAGAATAAACTACATTTTATTTTATCTGATATCATGTTAAAAATGTACTTTGACTTGTACAAGCTAAATAGTTTCAGCATACGATTGAAATTAAGAGGTTATGGTTCTCTATTTCTCCATAGTTAGATGGTTATCCAGTCACTGGGACTTAGGTCTCATCCCTCTATGATTTAAATGTTCTTTCAGATTAGTGAGTATTTCTGCCAGGATCACAAGATAAACAGGACAGGACCCTTAGCTGGTGAAGCTTGCTTGGGTGCAAGAGTGTATAAATGCTAGCCTTGTATATTGAGAGAGTGTGGTTTGATATTTGTATTTTGTATATGTGTATGTGTACAGTGAGATGAAATGATGTTTTAGACCTTTTGGGGTATGGATATGAGACTTATATTTTGGAGAAAATTATGAGCATAATGTGTGCACTTATGATTTTGATGTCGATTGTGAATGTGATCTTGTAAACTGCCTGAGGAATGTCATGAAAAATATTATCTGAGCAGGTTGATGCTTAGTGTTGATTGAGTGATTTGTGTATATAATTGAGATGAAAATGAAAAGTTTTTAACAGGATGTGTTTTCGTGTGTCTGCCACTTATGATAATTAGTTGGGGTTCTCTAGCTCTTTATGGAGCGCTACATAAAGACTAGTAAAACTCTATCCGATTACCACAAGTGTGCAGGTGTGCTGTCGGTGGCCCCAGAGAGGAGGGGGAGCTGACAAGTTTTGGTATCAGAGCCCTAGGTTATTAGGTCTAGGGGAATAAGTATGAGTATGAGTCTAGGATGATTGAATGTTTATGATTATAGCTATTGAATGATGAAACTGATGTAATGAATAATGTCTTGTAGGACGATTACTACAAAGGCATCTAGAGAGACAGAGCAATCTTCAGGCAGGGATAGAAGCAAAGGTCAAAGTAGACTCAGAAGGTCAGTTAGAAGAAGTCAAATTGATAGAATGGCTTCTAGTGATTCCACCGAGCCAGTATCTAAGGAGGCTAGAGTGAGGGCATCTTCAGAGCAGATGCCAGAGTCTTCTTCACAGTCTATTACCCCTGTGCCAGTAGACCCATCTCGAGTACAGACTCAGGGGCCTAGTATGTCAGAGTTGGTAGGCATGATTACTCAGGCTGTGGTAGCAGCTGTGGGTGCTAGTTCTAGCCTTCCATCTAAAAATACAGAGGTTGTGAGGAATGTGGAAAGAGCCAGAAAGTTAGGGGCTCTGGAGTTCCAGGGAACTACTGATCCTATTCAGGCCGGGGCATGGCTGCAGAGGATCGAGAGAGTATTTGATGTGATGGGATGCTCTGAGGAGCAGAGGCTGAGTATTGCCACCTTTTTACTGGAGGGTAGAGCCCAGAGTTGGTGGAGATCTATTCAGGGCAGGCAGCCCCAGGGAGTGGAGTTGACATGGGAAAATTTTAGAAGAGAATTTCATCAGCAATATTATTCTGAGATTTATAGGGATCAGAAGAGGAGGGATTTCCTTTGTCTGACTCAGGGGAGGATGTCCGTGGCAGATTATGAAGCCACTTTTGTGGAGTTATCTCAGTTTGCTAGGGCCTTGGTGGCTGATGAGAGGGAGAGATGTCGACTATTCCAGGATGGATTGAATCTCCCTATTAAAGCCAAGACCTGTATGCAGACCTACAATAGTTACTCTGAGTTGGTGCAGGGAGCACTCAAAGCCGAGGAGATTGAAAAAGAATATATGAGTAGGAGGCAGGATAGAATGAAAAGAAGTGCTCCTAGTTATTCTTCTGCTCCGGGAGGGACTCAGCCATTTAAGAAACCCCAGAGGACTGGACAGTTTTATTCTGGGTTTAGAGCCCCTGGTGATGTGGGCAGAGATCAGTATCTGTGTCAGCATCTAGCCCAGTTCAAAGAAAGCCTTATGGGGGTGTGCCTCAGGTTGCCACCAGCAGGGTGTCTGGTGATGTAGGGGAGCAGGGTCGTCCTTCTGTGGAGGGAGAAATATACCTCCATGTAATGTATGTGGAAAACTTCATTTGGGAGAATGTAGGAGGGGCAATAAGGGATGTTATATTTGTGGTGATCTAGGTCACCTGAAGAGAGATTGCCCTAGGAGAGGGCAGCAGGCTGGTGGGCTTCCTCAGGGGCCAGTAATGCCAAGGGGACAGCCTAGTAGGAGGGGTGATGGTAGTGTTGTGGCTTCAGCCAGTCAGGTGGGGCCTAATGTTAATCAGCCAGGAGGGTCATCCAGTATTCCGAGGGCCGAGGCCAGAGTGTTTGCCATGACCAGGCAGGAGGCTCAGATTGATCCTGATGTGGTGACAGGTATGCTACCCATCGATAATCATGATGCTTATATTTTAATTGATTCTGGATCTACGCATTCATTTATCTCATGTGAGTTTGCTAAGCATCTAGTTAGAGATGTGGGCCAGTTGGGTAGTCAGTTGGTAGTATCTATGCCCGTAGGGAGGCCTTTTATAGCAGACCAAGTGTATAGAGGCTGTGATATTTCTGTGGAGGGTCAGAAATTAGCAGCAGATTTGATTCCTTTGAGGTTGAAAGAGTTTGATGCCATTTTGGGGATGGATTGGCTATCTGTGCATAGAGCCAGAGTAGATTGCTTAAGGAAGGAGGTGATGTTACAAACTTCTGATGATAGAGAGGTCTGTTTTGTTGGTGATAGGAGGGGGTTACCCTCAGGAGTGATTTCAGCTCTGTCAGCCAATAAAATGCTAGCAAAGAGATGTGAAGCCTATTTAGCTTGTGCAGTGAGCCTAGAGGGCAATGGTTTAGAGCTGACGAATATCCCTGTGGTAAGGGATTTTTCAGATGTATTTCCTGAGGAGCTGCCAGGGTTACCTCCTGACAGAGGATTTGATTTCAGTATAGATCTAGCCCCAGATACCAGACCAATAGCCAGGGCACCTTATAGAATGGCTCCAGTTGAATTGAAAGAATTGAAAAGTCAGTTACAAGAATTATTGGATAAAGGGTTTATTAGACCCAGTATATCACCATGGGGTGCACCAGTGTTGTTTGTGAAGAAAAAGGATGGTACCTTGAGGTTGTGTATAGACTATAGACAGTTGAACAAGGTGACCATTAGAAACAATTATCCATTGCCAAGGATCGATGATTTGTTTGATCAGCTGCAGGGGGCAGCAGTGTTTTCAAAGATTGATCTGAGATCTGGGTATCATCAATTGAGAATAAAGAATGAGGATATATCTAAGACTGCTTTCAGGACCAGATATGGTCATTATGAGTTCTTGGTAATGCCATTTGGCTTGACAAATGCTCCAGCTGCTTTTATGGGTCTGATGAATCAAGTATTTCAAGAGTATCTAGATAAATTTGTGATAGTATTCATTGATGACATCTTGATTTATTCTAGAAGTAGTGAAGAGCATGAACAGCATCTGAGGACAGTTTTGCAGATATTAAGAGAAAAGCAATTATATGCAAAGTTTAGTAAAAGTGAATTTTGGCTGGATGAGGTAAAGTTCTTGGGACATGTAGTTTCAGCCAAAGGTATTATGGTAGATCCTCAAAAGATTGAAGCTATAGTAATTGGGTATCACCTACCAATCAGACTGAGGTGAGGAGTTTCTTGGGGCTAGCAGGATATTATAGAAGATTTATAGAAAATTTCTCGATTTTATGACTAAGCTGCTTAGAAAGAATATCCTCTGGATTTGTGCCAGATAGTGGTGAATGTGGGATGCATTGATAATGCTAAAGTGGATTTCGTTGTAGGACTCCCAAAGACCAGAAGGGGCAATGATGCTATATGGGTGATAGTTGATAGATTGACTAAGTCTGCTCATTTTCTGCCAATTAAGATTGTCTTTACCTTGGATAGATTAGCAGAATTATATGTGCATGAAATTGTGAGTAGGCATGGTGTGCCAGTATCGATAGTATCAGATAGGGATCCAAGGTTCACATCTCAATTTTGGGCAGAATTACAGAAAGCTTTGGGGACTAAATTGAGGTTCAGTACAGACATTTCATCCCCAAACCGTTGGTCAGTCAGAAAGAACCATCCAGACACTGGAGGATATGCTGAGAGCTTGTGTCATGGAATTTTCTGGTAGCTGGGATGATCATCTACCTTTAATAGAGTTTGCTTACAATAACAGCTACCATTCTAGCATTGATATGGCACCATATGAGGCCTTGTATGGGAGAAAATGTAGAACTCCAGTGTGTTGGGATGAGGAGGGAGAGAGAAGGCTGTTAGGCCCTGAGTTAGTGCAGCTTACAGCAGATCAAGTTAAAATTATAAGAGCTAAATTAAAGGCAGCCCAGGATAGACAGAAGAGCTATGCAGATAAAAAGCATAGAGAGGTAAAGTTTGAGGTTGGAGATAGAGTCTTCTGAAGGTATCTCCTTGGCGAGGTATTATGAGATTTGGAAAGAAAGGCAAGTTGAGTCCCAGGTATATTGGACCCTATGAAATTCTGGAAAGAGTTGGGACACTAGCTTATAGATTGGCTTTACCTCCAGAGTTATCTCAGATTCATAATGTATTTCATGTATCAATGCTTAGGAGGTATGTGCCGGATTCCTCTCATGTGATTCAGTCTGAGACTATAGAGTTACAGGGGGATTTATCATTTGCAACAGAACCAGTGAAGATCTTGAGTAGGGAGATTAAGCAGCTCCGCAGTAAAAATTCCATTAGTTAAGGTGCAATGGTTAAATCATCAAAAAGAGGAGGCTACATGGGAGCGAGAGGATGAGATGAGATTGAAGTACCCCCATCTATTTGAAAATATATCTAGCTAAATTTCGAGGACGAAATTTCTTAAGAGGGGGAGAATTGTAACATCCTGAAAACCTTGTAATTTATGGCATTTTCATTAAAATGAAAGTCAGAAAGTTTCAGTGAAATGTGGGTGTGTTGGCCTTTTGATAAATGTAAAGAGAAGAAATTTTGGAGTAAATAAGTATATTTCTGAATGTTAATGAGTTTGATTTAAGAAATTGAGAGACTTAAGTTTTAATGGGTTTAAATCACAAGAAAAATCAAGTTTAGTTTGAGTTTTATCCTAAAATGATGTTTTTAGTGGTTGGAGTCGACCCTAATTGGAGTGGAGTCGACTCTGGCACGGTTTTAAACTTTCGGCACGCTTTGGAGTCGACCCCTACTTTTTGGAGTCGACCCTATTTCTGCTGGAGCCGACTCCAAATCTGTTCGAGCCGACTCCAAGACGGCAGGTTTTTCTGAGTTAAATCTTGAGAAATTTATATTTAATCCGTTTCAAGTCCGATTTGGATGCCGTTTGAACCGTTGGATTTCTAAAATCGAGTTCTTCAAGCTGGTAAAGTCTTTTCTTAGAAATGTTACATAAAAGTATCGATTTAAGTAAAAAATGATAATCTGGGCTATAAATCGATTAAAAAAATGCTATATCAGGGGCAAAATGGGAAAAGGCTCCGATGTCAATTGCTAATTGTGTTAAGGGCAACTTGGGAAAGAAAATCTAAGGGCAAAATATCATGGTTATAAGTGAGCCACGTGTTTTCCAAAAAGCGTGCGTTAAGAGTGTTTGAGGGCAAAAGGGAGATTTGGCATGCCTTAACCCTTAAGTTTCCAATGACTTGGTCCCCAAGTCATTAGAGAAAAAGGAAACGTGGGTTCAGCCAGAGAAAAGAAAGAAAGAAAGAAAGAGAGAAAGAAGAGGAGAAAAGAGAGGAAGAGGAAGAAGAAGAAGAAGAAAAAGGAGGAAGAAAGAGAAAGGGAAAGGGAAGCTTGGGGTTTGTGCTCGACTCCAGGTAAGCTATAGCTTCCCTAGATCTTGTATGACTTTAGATTTTCTTAGATTAGTGTATTTTGAGGTAATAGTAGAAGTAATCTTGAGTAGAGAAAGGGTGGAAGAAAATAATGAGATATTAGAGGATAGATCATGTATGCATGCATGGTTCGTGGGAAAACCTCGTGTGGAGGTAATCCTAATAGCTATCGTATCTGTATGTTGACGTAGGTCAAGAGGGTTATTCCAGGGAGCCGAAATACCAGAGTTGAGTACCAGTTGTACCAGTCGAGGAGTAACCTACTAAGGTGAGTGGGTTTCTCATCTAGCAATGAGAAGTTAATTTGAGCTAGTATAATGAGATTAATACCTAGTTATGGTATGTTATGTTTAGCAGAGTATTATGTATGTTTTAAATATGAGAAATGAGAACCTAGTATATGATATTCTGATAAATGAGTTTTGAGCATAAACACATAAGCATGAGTTTCGATGAGGGAATTTTTAATGTATACATGGCATATTTGCATGATAAAGCTTTACAAATGATGTATGTATCATACTGAGCATCAGGCAGCTAGGGGGCTGATCACCCTTTAGACTGTACTGTAGCATGAGCATTGCACACTACTATCGAGCCGGCACCTCCTTGCGAACAGATCGTACGATGAACCCCAGAATCAGGGGTGAGTGCATGCTTAACCAGGCCAGTGGGGCTGGTTGTGAGCAGCCCGTGGGGGCATGAATCATAGCTCAGTGGAGCTGATTACTATATATAGCCCGTGGGGGCAGAGAGAAAACCCGAGGTTCCAGGGTTAAGGAACAAAGCACTTTGCCAGGTGAACCGCACGGGTAAGGGGTGCTATTTGTGCGGGGATCCTGTTGCTAGTCACGCACCCGATGAGAGTACACCTACAGAAGGGCGACTGTAGGGTGGTACCTCAGAGGCATTACACACACAGCCCAGCATCATGAGATCTAAAAGCATATGTTGTGATATAAAAAGGGCCAATGGGCCAAATAGTTATCCCGAGAGGGAGAGCTTACTTGAGATGCCAGTGGGCAAGCAGATCCCGATGGGAGTCTGGGTTGTAGATAAAGAATGCATATCTTCATATTGTAATGCATGATTTTTATCTTAATGAGTTATCTTTCAGTGAAAAGTTATTATAGAGTATTTCAGTACTGATATGTTATTTGAAGAATAAGCTACATTTTATTTTATCTGATATCATGTTAAAAATGTACTTTGAGTTGTACAAGCTAAATAGTTTCAGCATACGATTGAAATTAAGAGGTTATGGTTCTCTATTTCTCCATAGTTAGATGGTTATCCAGTCACTGGGACTTAGGTCTCATCCCTCTATGATTTAAATGTTCTTTCAGATCAGTGAGTATTTCTGCCAGGATCACAAGATAAGCAGGACAGGACCCTTAGCTGGTGAAGCTTGCTTGGATGCAAGAGTGTATAAATGCTAGCCTTGTATATTGAGAGAGTGTGGTTTGATATTGTATTTTGTATATGTGTATGTGTACAGTGAGATGTAATGATGTTTTAGACCTTTTTGGATATGAATACGAGACTTATGTTTTGGAGAAAATTATGAGCATGATGTGTGCACTTAGGATTTTGATGTCGATTGTGAATGTGATCTTGTAAACTGCCTGAGGAATGTCATGAAAAATATTATCTGAGCAGGTTGATGCTTAGTGTTGATTGAGTGATTTGTGTATATAATTGAGATGAAAATGAAAAGTTTTTAACAGGATGTGTTTTCGTGTGTCTGCCACTTATGATAATTAGTTGGGGTTCTCTAGCTCTTTATGGAGCGCTACATAAAGACTAGTAAAACTCTATCCGATTACCACAAGTGTGCAGGTGTGCTGTCGGTGGCCCCAGAGAGGAGGGGGAGCTGACACTAAGCTTCTCCACCTTCAGATTGCGGGCGATTCGGAGGCCGGATAACAGGGCTTCGTACTCGGCTTCGTTGTTGGAGGCCGGGAAGGAGAATCGGATGCCATATTCGAATGTTATCCCCTCCGGACTGGTGAGAACCAGGCCTGCACCGGAGCGATGGGCATTAGATGACCCATCGACATGAAGGAGCCATCGGGCTCCAGCTCTTGGTTCTTCGGGGCAGTCTGGGGTAGAACCGTCCTCCGGGATGGTACACTCGAGGAGGAAGTCGGCTAGCACCTGGGCTTTGATGGCTGGATGAGGCTGAAAATATATGTCATGCTCGCTTAGCTCGACGGCCCACTTGGTCATTCTCCCCGATGTCTCGGGACGGTGGACTACAGCCTTGATGGGTTGGTCGGTCAGAACCATCACGGAATGTGCTTGGAAGTACGGCCGCAGCTTTCGAATTGAGATGATTAAGGCCAATACCATCTTCTCAATTCTGCTGTACCTTGTCTCCGCATCGCGGAGTAGCCTGCTGGCATAGTAGATCGGCTTCTGGACTTTGCCTTCTTCCCTGACCAGCACCGAACAAACGGCGCCCTCCGAAACAGCCAGGTACAAGAATAGGGTCTCACCCAGGGTCGGACTGCTGAGAAGTGGGGGCGAGCCGAGATATTCTTGAGATCCTGAAATGACTTTTGGCATTCAGGAGTCCACTGGAAGTTTTTAGCCGACCTAAGGGTTTTGAGGAAGGGGAGGCATCTTTCGACTGACCGCGCCACAAAGCGGTTGAGGGCCGCTATCCTCCCGGTTAGGCGCTGGACCTCTTTGACAGATGCCGGGGGCGCTATTGTTGGAGAGCTTGAATCTTCTGGGGGTTGGCTTCGATACCTCGCTGGGAGACGATGAAGCCGAGAAACTTCCCGGAGTTCACACCGAAGGCACATTTGGTCAGGTTGAGTCTCATCCCGTACTTGCGCAGCGTGGCAAAGCTCTCTGTGAGGTCCTCGACATGCTGTGATGCCTCCTTGCTTTTGACTAGCATGTCGTCCACATACACCTCCATATTCCAGCCGATTTGCTCCTTGAATACTTTGTTAACCAGCCTCTGGTAAGTTGCACCTGCATTTTTAAGACCAAAAGGCATAACGCGGTAACAGTAAGTACCTCGGTCGATTATGAAGGCGGTCTTTTCTTCATCCTCAGGGGCCATTCGGATCTGATTGTAGCCTGAATAGGCATCCATGAATGACAGCATCTGGTGACCTGAGGTGGCATCCACAAGCTAGTCGATCCGGGGGAGGGGGAAGCTGTCCTTCGGGCAGGCTTTGTTGAGGTCGGTGAAGTCGATGCAGATTCTCCATTTGCCATTCGACTTCTTCACCATGATGATGTTGATAGCCAGCTCGGATAATTTACCTCCCGGACAAAATTAGCCTTGATGAGTTTGTCTACCTGTTCTTCAATGGCCTTTTGTCGCTCCGGGGCGAAGCTTCTCTTTTTCTACTTGACGGGCCTGTGCATCTCGTCCACGTTGAGATGGACGAGAACCTCGGGGCTGATCCCAGGCATATCAGAGGCGAACCAGGCGAAGATGTCAGCGTTGCTCCGGAGGAACCTGATCAATTTGCATCGAGACTCTCCTTTGAGTAGCGACCCGATCTTTATAGTTCGGTCGGGACGAGCCTCATCCAATGGCACCTCCTCCAATTCCTCTGCCGGTTCTCCTCGTTGTTCGGCGAAGTCTTCCCGAGCGTCCAGCTCATCAACCGCCGGCATTCTAGACTGAAGGCTTGTAACGAGGCACTGCTGAGCCATGGCCTGACTTCCCCGAACAACTCCAACTCCTCGCTCGGTGGGAAATTTCATGGACAAATGCGGGATGGAGACAACTGCCTTGAGGGACATTAGGCCGGGCCTGCCGAATATCGCATTGTATGGAGATCTGAGGTCAGTTACTAGGAAATCCGTCTGGATAATGGCTATAAGGGGCCAGGTTCCCGCACGGACTGTCAGGGTGACGACCCCTTCTGGGACGATGACGTCGCCAGTGAATCCCATCAAGGTGGAATCCACGGTTCGCAGATTTTTCATGAGTAATTTCATCCTGGCAAAACACCGAGGTACAAAACATTCACCGAACTTCCACTGTCAACAAGGATTCGGCTTACATCATAGTTATTTAAATTGAGGGATACAACTAGTGCGTCTTCATGGCGAAGCTGTATCCCTTGGAGATCATCGTCGGAGAAGGAGAGCTCGCCCGTCCGTGCCTTCTTTGGCGCCGATCCTTCACTGTCGCCCCTGGGCTCGATCCGCCGGCCTCTTCAATCATGTTAATGCGGCCGATCACGGGCCAATTCGGTGGAGGAGGAGGTTGTTGAAGTTCGGGCTGGCGGTTACCTCCTTGTTGTTGTGGCTCGGGCGCCCTCCTGAACTGATTCAGTCACCCCCGCTGGATCAGTCTCTCGATTTTGTTTTTCAGCTGCCAGCATTCTTTAGTGTCGTGGCCGTGCTCCTGGTGGTAACGACAGTACTTGGTGGGATCTCTTTGGGTCAAGTTCCCTCGGAGAGGTATTGGCCGGGGGAGCTGGCGCTCTATTTCCATGAAGATTTGCGCCTGGGGCACGGTCAGCGGAGTGTAGTGGTCGAATCGCCTGGGGGGGCTCTGGGAGCGATTCCTTGGCGGCAGCGGTGGTACTCTTTGGCGGCGAGGCGGACTTGGTTGCCGGGCGGGACGGTGCCTGTCGGGGACTTTGGGCTCCTTCTTCTTTGCTGCTCAGCGCGGGCAACTCTCCACGATTCCTTGACCCTAGCGTACTTGTCCGCCAGGGCCATCATCTCCGAGAGGCAGGGGTAACTGACTTCCATAGCCAGGTAGAAGTCGCTTTCCTTCGAGACTCCCCCGCCAGGGCGGACATAGCCACCTCATGATTAAGGTGGTCCACCTCTAACATGGCCTTATTAAAACGGCCAAGATATTTCTCAGGGACTCCCCCTCTCTCTGCTTAACTTCAGAGAGGGAGTCGGATCTTCATCGGTGGCGGCGGCTGTTGACGAATTGACCAATAAAAAGGCGGCTCAGCTCATCAAATGAATCGATGGAACCTGGTTTTAAAGCATTGAACCAGGTCCGGGCAGATCCCTGAGGGTGGAGGGGAAAGCATGGCAGAGGACCGCGTCGGATGCTCCGTGGAACATCATTATTGACCGGAAGCTGCTAGATGGTCGTCCGGGTCAGAAGAGCCGTGGTAAGGCTCGACGGCTGGTAACTTGACATGGGAGGGAATCACTTCCTCCATAATCCCCTTAGAGAAAGGGATGCCCTGCTCCGCTTTGGCTGGGGCAGATGGGCCTGCTTGGCGGCATCCAGTTCCTGACGCATTTCCTGGATCTGACAACGGATCTCCTCTTCGCCAGCCAG